>CM042161.1:84968109-84975609 GCA_023376005.1 Doryteuthis pealeii | reverse complement strand
CAGTCTTCCTTCTTCTAGACTGGATGACTAACCAAGTTTAGGAGCCCAATCTGGTGAGTAGATGTATTCATACCTTTCCCAAGGGTATTTGCGCCATGTGAAATGCAAACTGCCTAGTCTAGGATTTGACTCGCGTCAATGACAGCATTTCCTGTGAATCTAACCATTACACCACGCGCTTCTACGGCAGAATAGTATTAGCAATTGTATAGATATAAAACGAAACAAAAACATTCAGGATGTTAGAAATAGCAAGTGAGGAAATGGATAAATTGTGTGGAGCACCATACCTACCGTCAGCTCCCCACTTTACCGCATAGATCAGATTACCAAATCTGTGCTACTCATGCACTGAATTGGCGAGGACCGGCATCAAAGCAGGAACCTTGCGATTACTGACCGGGTGCTCTACCGACTGAGATAAACCAGATCCTCAAAAATGGATGTGAAAGGATTGTAATTAGATTACACACTTCCTTTCTTTCTCTATCATTTTTTTTTTACTTTTGTGTTCCATAAATGAATGAAAAATCACAAAGCCGATTCGCAACCACTACAAAGCATCATCAAATGTCATTTAAATAATAAAATCAAAAGATTGTAAGAAAATAATTTTCAACAGAATCATAAGAATTTGCTGATAGATATTAGCATCAATGTATTTAACAAACTTAGCAGAGTCAAATTCCACAAATAATATTTTAAATGAAAAGACATTTTATTTTTACCATTATAATTATCGACCTTCACATCACCATTATTATTATTTCACTTCTTTAGAATTTTTCACATCAGCGTTAGCGGACGGCCTTTCACAGGAGTCTGAGTGACAACAAGTCTCCTCAGGTATCCAGGACTCTTATGAATACTCTAGCCGATTTCAGCAATGCTGTTGTCTGGATGGTTTCAATTCTTCCTCTGTTCCTCTAGTCTTTTTCCAAGCTTTTTAGGACAGTTCCTAGTGTACCAACAACAATTGGTATCACATTCACCTCATATTTTACAGCTTTTTCAATTATCAGGCAAGGTCCAGGTATTTGTCTATCTTTTTTGTTTTCCTTCATCTTCACCCTGTGATCTGCTGGAACTGCAAAATCTACCAGTTGACAATTTTTTTTGTAAATACTAGTCTTCTGGCTAGGATAATGTGATCCGTCTTTATCCCGAAGTCCCAGAGAATTTTATGGGTTTCATTCTCAGATTCTCTTTTATGCAGATAGCATTTCGTTGTATGTTCAAAATTTTGCATTTTGAATAATTTTCATTGGATCCCCTTCACAACCCAGTCGTCCCTTAGCTTTGAAATGTGTAGTTTGCTACATTCGCTTAAATTATGGTCTCATCTCTGTCACCACACACTCTAGATTTGATGCTTACTTGTATCTTATCAATTTTTGCTTTGATAAAATGTGTTCTTATGGCATTGTTTTGAGCAGCAATTATTAGCGATCAGTTTCTCTCTTGAGGTTTCCTCTTCTTAACCATGTCCAAGTATTTTCCTGTGCAACCTCCCCACGTTGAAGTTTTCATGATTTTTCAGCGAATATTTAGAAGGTAAATATCTTTGCTTGGTTTGCTTTTCTAAACAGGAAGAAATAATTTTCATTCACTTCACATGTATTAATAAACTCGTAGCACACAGGGGTGTTTAAATTAAAGAATATTCAGGGTGGTGTAATTTATTAGAAAGATGCATTCATTATTTGTAAACAATTCCCTTGACACTCAGATTATTTATATCTAAAAATATGTTACGTTCCAAAAAAGATTTTCTCTCCAATATTTTTCTAAATTTATTGTGCTTTCTTTTCTCTTTCCTTCCGAATCTAAAACCTAAATCATAAATGACAAAGTACTAAAATAATTGCTTAAGACACCCAAATTGTTTTACATATATTGCTACATTCTCACATTTCCATCTATTTGAATCACTTAGAAGACAGTGGTTTGTCTAATGATTTTCAAATGAATGAATTTTTAAAAAATACCAACTTCTCCGAGGATGGTAGACATGCCCCATCTAAAGGTGTAATACCACTGTATCAAACAATAGATTCGGTTTTCCTTTTCCTAGGTGTGTTTCAACGATTAAATTTGTTGCAATTAAGGAAAAGCTGTCATTGTTGTCTAACTCTCGTCCTGCTTCTTATTTCGCAATTCTAATAACAACGTTTCTAATAATATGTTTCATTATCCCCGTTATTCTGACCTTTTCTTTTATTTCCTTCATGTAAGTTCTGATTTATTATCTTTATTATAAGCCAATATCAATTGCAATATAATCAATCAAATTGTCATTAAAGACATGACTAGAAAACAATGACACTTGACAGCACGCACAATTACTTATTAATCTTTGGTCTAATATCGTCTCTATTTGATATATATACCTATATATGTGTGGGGGGAGTAAAATAGGGAATTAAATCCAATAATAAGTAGAAAGAATGGGAAAACACGAAGTATTCACAAATATGAAGTTATTCTTGATGGAGAAGTCGACGTTATAATGCAACCTTCATCAGGACATGTGCTGAAATGTTTTGTGGAGATGATGGATGATTTGTGAAATAGGAGAAAAGTCATCTACCATAACAACACAATATTTTAGTGCATTTCCTGATGAAGGTTGGATAAAGCGAAACGTTATAACGTCGAATTCATCATCACGAATAAATTCCACCTTTGAAATACTTTGTGTTTTTCTAATTGTTACATAGTATCGGGTTTAATTCCCTATTTTATTCCCATATATATATATATATATATATATATATATATATATATATATATATATATAATATATATATATATATTATTGACGCGTGTAATTACCAGGTGTTAAAACTAGGTGTAGAACTTGATTAATTTTCTTTAAACCCAGGAGTTTATACCTCTGTATTTTCTAGAGATAATTATGAATGCAGGTTTTGAAGCATTTACATATGACAAATTAATTTATAATCGAAACGTGTATTCCTACATCTTTAAACTCATTTTTAAGATATGAAAAAGTGTTTTCACACGATTAGCGTCTTTGTGTTCTAAATATCCAAAATAACATCTGCGTAAAATATAAAATGTTTCATGTCATTTGTGATGATAATATTTTTACTATGGATTTTTTATAATGATTTTCTTTTGATGTTTGTTTTGTTCCAATTTGAAGCGAACGAGCGTTACTATAAAATCTTATTTAATAGTTCTTTTTTTTCAGGATTAAATAACATCGAGACTTTATAATTTCAAACACTTTTTCATTGGATTTGATGAGGTAGTCAGCAAAAGCGAAGATAATTCTTGTTGCAAGAAAAAAAATCTAACATGATTTTGTAGATCTATCAAATCATCCCAACCGTGCACACTTCTATTGGTAGGTTGTCTAGTGAAAATGTTATTTGTAATAATACCTCACTGTCGGGCGCTGTCAGTGTTCGTGCTGAAGTCAAAGATACATGCCCTGTCCACTTCACGAAGAAATGTGTGACAGGTACAAGTGTCAGAAAACGTCCTATAATGTGTGTCTTTTTTATTTTACTACTTTTGGAAATTTTTTGTATTTTACATTTAGTTTTATTTATCTTCTTTTTCCCTTAACAGTCGCTTCTTAGTAACGGTCATATCATTTGCGTCTGGAATCGTTGTTTTTTTCTTGAACTGTCATTAAACATTTCATTTTGGAAATAAAACAACAAAATTAGGGCTTTAAAAACGTTTTCTAAATAAATTGCAGACGAAAATATAGCAACAGAGTTGGCGAAAGCCTTGATAGAGATGTGTTCTTTTGGAAAAGTATCCAAGTACTCTTCCTCCAGCTATGGGTAAATAGTTATGTGGACTAGCCTTTTCAAAGCTGGATTAGGCAACGGGCTACGAGAGGGAAACGTCTGAATTCAAACCTTAAACCCCATAAGAAATTGACAATGTTTCATATCCTGTTCTGGCGGAGGGGTGGCTTAATATTTAGCAAAATGTGTTCTTGCAATTTAAATTATTCTAATACCTTAGATATATTATATATATATATATATATATATATATAGAGAGAGAGAGAGAGAGAGAGAGAGATCGTATATATTCATAACATATAGAGTAATATAAGCAATATAATTGTAATATATATATATATATATATATATATATATATATATATATATATATATATATATATATATATATCCAAGTTATAGTAAAAATAGCATAAACGGCTCCTGGTAACTGTCAGGAAAAATAAATTAAACGAAGTAAAATAAAAGCAAACTCGACAGAGTTGTCTATTGTCAGTATCTATCGAACAGCGAGGGAGTCTATCCCCTTTAACTAGCGGTAGACCCGACATATTATTTGTGATTCTGAAGTGAGATGCCACACCAGCCATCAGCTCCCCACTATACCGCACAGATACAAACTGTGCTTCTTATGTACGGAGTTGGTGAGTGCTGGTATCGAACCTGGAACTTTGTGGTTACTAGGTGGATATTGTACTGACTGAGAATTCCTCAAACAATAAATCACCCTTCTCATCAGCAGAATATAAGGAAAAATACAAATGTACATAAATCACTTGGTTTGAATATCGCATAAGCGAGAAACAGACAGTTAACAACCGCTATATATATATATATATATATATATATATATATATATTATATATATATATATACTGCCAAGAGTAAAGAATGTTTCAGGAATGATGCGAAGAAATACTGCAATATTACAACACCATACTAGAAAAAAAAATCAGGATTAATTGTTTTTCAACTGTATCAATTGTCTATTAGTATGTAGACATAGACTTTTAACTAATTGACTGCAATCCCAATCATGAGACGTCCACAGGAGCTAGCTTAATTGCCGCCCAATACGGTGGTCTTTAAGCTAGTATATGTAGGCATTTATCAACCTCTCCGCAGCCAATCAAGAAGACATTTTGTGTTTCCTTGAGAGTGATACCAGCCCAGCTTTTCTGTGAGCTATAAAGCCACAATGACAGATGGAATTTCCTGAAGGGGGAGTCAGATGTTTTTGTTTTAAAGTTAGACGGAGCGGATCTCGGTGTTTCAGTCTATTTTCTTCAAAACTATTTAATTTAGCGAAACATGTCTTATGTCATTCTTTCCGATTTGATGCTAGATTTTCCCAAGCACTTAGGTTAATATAAAGTCGATTCAAATCGTCCTTGAATTTGTTTTTATAGAGTAAGTGTGGACGTCCAATAGAACGCTTAGTATATGATAATTGTCCGTATAATATCTTCTTTGGAAGCCTGTTCTCATTCATTCTGACAGCGTGACCAGCCCACTTAAGCTGAACCTTTGTAAGAATTTAATGCCAGCGATGTTACATTTCTTTAAATATTGTGCTATTTTTTACTCTATCATCCCATCTCATACCGCAAATGGCACGAGGACAACGCATATGAAAGACGTCACGCTGGTTTATGTGCTTGCGGTAAAGTGTACAGGTTTCAGCACCATACAATAGAATAGAAAGCGCGACTGCTCTGTAGATGTTAATTTTTATTTTAAGAGATACATCTTTCCATAAACGATGTTTCAGGTTGCCGAATGCAGTTCTTGCTTTACCTATTCTGGAATGGATTTCTTTGTTCATTTTTCCATCAGATGTGACTGTTGATCCAAGATATTTAAACATGTCAACAAACTTTAATGCTTTTCTATCAACGAAGACCGATGGATTTACAAGACGTGGATCGTGGATTACATGCTACGGGCTGGTTCAGTAGTTTAGTTTTCTTTATACTGATAGTAAGTCCAAATGCTTTTGATATCTTAGAACATTTATCAGTAATGGTCTGGCTGTGTCCTAATAAAGCGACATCGTCTGCAAAGTGGAGATCACGTGCTAGCTGCAATGAAATAATTGACCTAGCTTTAAAACGTTTTTGATTGTATAGGCCACCACAGTGGAGTCCATTGTAGGCCCATAACAACTCAGCAAGCTCGCATATTTATTTCTTCCGATAGGTAAACGAAGAGACATCAGCCTGTCAGAAATACCAACTGGAACCGATTTAAGTTGTAAAACCATGTCATTTCTGATGACAAACCCGACACCGGACTCTCTCTGCGCAGTTTCAGGGAGACCCACCCAAACGAAGGTGTAGCCAACATCGATTTCTTTCAGTTCCCCTTTGTTTGGAAGGCTGGTTTCTGATAGATCTGCAATACTAATGATATTTTGTTTCGTGCAATAATCGCAGATCTGCAGTCAGGTTTTTCTTGTTGTCTTGAAGTGTCCTTATATTCCAAAATGCTAAGAACATATTTGTTTCGATAATTCTAGATTTTCTGAAAATTCGGGTGCAGAATTTGGATGCCCAGCCATATGCACCATATAGCAGGGTTATGTTCGAACATGCAATTTTTGGGTCGTCTTTTATTGACTGTTCCTCATGAGAGGAAAACAGTGACATCCCTAAATAGGACTGCTTTGTTATGAGAGGAGGACACAAAGTGTAGTAATGTCCGATTTTGTAATACACAGCGGCCATCTACCACTCACCACCCATGTGTGAAGCTCAAACTAGAGACTTTCAGTGACATTCTCCGCCTATCTCCGTCGCTATCTTTCCTTGCCATGGGATTTCGGAAAAAATTAAAAAAATCTCACATTAGCAGTATTTGTAGTCACTCAGTTGCTGATCAACCTGCTCTAAGATTTGTTTAGAGTGGTCGGTTCCTTGTGCTATGAAAAACACACTCTCCATCAATACAATATAATCCATACAGGTACACCGTGTGCCACACGTTAGGTTTTCGTTTTGATCGCATGTTGTTTTATCACGCAGTTTGACCTCTCAGGACATCAGGTATATGGCTGGTTACCATATACCTAGTGTGTTTTTGTGTAGTGAATTTTCACACACACACACACACACACACACACACACACACATATATATATATATATATATATATATATATGAAAGGCAAGTGTTATATTGATGCAATCTATCTGACATAAGCACTCATTTTCAAGGTTAACAGAAATATAATTCTGAGGAAAAACAATAATCTTAAATCGCACAAAATTAAGATACAATTCTGAACATATGGCATCAAGAAAAAGAAAGTTGGATTCAATTAGATAAAAATTAGTTTTTCCGTTAATATTTTACGACGATCGATATTTAATATACGTTACATTTAAAAAGGCATAAGATCAAACGACGAGGATAATTAGCAATATATTGAAGGTTTGTTGAGAAAGTATCGAAACTAAAGTTATATTAAACAACGGATGAAACGGTTAGTTTCTCACAAATAATTCCGATTACTTTCAGCACAATTATTCCATTCGTTTTTTCTATTTTTTGATGAACTTGTCAAACTCTTTGATACGGCTTCAAGATGTGGTGTCATATTTTCTTTTTAATAAAAAAGTAAAGTAAAGTCGTCAGGGTGGCCTAATGTCGGTATCATCCAGACAGAGAGGGAGTCTATCATCTTTTCACTTGCGCTAGACCAACGAGATTGT
>CM042161.1:84895609-84963109 GCA_023376005.1 Doryteuthis pealeii | reverse complement strand
ATTCAGTCGCCTTATTCTATGCTTCTCTGATAGGATGTGCAAATTTAATGAAAGATAGATATAAAACGACTGTGAAAAATATGAAGATACTAAGATAGATAGATAGATAGATAGATAGATAGATAGATATGAAGAGAATGGTGGTTGTTTTAGTTTCTTTGTTTAACGGAATATCAAACTTGGTGAGTTATTTATTGCCAATACCTCCTGGTAGAATAACAGTAGTGGTACTATTTAACCAATGCCTAGGGATTAGAGGCTTCATACATTTCCAAATGGTATTAGTTACAAATGAATGTAATAGAGGACAGGAGTTTGAATTCGCTAACTACACTGTCGCAGTTCAGCACGTTAGCCACTACGCCATAGCGATTCCCCTCGTAAAGAGACTGAGATAGATAGATAGATAGATAGATAGATAGTTAATAATATAAATAGATTGATAGATAGATTAAGGATGACTGATAGAAAGATAGATAGATAGATCAGAAAAGACTGAAATATAGAAATATAGATAAATAATAAGAAACTAAGATGCATTCATGTATTATTTCGAAAAGTCTGGCTTATCTTTTTTACCAGTATATAACCATTATTTTTCTAAAGAAAATAAATTTATTTTACCTTTGCAAATAAATTCAAAAAGTTTGGCAAAAACAAAAAATAGATTTATTCATATATCACAATACAGAAGAAAATGTATCCTATTATTAACACTTTCAAATAATAGCATTTCTATTTGTATGCTTTTTTTATAAAAAAATATATTTATTCTTCATCTTAAAAAAAACTTTGCGGAACAATATTCCTCGTAAAACAAAATATTTTTTTTTACTCGACTCTATTATTATACCGTTTTCGTTGGGAGACTATCATTCACATAAGAATCAACATGCGGTAATATATATATATATATATATATATATAATATATATATATATATATATATATATATATATTGTATCTGAGAATTATATTCGAAAATTTACAGACGTTAGTTGTTTGAACAAACTTATTATTGTAAAACACCGTGCAGGTAACTTTCTTATTCTATTGTAAACAAGTTTAGTGTTAGTCAAAATATCATAACTACGAAATAGTACAGATGTGCTTTACCTAGCCTACTGTAAAGATTAAAGGATCACTGGACGGATATGTGAATTTTGTTTTCGACAAAACTTTTAATTACAGAATAGCGTTGATAAGGTTTTCTTAGTTTATTAGAACAATTATTGGACTATGTCTAGCAAGGTCAATTTTATTTTGTCCTCAAATTATGAATACTGAATAGCATACATATGGCTTTTACATGATGCCAGTGAAAGACTAGTAAATCTTCCATGGGTATCATGGAGAGAGCCAATGACTTTTCTTCTCCGTCTACAGTGGTGACCTATACAAGTTTTCAATCAGGCAGCATGAATATTGGTCTTCTCGTCGATTAGTTAATCAATTCCTGCTCAACAAGTCGAAAGCTGTCATTCAGCAATCAGAATATCCTCTCCTTGGATTAGTAAAAAGCCCAGTAAATCCTCTCGTGGTAGACCTCAACTTCAGCCAATTCTATGACATATCCAAGTTTCAATTAAGCATTCGACCACAACATTTCTTTTTTGTTGTTGTTTATCGTTTTTCTTGTTTTATTCCCCGCCAAATCTGACGTTTGTTTATTTTTAACTGAGTCAAGAGAGCGTGACCGCAATAAAATTATAACAAGGAAATAAAACAAAAAATGATTTACAGAATGTGAATGAAACAGTCGAATAATACCAAATTGGATTGACAAGAAGCAAAAGAAAAAATAAGAAAAGAAAATGGTGCGTACAAGAATGAGATCGAAAAAGATTTGTGAAGGACAAGTGGAAGAAACTGATTTGGTAAAAAGAGAAAAATTAATCACAAACTAGTAAAAAAAAGGACAAAAAACAAAGAAGCAAAAAGAAATGGAAGAGGGGATGAAAATGATATTCATATTGTTGATAATGATATAATTTACAGCCAATCAGAATGTTTGAAAGCGAATAATATAAAATGAATAAATGGACAGAAGTAACCCCTCTAATCAAGAGGTTTTAAAAAATAACCAGTAGAAATGAATGAAGAGAGCATTATGAGGCTTGAAGGAAAGAACGAATAAAAATAAGGGAAATAAAAGAAAATATATTAGACCAAGATCCTTAAGAAGAAGAAGAAGAAGAAGAAGAAGAAGAAGAAGAAGAAGAAGAAGAAGAAGAAGAAGAAGAAGAAGAAGAAGAAGAGGCGGGGAGGAGGTCGCAATGATGATAATGATATTTTTACGGCCAATAAATGTATGATGTCCTGGGATATGAATTATAATAATAATAATAATAATAATAATAATAATAATAATAATAATAATTGAAAAGGTCTTGCCAACATAGAGGATTGCGTAGATGCCACAATCCAATCACAAGAAGAATACGCAAAAATAGCAAGGAAAGATAAATTAAGACAGTCAATAACAGCATCTGCATCATATAGACGAGCAGATAAACGACAAAAACAACAAAACAAAAATGCGAAGAAAAGCAATTATATGGATACTTCAAGTGACAAATTGGGGAGATTGCACATCAAGATATATGGACGGTTTAAAAAAGGAAACCCAAAGACAGAACCCGAATGATTTATATAGGTAGTACAAGACAAGACACGACTGGTTTTCGGCTGATCTATTTTCGCTTTGACACAGTTTATTCTCATGTCATAACCTTGTACTGTAATCATAAGGGATTCAATTTCTTTCCTGAGGTGTCCCTTTCTTATCCATGTCCAAGTCTTCTTTGTACAATCTCTACATTTTTATATCTTTAAATATCTAGAAAGTCGTTTTCCTTCACATTTTATTTTCTACTTTTTGTTGTGTTTCTGGGTATTTATATATTGCAATAAGAATGGATTCAGTTTCCCTCTTGATGTTTCCTTTTCTTAGCCATGTCCAGGTCTTCTCGTGTGCAATCTCCCTAGTTTGTCACTTGAAGTATCCATGTTGTGGTTAATGAATATAACGATGTTAATATATTTTTTAACACATTATTTTTAACTCGTTTTTTTATTCAACCCACTGATAGGACCCTAACAGATAATACCACTACAAATCAGAGTTGGCCTGGGAGATATGGTAATGAAGTGGTACTCGACATTCCCCAGTTTATATGCAGTTTAAAGTCATACCCAGGACAGAAGAAGAAGAAGAAGAAGAAGAAGAAGAAGAAGAAGAAGAAGAAGAAGAAGAAGAAGAAGAGAAGAAGAAGAAGAAGAAGAAAACTATCATAATCTCAATAATGATATTTTTTATAGCCAATCAAGACACTTAATGGCCAAGTACTCGAAACAAATGAATGAGAAAAATACAAATAAAATAAAATACTATGAAAATGAAATAAAACATGATAACCGTAATGCTGCTGCTGCTGCTGCTGCTGATGATGATGATGAGGAGGAGGAGGAGGAGGAGGAAGAGGAGGAGGGTGTATTTTACTAGCACCAGTGATTACATATTGTTTGTCGAGTAACGAAGACATGATCAAGTCACTCAAGTGAAATGTTCGAATAGTAATTTATTGAATTATTCTTTTTCTTTCGATCATTCTCGGATCGCCGTTCCATTCGCATCACACAGCAATAAGAACCGACAAATGCACTAAGACCATCCGGTAAAATACCATAAAGTGCAACGACTCTCTCTCTCTCTCTCTCTCTCTCTCTCTCTCTCTCTCTCTCTCTCTCTCTCTCTCTCTCTCTCTCTCTCTCTCTCTCTTAAAAAGAATAGATATTTCAGCCTGAAAATTGCCCATTCTCTATTCTTCTTCCCTTTTTTTCTCCCCTCTCTTTGTTCCATATTTCTCCACCCTCTCTCTCTCTCTCTCTCTCTCTCTCTCTCTCTTCTCTCTCTCTCTCTCTCTCTATCTATCTATCTATCTATCTCTCACTCTCTTAAAGAAAATAAAGATTCCAGCCTGAAGCATACCGATTTCTGTGTCTGTCTTTCTCTGTCTCCGTTCGTCCATCTCTCTCTCTCTCTCTCTCTCTCTCTCTCTCTCTCTCTCTCTCTCTCTCTTAAAGAGAATAGATATTCCAGTCTGAAGAATATCCATTTTTTTCGGAATGGACAGTTTGAATGCAAATCTATCACTCTTAAAAATCGCCAATTTATTTCGATTTTCTCTTCGGTTCATTGCCACAGTAAATATTTCCTTTTTTCATCGAACGATAAAGTTTGTCTCATTCTTTTTAATGTTGTGTAATAACCATATTAATATTCTGTCCTGTTAGTGGGGCTTAGAATACGACATCTTTATCCTCTAAAGAAGGGTAAGACACCTAAATAGTTGAATATTTAAAAATCCCTCAATTAATACTCAAAGTGTTATACTCAGGACACCTCTTTTGAGTTGGTCTTAACCCTCTACTGTGGATACAGTCAGCGTATTTTAAACGCCAATGACAGGCCTTCGTATTTGGTGTTATTCATATTTTATCGAGCTACGCTCTGATTGGCTGTTTTTTCTTATACACATTTTTATTCTTTTTTTTACTCCAATTTGTGCTTTCATAAAATATCTATATATTAATACGCTTGTTCCTTAATATTCCGAACGTTATCATCTTGTAACACCCTTTTGTTAAAAATGAGATCGTCTAAATCGTCTAATATGAAATGCAAAAATCCAAATCCTGAGTATCTGGTGTTGCTTATCTGCCTATTTCTTATTTTTTATGAGTGTCGTCATCTCAGTTACATAATACCATTCCGTTTATTTTAAAGAATGAAATGTAAGAAAAGGACATACTACACAGAAAAAATATAAGAAAGAAATAAAGAAAGAAAATAAGGGAAATATAGACAGGGGTTTATTGCACAGAAATGATATCATTAATCTGTCTCAATCGCACATAATGAAAAATACAAAGAAGGGAAGAAAGAAAAGAAATGAAAAGAGACAGACAGACTGAAAGACAGACTGAAAGACAGACTGACAGACAGACAGAGAGTTAAATCAATATCATTATACTGTTTACATATTGAACTATTTCGCAATAACTTTCAAGTAAACATATTAAACGTTAAAATAATTGGATTATCATACAGTGGTATATCGACATGTCCTGCTAGTTAACAATAATTTCTAATTGACTGTCACTCGGCTTATTGATTGCAATATGTTTTATCTAAAGTCTCAATGATAAAACTCTCCTATTATTCTAGGTTGATTAATGCTATGTTTACATTAGTTTAGATTAGTTTTCATTTTCCAGTTCAACTGTTTTTGGTATTATTAATACTTGTTTGATTTATTGATTTTAACGTCATTTCAACCCGTCTAGGAATTGCTTTTGCTTGGATATTAGAGAAGCCCATTAATATTCATATTATTCTGTAGTGGTTTCAGACTTTTCTTGCACGTAGTTAAGTATTACCAGACTCCAAGGTGATTTATTACCTGTGCTCCTGTCACTGGAATGACACAAAGTCTTACTAAATCTCAACCATTTTCATCACTATCTTCAACTTGCAACACACTCTCGTTAGAAATGTAAACGTCCCAATTGTTCAAGAAGAGATGCAAAAATGTAAACCATGATTACCAGGTGTTCCTTATCTGCTGAATTCTTATTTCTCATGAGTGTCGTCACCTCAGAGAAATAATGGACCATTCTGTTTTTATTATAAAGAAAGAAAGGTAAAAAAAAGACATGCTACACAGAAAAATATAATAATAAAGAGAGATAGAAAGTTGAAGAAATTTAGTGAGAGGGTTCGAATAATCTATTTTTTTCAATCGAACATAATGAAAATATAAAAAGAAGGAAATAAAGAAAAAAAATAAGAGAGAGTTAAATCAAGATTATTATATTTTACATATTGAACAATTTCAACAGCTCTTAAGTAAACATATCAAACGTTATAACAATTAGATTATCATACTGTGGTATATCCACAGATCCTGCTAATATTTGATAATTTATTAACCGTATTAAAACACTTGAAAATAAGGACGGTCTGTTTATGAATTTCACGCTTTGTAATCTTTTAAAAGTATCTTCTATTGTTCACTCGTTTGTCATCCGTATCCAAAAAGAATGAAGCGGTACTTAACACTTCTTAGACTAAGTGTTTGTGGTACACACCTGAAAACCCGTTCCAGACAATACTTGAGACATTTCCCTCCGAGAACACCAGATTTTTTCGTTTGTTTTTATTTTTTTAATGT
Source organism: Doryteuthis pealeii (assembly GCA_023376005.1). Lineage (NCBI taxonomy): Eukaryota > Metazoa > Mollusca > Cephalopoda > Myopsida > Loliginidae > Doryteuthis > Doryteuthis pealeii. The sequence continues at coordinate 84,956,873 of CM042161.1, read as the reverse complement.
TTTTTTTTCTTCATAGGTTGAAATTCCTGCGTTCCGTTTTGAGGGAGACATAACAGCAGATAACGAATTCTACTTCATCCAGAGTTAAAAAGCCCAGATAAAATTTGCCCATTAAGTGATCTTTAGTCATGAAAACAGTACTGTATTGATCAGTGACTCTTCTTAAGAAACCTTAAAATATCCAATGATGATCACTATCAGACTGGTTGTCTGTCTTCGACTGTGAAATATGATAGCAAAATATATTTTATTTTGGAACGCTTCCTCAGTTCAAGAAATCTTTACAGCTAATCAGTCGTGAAAAAAAGATCTTAAGTGCTGACAAAAATACAAGAATATTCTTTTCTGTCGATTAGTTTAGTAGTTTTCAACTAAAATAATTTGAATAAAAAGGAAATCTTGTGGAGCCGGCATATAAATACAAATAAAAATTAAATCAGAGTTCCAAATTCGAACATTAGATGCAGTTTAACGTCATATCCGGGACATTAATAATACATGGGCAAGTTAAAGATTTCCCAGTATTTTGGTAATATGAGAGACAATTCGGCAGCTCTCGTTGCTTTTGCCGAGGTCATGAAGATGACAAACGTTACTGCCCGGTGAGTTGCGAAGTGTTAACCTTCGTATTTACGACTATGGCTTGAGACACGGCCCCGGAGTCTCCTTTTATATGCCTTCCTATTCTTCTTTGAGGTTCTTGGAATACGAGTGATTGCTTTTAACTATTTAGCAACTGTTATGTGATCAACTGCGACTTCACCTTTTGCACAACAAGTTTTTAGTTGCTTCCGTGGTGAACAGCTCGAACACCATATGTTGCACGTTTATGCGGTTTTCAAATCTAACACTGACAGAAGCAATGCACAATCTTTAAGCGCATCAATTATCACAATACTAATAGCTACAACTTGAACTGCTCTGATCATGTGACATATGTGTTGCATAGTCAGCTAGCAGGATCATTTATGCCATCTGGTCACTCAGGCGTAAGTCAGAAACACAAAGGCGGACATAAAAAAGATAAGTGAACACAATAGTATTTTCCAACTCTGGCATTATATTTTATTACTTTATTTTGCCAGCGTAGGTTGTCCAGTAAGAAAGAGAAATGCTGACTAAGTTTTCTATTCCTATGGATACTTCATTCTAACTTAACCGGCTTCTCGTGGGATTCAAGTTAGACCCGACTTCTCTTCTTTGAGTGTCATCCCTATTCTACCGGCATCAAACTCAATCTTTTACTCCCGCCTCTGGTGTAGGAGGGGGGAACATATCCATTTCCTGTTCTCGTATTTTTCGAATCCTCTGGAAAGTTCTTCCTTCACCCAGACAATTCGAAGCTTCCGGTTCTATCTAGTTATTTTGGCTAAATTCCTAGTTGTCATTCACCCTTAACGCACTGACCGAGAAGTGGGTGCTCTGATCTGATTAATTCCGGGGTCAATTTTCAAAATGTCGGTCGCAACTCTGTCTCCTAAAAAACATTCTTTAATTTTTCTTTTCTTTCTTTTTCCCCAGAAATGATATTCCTATTTCTTATTTAATTTAGATTTACTCTAAGCCATCTATCAAGTTACATGCGCACAGCAAACTACCATGTACCAGAATATTGTATCCTCCTAGTGAATATTTGACTATTCCAAGTTAAATATTTATTGTGTTTCTTATGTCTTGATAAGAATATGTGAGATTGACTTAAGTTGCTTCTTTTGAAGCATTAAAACTTGACTAAATTTTATTTAAATGTACCATATTTTCTATTTGTCTGTCCGTTTGGTTGTTTGTTTGAATTGTTTTCCCTTTTTCCATAATTATTGAGTGAAGTTGTGAACATAACAATTTTGAAGGATTTAAGTAGACAAACTTCGAGGGTAATCCAAAGGATAAGGTCTCCAAAATATGGAGAAATAACATAAACGGTTATTGGTTATTGCCAATGGTGTGTACATCATTTTAAAATTCCAATATGAACCTATTTTTCTACATAATCGACATTTCGGTCGATGCATTTTTGTTGGCGCTTTGACAGATTCTATGCCCAAAAAGAGGCCGAATAAAAAAGGTGCAAGCTCAAAATCTTACGCGGAGTTTAACATGTTGGAATTCAGAGTTTTTCTTATCCTAGACTGGTTGCCATACCTATATTAAAGTACTCAGTTGGCCCTACTACTTACCCATAAAATAGAGGGAGAATAGTTGTATGCATGCATATTAGCATATGTATTATTAATAGTGGCATTAGCGCTAACAAGCCTCCTCCAGAATTTATAATCGTGTGTCCATTTTCCACGACGATAAACGTTATACACAGCCGCCACAACACAAAAAAAACAGCTTACATGAGGGTTCTTAGAACACCGAATCTCAAATTACGCATATCTGAGCAGTAAAGCTAACCCAACTATCACGATCACATTGGTGCCTGATGAAGTGTGTTAATTCCCACAACTTTTTCATAATTGTGTTACATCAGTAAGCAATTACTGATAAGAACTAAATAAAGGGTTATGCCCCTTTTGTTGTTGTTGTTGTTGTTGTTATATCCCCTAGCAAGGGTAACGCTCGCTAGGGGTGTCTAATAAAAGTTGTTAAACGCTCAACACGCGTTGCTTCGTTCCCTGCTTTTCTCATCTAGCATTCCAGAGATTACTGCTACGCTAGTGTATGATACATGGTGTCAGAAGTGGGATATTTTTTACTTTGAAAAGAAAAAGTAATACCAACTTTTAAAAGAAACTCTAAAAAAAATGTTCAGACTACAACCTCCAGGAAACTTGGACGACATGGCGCCAAAATTGTCAACGTTTCAGAACCGCTTCGAAGCTAAGCAAAGAATCGGCTGAAACCCAAGTAAGCACTTTAATATATTGTATGGGAACTGAAGCCGAAATGATTTACAAATCACTGTCTTTTAAGAAAAAGGAAGATGAGAAAAATTTCGACGTGATTCGAGGCAAATTTGATGCTTATATAATGCCAAAAAAATATTATACACGAGCGCGCAAAATTCTACAGGAGAATGCAAAAAGATGGAGAACCAATGAAAAAATTCATCAGAGGATTGTATGAATTAGACGAAAACTGTGATTTCCCCCCAAAAAATGACCAGATAAGAGACCGCTTAGTCATTGGACTTAGAAGCAAGAACATATCTAAAAAAAATTGCAACTAAGAGAAGACCTCAGACAAGAAAAAGTTATCGAAACAGCTCGTAATTATGAACAGGTGCAAAACCAAATGGAGGAAAGGGAGGAGACGTGGGTTGATACAGTAAGGAAAAATAAAAGGAAAACCATAAAACAGCCAGAATGGAAAAATCATCCAGGAAAACCAGGAAATACACCAAGATACAAAAAGTGCAACCGATATCACAAGTTTGACAACTGCCCGGCAAAAGGGAAAATTTGTCGAAAGTGCCACAAAATTAACCACTTTGCAATATGTTGTATGACGAGGACACACAAAATCCAGGAGATAAAGAAACAACCCTCGGAGAGATATTTCCTTGGATCTATAAAAAAAAAATTACTCCGAGAAAAAATAATAGATCCTTGGCATGTAAAATTGAAGGTAGGTGCAATACCTATTGTTTTCAAAATTGATACTGGGGCAGACATTAACGTCATTAGTGATAAAACGTATCGGAAATTAAATGAAATACCAAATTTAAAACCAGTACATGGAATTTACAAAAGCCCGGGAGGTACATTAACCTGTAAAGAAAGATTTACGGTTAAAACGATATATAAAGACAAGGCATACATCTTCGATATACATGTAATAGATAATAATACAGACAGTTTATTATCTAGAGATACTGCTTATAGAATGGAACTGGTTACTGTGGTAGCCAACGTAAATGAAAACCCAGAGTAATTAACTGGTTGTATGAAAGGCGACCCAGTAAAGATTACGCTAACCGACGATGCAGTACCATACTGCACACCAACGGCTAGGCGAATACCTTTTCCAATGTTACCCAAAGTTAAAAAGGAGATTTGACGTTTAGAAGACGACGACATTATTGATAAAATTACCAAGCCAGCGGATTGGTGCTTACCCACTGTTCCAGTAAGAAAACAAAATGGAGACGTTAGGGTATGCGTAGACCTAAAAAAAAAAAATAGATTCAGCAGTAAAAAGGGAACATTTCATACTACCAAATTTGGAGGATATATCACCCAAGTTAAGGGGTTCGATAATAGTTTTGAAATTGGATGCAGCTAGTGGATTTCACCAGATACCGTTAGAGGAAGAAACTTGGTTGCTCACGACATTTATTACACCATTCGGAAGATATTGTTTTAAGAGACTACCTTTCGGAATTTCTCTCAGCTCCGGAAATTGTTCAACACAAAATGACGGAATTACTAGAAGAACTAGATGACATATTAATACACGGTAGAACGATGGACGAACATGATAGAAGACTCAAAGAAACATTAAAATTAATAGAAAAATCTGGAATAAAATTAAAGCCCAAAATGTGAATTTAGGAAAAGAATATTAAATATTTTGGGCACATAATTTCGGAGGAAGGGATAGAGCCCAGTAAAGAAAAAATCGAAGCGATACTTAAGTTATCTGCCCGCAAATTGAAAAAAAATGCTTAGCAAGCGTATGGGCCTGTGAGAGATTTGATAGATATATCACCGGACTAGAGCAGTTTCGCTTATTGACAAACCATAAACCTTTAGTACCATGAATAGATACACAGGATTTAAATAATACTCCTTTGAGATGCCAAAGATTTTTTATGAGAGTTAGGAGATATAATCCTGTAGCCGAATATATTCCTGGGAAACTCCTACTGGTATCAGATGCACTGTCCAGAAGTCCAATGCAGCAAACTGATAGTACTACTGAGGAAGATGTAGAAATCTACATAAACAGCATAGAGAAAATGAGATCAGTTACTAGTAGAAAAATAAAAGAAATCAGTAATGCTACATCTACGGACCCAAAACTACAAGAGGTAATCCATTTCACATTGAAGGGTTGGCCTAGGAAAAAAGATAGATTAAATGAAGGAGTAAAACCCTATTTTACCCACAGGAATGGTTTATCTGTACATCAGAGAATTTTGTATTACCAAGATAGGTTAGTGATCCCACAAAATCTCGGAGTAGAAATACTACGAGTCATCTAGGATTAAATAAATGCCGAGAGCAAGCTAAAATGTCGGTATGGTGACCGAAAATATCAAACGAAATAGATGGTTTCATCAAACGATGTGATTTCTGTAATTGTCATCGAGCTGTAAACCCCAACAAAACCTTAAAACCAACCCCCTTACCAGATAGACCTTGCCAGAAGGTAGGAACAGACATTTTTAAATTGGATGGGGAGTACTACTTAGTCGTGACAGACTATTTCTCCCGTTACCTGGAAATAGTACAATTAAATCCACTAACAAGAAAGACTGTATTTGGAAAATTTAAAAAATATATTCGCCAGGTGGGGTATTCCTGATGAAGTTGTAAGCGATAATGCAGGCAATTCACAAGTACAGATTTCAGAGAATTTTCTACAAATTATGGATTCACATGTACAACAGTGAGTCCTCATTTGCCACAAGCAAATGGAACTGCTGAAAGTGCAGTGAAAATTGCGAAAAGAATATTGCAACAACCAGACATATTTCTGTCATTAATGGCATACCATAGTACACCTATAACCGCTACAGGAGTTAGCCCAGCAGAACTCTTGATGGGCAAGAAAATGAAAAAAATATTACCCAGTCACCCAAATAAACTAAAACCAAAATTGCCAAATTTAGGGAAGTAAAAGAAAAATATGGGTTATATAAAACAAGAAACAAAAAAAAATTATGATAAAAGACATGGAGGTTAAAACTTCTAAAAGTGGGAGATCGAATCCGAGAGAAAACGGATGAAGAGAAAACGTGGAAAAATACAGGAACAGTCATAGCAGCAAATAAACAAAATAGGACATACACAGTAAAGTTAAACTCTGGTAAATTCAGAAAAAGAAACAGGAAACATTTACTGCTTATCAGAGAAAAAGAGTATGTTGTTCAAGAGAAAAGAAAGGAAAGAAAACAAGATCCATGTAAAAAATAAAGATCAAGGTTCGAGATCTAGAAAAGGACGGTTAACACAAAACCAAAACATCTTTGTGTGAGAAAAAAAAAAGATGAAAAAAAGGAAGGTGTTACATCAGTAAGCAATTACCCATAAGAACTAGATAAAGGGTTATGTCCCCTTTTGTTGTTGTTGTTATGTCCTCCTAGTGAGGGTAACGCTCGCTGGGGGAGTCTCATAAAAGTTGTTAAACGCTCAACACGTGTTGCTTCGTTTCCTGCTTTTCCCATCTAGCATTCCAGAGATTACTGCTACGCTCGTGTAAGATACAAATTGCTCTTTTCACACCTTCGTGCTTAGAAATCATAGTCCATTATATTTAGCCTTCGGTACATTTGTTGTACTTTGTCAACTTGTCTCTTCCGGCTGCTGACATTCTTTTAATAACAACCTATTCACACCCAGTGACCACTCGTTTAACGTGTTGTATGAAACTTTCAAAGCCGATTAGTACGTAATGATAGATATACAAACACATCACTACATTAATTTTTTACATCTTATTTCTCTTCCATTTCACCAGATATGTTATCATTATATCTATTTATATATTCTGTAGAGAGTGGTTCTTTTGTATAAATATTTACCAAATACTCTGCATGAGTAGAATGTGACACAAGGTCAATTTTTAAAGCGGGGTTAAACAGGTTTGAATGCAGAGTTTTCTACTCCTAGACTGGCTGCCCTACTATTTACCCATAGTTGGAGGGAGAATAGTTGGAAACATACCTTTACCCAGTGTAATAGCGCTATGTAAAATGCAATCAACTTCGTGCAGGATTTGAACTCGTCTCGTCGTGTCTGTTTTCTATTAGTCCATGCGCCTCCTCTTCTAGGTTCTTTTGAATAGGAGGTCTAAATGAATATGACACGAACAGGTGTCTGTTTCTTCGAACATAAATGTCTGGCTGTTGTTCTACGATTTACATAAAAGTCTAATCCACTCGTCGAAAAAATGAAGACAGGTGAAAGAGAAGAGAGAGAGAGAGAGAGAGAGAGAGAGAGAAGGTGGGAGAGAGAATAACAGACGGAGGGAAATGACAGTGTATGTGTCTATTGTGTCTATGTATTTATAAGTCACATTTACATTTCAAAATTTTATGTTTAAAAATCTTTACAATTAGATTATTTTCCAACATGTTTGGTTATTTACTAAAGAAGATAAATATTCTGTATATGCCATTGGGAATTGTATTCACCCACTTACTCTCCCCGCAGCTATGGGTAAATAGTAGGACAGACTCTTTAACCTTGGCTAGGTAATCAGTCTACGAGAAGAAAATTCAGAATTAAAACCTGTTAAACACCGCTTAAGAAATTGCCATTATGTCTATGTATATCACATCCAGTTTGTGGTGAGGAGTTGTTAAATGTATGTATATATATATATATATATATATATATATATATATATATATATATATATATATATATATCATTTATCATCATCATGTCGCGCTTTCAGCGCGGATATCCACGACAATCTCTCTCCATCCGTCTCTATCGCTCATCATTCTCGGGAGGTCCTCTATGCAGCATCCTGCATCCGCACAGAGCTGGTCAATGTACGTTTTTGCTGGTCGGCCCACACTGGCTTGTCCATGTGCTGGCTTCCACATGAGGACGTCGCTTATGAGTTCGTCCTTGCTTCTCCAGCAGTGTCCTGCGTATCTTGTCCGTCTTACTCTGATGGTTTGTGTGATATGTGGTACGTGGCCGTATAGCTGTTTTCTCCTAGGGCGTTATTTACATGTCTTGTTCAGGATCACCCGCAGCATACTTGTGCAGCTTCCATCTAGTTTATTCTCTAGTCGCTTAGTTAGGGTCCAGGTGGTGCAGCCATACAGCAGTACTGATATGACAACGGCCTTGAAGAACCGTCGCTTTAACTTGTCTGTGAGGTTGGATTTCCATATGACCGATAGTTTATTTATAGCGGCCCATGCTTTTCCTATACGTGCACTAACGTCATTTTCTGTGGAGGAGATGCTACTGCCTAAGTATCTAAATTGTTCTACAGAGTTTAGGAGTTTGCCGTCGATGGTTGAGATGTCGCTTTTGTTTTTGAAAGACATGCTCGATTTTATCAGAGTTCTCGTACAGGCCGACATTTTGTGCTGCCTTTTCTAGGCTATGTAGTAGGGATTCGGCTTCTGCAGGAGTATTTGCGAGTAGTGCCAGATCATCAGCATAGTCCGCATCCGTAATAGTATGTGCGGGATATCGCTTGCTTCTTGCTTTTTTTAGTGTGAGGCCATTTTCTTTTATGGGGTCTAGTGATGTTCTGAGTACGTAGTCTAGGCATATGATGAATATATATGGTGCTAGTGTATCCCCTTGTAGGACTCCGGTGACAATGTCAAATAAGTCTGTGTCGCCATCGGGTGATCGTATCATTGCTTTTGTATTTTGGTAGAGCATCATTATGGCGTTAACCGTTTCCTTGGGTAGGCCATATGCTAGCAGTATTTGCTCCAGTTTCCCTCTGTGCATGGAGTCAAATGCTTTGGAAAAGTCTACAAATAGTAGGGTTGCCTCGAGATTCTTTGCTCGTACCCCCTCTATGATTCGGCGAATGGTCAGAATTTGTGTGGTTGTAGATCGATTTCTGCGAAATCCGTTTTGATTTTTTCTAAGGATTTTCTGTATTTCTGGTCGGATGCGGTTAAGGAGAATGGCATTATATATCTTGGCAGCTATGGCAGTAAGGGTAATGCCTCTGTAGTTCTTGGCGAGTCATAGATCACCTTTTTTAGGGAATGGGAGAATGCATCCCTTCGTCCATTTTTCTATCGAATTTTGTCTGTATACTGCATTGCATAGTCTAAGTAGTATATCATCAAATTTCCTTATTTTCCAGACCTCAGGTGGTATTTCGTCGAGGCCCGCGGCCTTTCTATTTTTAAGCTTACTTAGTACTTCATTGAGTTCTTCTATCGTGAAATCCCCTAGCTTAATGTCTAGTTCGTCATTTATTATTTTTTGTATGTCATTTTCTATGGGTTTAGGGGGAGTTCCCAGCAATTTCTGGAAGTGGTCTTTCCATTTTTGGAGTCTATCTTTTTGGTTGTTTGCCTTTAGCTTTGATCTAGTGCTACTTTTCTTGCCACTAACTTCGTTTACAGTTTGCCATGCTAAACGCGACTGTCGGTCTTCTACTGCCTGACTAATTTTATTTATTTTTTCTTGTATGTATTCTATCTTTTCCTTTTTGTATATTTCTGTTAGTTCTACCTGTGCTTTCTTAAGATTTTATTTGTTGGTATTAGTTGGGTTATTTCTCATGTGTTGGGATGCTTTTTTAATATCTCTCCTTTTTAGTCTAATTGCTTCTGTCTCCTGTCTTCTGTCTTGTTTTTTGGTTTGGTTGGTATGCATTCTGCTGCAGCTTCTAGGTGGGCATTGACAAAATTTTCGTATTCCTCATTTGGAGTGTAAGTTGCTGAGGTCTCCTGGAGGATGTCAAATATATTCCTAACTGTTACTGAGTAGCGATTGCGTATGTCGCTGTTGGCAAGTGAGGACCAGTCGTATCGTTTCGATTTACTGGTTTGCCTTTTGTTTTTGCGTAGGCTTAGGCGTATTTTGGCTGTGACTATTCTGTGGTCGGAGTATACCCCTTCAAAAGAGGAGTATGCCTCGCAGTTCATAGCACTGTTTGACCATTTTCTATTTATTAGGATGTAGTCTAGTTGCGCTTTTGAGTTATTTGGGTACGTGTATGTCCTTTTCGCTTTTGGAATTTAGTGTTTAGACATACAAGCCGATTCTCAAGCGAGAACTTGGCTAGAAGTTCTCCATTCCTGTTTGGGGTGTCGTGTAAGCAGAATTTATGGTTTTCGTTTCTGCCTATCTGCGCGTTCATGTCTCCTCCAATGATAAGTACGTTATGTTTAGGAGTGTGTCTACACAGGGAGGATAGCTCGTTGTAAAACGTTTCTATGTCATTTTCTGTGCTTATGTTTGTGGGGCTGTAACACGAGACTACTATCAGGCTAGGATTGCCATTAAACGTAGCACTCATAATTCTCGGTTGGATTTTTTCTATCCTGTTCACTGATTTTAGTGCTCGAGGGCTGAGAAGTATTCCTACGCCCCCTATGGTGGCATTAACAGAGTTTTTCCATGCTGATGCCGAGGCAAATGTCCAGCCATTACTAAATTCATGGTATTTTACTTCTAGATCACTATGCTCAAATCTGTGTTCTTGTACGCATATGATGTCTATATTTTTTCGGCCGCGGATGCAATTAGCTCGGGTAATTGGTTTATCGTTCTTAGCGTTCGAACGTTAAATGTTGCTAGGTTAAGTGTTTTTTTGTTTTTCTTTTGGCATCTAAGTAAGTTTGTATTGTTTTTCGTTTCTGTGTGTGTATTTTCAAATGTAGTGACCAAAGCGCTGGTCTTCGTAGTGTGTGCTAGTTGTGTTTTTGTGCTGAGATATATGTGTTTTGCGGGTGTGTTGTTATTGGGGCTCTGTAGCTTATTTTTCGAACATTGGACCAGAGCTCGAGCCTCAACAGAACGCGCACATTTTGTCGTATCAACAGGGATGGCAATCCCGTGTGTCTTTTCAATATTGCGTTCTCTTATAGGGATTTTGGATTTTGGATTGTTTCGATGTCATAGATATCTATCGGTGGCTGGTAACTCATCAATAGGCGCTAGTCTTAGAGATGAGGAGCAGTAGTTTCCTAATTGTTTGATCCTGTCCGTTGACCCATTTTGGGTTCCTCCGCCCAGCATCCTATGAGCTCCGCCATTGTCCCACTTCGGGATCATCTGCCGTTTCTCACATCCACCACGCTGCTGCCCATGGCTTCCTATCATTTTTGTGGTATGTGCACATTTGTATTAAAAAAAGGGGAGGGGGCATGTTACGTGATCAAAGTTTTAACTTAGTTAAAGTCCAGGGGTACTATCCCATGTTAACAGGTGGGTATTCTGTGTATTTTTCCCTTAAATTCAGATTTTCTACCTAGTTTTGTAGTACATTTCTTAAATATCAATTAAATTAGACAAATTTCTTAATACATTTATAATAAATCGTAAACAATTGCCATTTAAATCCACATACCTTTTAGAGACATTTTCTTTTTCTATTTCATTTTTTGGCTATTTCGGTCCAATATATGCTATCGGCTATTTGAAAATAATCGTACGGCTGTATAGTGAGACAACAAATTTCTATTCGCTCGACCATCTTGGAAATTCTTGTTCAACTATGGTTTATTTTCAAGCATATACAATATATAGGATTTTTATCTACCATTTTACGTTATATATTCTGCTTAGCTTAGGTGGGTGTGAAAAACTCATGATAATGATAATGATAAAAATTATAATAATAGTATATATATATGTGTGTGTGTGTGTGTGTATCTCTCTCTTTCTGTGTGTGTGTGTGTGTGTGTGTGTGTGTGTGTGTGTGTGTTGTGTATTTTGGGAACAAGTTATTTTCTAGGCAAGTGTTGTTAAAAAGGACGAATATTTTTTTAATGATCTCCTGATGACGACGGGAGAAACGTGTTTATAGTCGTTATTTTCGTAGTTCGGCATCCAGCTGGTATAGGAATTATCCTATATTCTTTATCCCAGCGCTTTCAACCGTTTCTCCCGTCGTCATCAGGAGATCGTAGGTTGTAGAGTTTTAGGTATTTTTCCATTTTTATATATTGTATTTTCAAATTAGAAGTGATTGCAGACATTGTTTATTATCATAACGAATATGGGACAATTCCTATACCAGCTGGATTCCGAACTACGAAAAATATCTAGACGACTAGAAAAACTTCAGATAAAGATTATAAAAATAAATATTCTGTAATTTTTAACAACACCTGCCTAATTAATATATATATATATATATATATATATATATATATATATATATATATATATATATATATATATATTAATCAGCCACAGACACCATGTTTCAAAGTTTCAAGTCTCTTCAGTGTTGCTAGACTTAGCAACTACTTCGAGTCGGGAGCGAAACACTACGGTATTTTCATTTCTTAAACCATCCGATTTCTTAACCTATCTGCCTTCATCACTTGCCATTAAGAAGTGGTGTTTTAACTGATGAATTCATACAGCGGTATATATATTTTACGATCACTAGAGAGCTCAAATGTGTAAATAACAGACGAGCCTTGCTTTACGCTAAGAATGAAAGTCAGTTAAAGTCCCTTGTAGAGAGCTCTACCAGGATTTGGGAGCATATAATAGTCACCCGCAGACACCAAGTTTCGGCGTTTCACGTCTCTTCTGTATGGCTAGACTTAGCACCTACTTCTACCCGGGAGTATATATATATATATATATATATATATATATATATATATATATATATATATACAATTATTATAATTTTTATAATCATTATTATGAAAGGTTTTGTTAGTTTACTGGAGGCTGAGTAACAGCAAGTCCCCTCATGCCTCCATGCCTCTTCTGAGTATTCAAGCTGATTTTAACAATCCTGTTGTTTGGAGTGGCTTAATTCTTCCTCGTATTTGGGAACCGTTCCACGGGCCCCAATTACATTTGGTACGACATTTACCTTCATGTTCCACAGTTTTGTCACTCGTATTATTCAGATTTTTGGCACTATTGTTCACATCTTTATTGATGTTTAACAATCTAGTCCTAATGGATTAAATAAATGCTTCGGTTTGAGATTTCGTAAAGGGTTTCAACATAAATGCTCCTGAGTTCGACAAGAAGGTTCCAGAATTCGACAAGGAACACCCGAAGTAGACCGGAGAGCATCGACCAAAACGTTGTGTATATAAAAACCAAGAGGAAGACAATAGCCGGACATTTTTTAGATAATACATATAATAAAAGTCTTAAAATATATACTTGTATAATTTTTTCTTGAATAATAATAAGAAAAATACTTGGTCAATATTTGCTCGTATAAATAACAAAATTTCCTCTCGGAATTCTGAAATGTTTATTACAATCTTGTCATCATACACACACTCAGGAATTTGAAAATGACTAATATCTTTTTTTTTTTTTTTTTTTTGTTTATTGAATTACTTTCCAGACATTTGCAACTTTATTTCTTGGTATCACAGCCTCCCAAATTCATATTCTCGATAATTTCTTGGCTGGCGTAACGGTTAATCTCGAAGATTATAATCATCGCAATCCAAATTCGGAAGAAGCTATTCGACCTTTACTTATTTACAAAACTTAGCTTGGTTTTGACACCAAATAGGACGCATGGGGCCCCTAGTTTATTGGTTAGTTGGTTGGTTGGTTTGTTTTACGACATATCAACCCTTTTCGGGTCATTTAATGCTGAATCATGTCATTTTCATAACCAAAAGACTATGGTTGCTCACAGTACCTGCTATTGCCCAAGGGGTTACTTAATTAAGTATTGAACTCGCTCATCACTGCTTAACTTCGTTGACCTAGTGAGACCCGATGCTTTCAGCATAACTGGAAAGAACCTAGTGAGGATCGAGCAACGAATGGTTTTGCTAAACTATATAACCATTAAAAGCTATATGTACTTTATGACGCCCAAATATATCATTTCTTCTCACCTGTGGAAAAATAGTAAGAGAGTCTGATCTCTCTAGCTTTGACAAGCAAACCAACCTAAGGGAAACAGATCCGCAAGGATTGTTGTTCGGATAATATGTAGCAAACTGGTATACCGGACTTCGGTTATCAGAACATCCAAAAGGCAACATATGTATTTGGATATAAACTTTTTAATATTCCAAAAAAATTTAAATTAAAACATTTTGCGATGTTCAAAGTATACAGGGTTGTTAGGTTGGTTGGGTTTTAAGGCATGTAAACCTATTGGGTTATTTTATGCTGAAGACCATTTTGTTTTATTATTCTTGATGGGTACTAAATGTTTTTATAACTGAAATTTTAAACAATTATTTTAATTAACCCATAGATTGGACCCTAACAGGTACATTCCGGGTTAGAGTGGACCAGGAGTAATGGTGATAAAGGGATATTCCACATTCTCCAGAGGTTCAGAATTCGAACCTCACCATCAAATGTAGTTTAATGTCATAACCAGGACACTGACCCTCAGCCACCCGCTTCTATCACATATCTGATAAAATGGGTTGGGGGTTGCCATGAAGGCAATAAGGTTGGTATAATCATATAGGTGCTAGCGTTTGGCATGATTAGTCGATTGATGGGCGCTTGGCCTTTCCGACCGACTCGTCTTGTCTAAGTAAAGGCCAAAGTGAAGTGTTGCATATCATGGACTACTCAGCCATCAGGACACATGATATTGAAATGTAGATTAAGAGCAAAACTATAGGATGACAAATGCAAATAAAATTTAGTTAAATTAAAAGTTGTCAAAATTTTTCATCATCATGATCATCATCATGATCATCATCATCAGAAGGTTGCGCTGACACTACGGATACCTTCTGGTTGGTCTTCCTTCTGGTAGGTCTTCCGCATGGCGTCTAGAATCCACACTAAGTTTATCGATTTAGTTCTTTCCTGGTTGGCCTACACTTGTGTGTTCATATGTAAATGTCCACGTATGAGCTTGTATTTTTTATCTACCAGTGTTCTGCATGTCTCGTTCGTTTTGGATGGTTTGTGTGATAGGAGGTGAGTGGTCGTACAGCTGCTTTTTGTGCGGTGCTGCTTCCAAGATTTATTCAAAGTATTACGTAGCATCCTTGTGTAGTTCTTGCTTAGCTTTTCTACAAGAATTTCGTTAAAATCCTGACGTAGCAGACATACAGTAGTACTGATACAGCTACAGCTTGAAAGAATTCTCGCTTTATCTTCGCAGAGAGATTAGATTTCCATACTTTCCTGGTACATCGTGTCCTGTGTTCAGAGGCTTCGGCTTCATGACCGAAAAGATGTATGATATTAGCTTGAGTCCCAGACGGCCATCTCCCAAGGCATCACCTGGCCCCTCCTTTTAGATGGACAGGGCTGGGTTTATTGCCCAGTGCATGGGGGCCCCAAAAGAGGAATGCTGAAGGGGTACACACAATTTTAAACACTTGCCACCGCATGAGGTTCGGCTTGTGCGGCCCTATATTTTAAGCGCTGATTATCCAATCGAATAGAATTCACGGAGTGGGTTTGTTTGCTCGGTGCACTTCTTTTGTTCTTTACGCAGATCTGGGATTCCACTCTTAAGTCTTAATTAAGACGTGTCTTTTCTGTTTAGATTGAATTTCAACAAAAGTGTGGAGCGAACTCAGTCAGCTCAACTATTTGTGCTCCTACAATTTGGATGTATCCTCTTTCTAAAGGTTTCATATGGAAGTGAACACAAAACCCAGCGTGAATGTGAACTCATTTCCCCAATTCTATTTTCCGTGTTGAAAGGTGAAAGAAATACTCCTCAAAATATTTAATAATGTTTATGCCGATCTTCACGTTGCCATAGTTACACAGACTCCTATCAGAAAATGCAATCCATTCATGAAATTTAGTGGTATTTTTTTTTTCTTTTCTTTATTCCACTGTATTCGATTCTTGTTACAGGCACACTGTGAGTGAAAGTTGTTTCAAGAAAATGTAAGTTTTGGTTTTGAAATACAATATTTAATAAAATCTTAAAACTAGCAGTACCTGTGGATATACTACAGTATGATAACTTAATTATTACAACGTTTGATATGTTTACTTAAGTTAACTTGACGTATGTAAAAAGTATAATAATCTTAATTTAACTCTTTCACACATGTTTTTCTTTCTTTCCTTCTTTTTATCTTTTCATTATGTTCGATTGAAACAGATCAGCGTTATCGCTTCCACGTGTTGACCTTCACTCTATCGTTACCCACTCTCATTCTTTCTTTCTTTCTTTCTTATATTTTATTGAGTAGCATATCCTTTTTCTTCCATTTTTATTTTTATGATTAAAGGAATGGTCCATTTTTTTATCTGAGGTGATGACACCCGTAGAAAATATGTACGTATGTGTAATTTCAATCCTTAAAATGACACATCGTCAGGAATTGTTTACTTCAGAAATATGTTTAAGTTACTCAAACAGTATATACAAAGTTCCAGAGAAATTTACAACGTGGTATTTTTAGGGGCCTTACTTCAAACGTCCTTGTTACTCATCTTAACCATTGATATAAAATGGAGATTCGGTCTCTATTTGTCTGTAACCGAAACTAAGCCACCACTTACGTCACAGTCATTTCGGGAATTAAGTAAGTTTATCAATGAGTATATAATTTATAGTCAGTATTAGAATACATAAGAATATTACAATTCTATAAAAAATCAATTATTGTCAAAATTTTACGAAAATTTCAATACTTATTCATACTATGTTTAAAATAGTTTTTTCCCAAAATATATAAGCGGAAATATTTTTTTAATTAAATAATTAATTAAATCCTCTTATTTAATTTTATGAAATTCGAACAAAATGTATTTTACTCGGAAGATTTTTTAAATATTTCTATAAAAATAATAGTCTGAATACTTAAATCATAATTTTTTAGAAACGTTTTGGAGGTCCTTACTGTTGTAAAACAAAACAAATATCTCAGCGGAGTGGAGTGAATAGGATACTTTTCAAGTAAGTAATTTATCTTTTTTTTATATTAAATGTTTTATCCTATTGATATAATTTTTACCGCCTCCGTCAGGCAATATCATTCAAAAAAATTATTTTACACCGCCCGGTGGGTGTTTTTTTGTTGCTAGTTGATATAATGGATATAACAATGCAATCCTCCTTAGAATCTTTCCCACCTTCTCAAATAATAGCATGCGTGTTTCCTTATTCAACGGGAACCCAATGAGTTCACGGATCGTCTAGAATCAAATAAATGTCATTGCTAAATATATTTGTTTCTTTATTTTTTCTAAAATATGACCCTGAATTCGTATATTTTTAGATTATAAAAAAAGGAAAGCTAAATGCTAGATTTTTTTTATTTGGTTGCTTTTGTAGCCTAATCGGTAACAGAGACGTTGCAAGATATGTATTTAAAAAAATGGATGCGTCTTCGATATATCATCGCGTATCATTAAGTATGTGTGTCTTAAACTCATTAGCAGAACTCACTTTGTCTGACGAAACCTAAATTTAGTCCTTATCTCTGTCCCAAAGAAAACTAGTTTTGAAACAATAAAATGACTATCCAAAGGTTACTGTTCTCACGGTATCTAATCTCATTTTTTATTATTTTTAATTAGCCAACACAAAGTGGGAATTGTAGACAGATGAATTGATAAGAATATAGGTCAAACATTACTTTTTCATCGATATATGTGCATAACACATTATTCACGCAACTAAGTATGTCTTCTCACGCATGCGCACTTTGTGTATAGTTATGGTTTTGTCGTCTGCCTCTATGCCGTTTAAAAATTGCTATGCATTGTTGTTTATATGTATTTTCTAAACCTTTTGTAATGCATCCTTAGGAAGAAAAACATCTGCAAGTCTATACAAGTTTTTTTCGGCGTGTGTCCTTGTGTGCATCGCTGTGTGCGGTGTTGTGTTGAAGCATTGTGTGTATCGCTGTGTGTGTCTAAATATATTTAATCGCCTTTTGTTGACAATTTCCCAGTATATAATTGCGAGCTGTAACGGAAAATAAAATTGCCATACATCTTTGAGCAAAAATAAAATTGCATTCATATATATATATATATATATATATATATATATATATATATATATATATATATATCAAACACTTCACACGAGCAGGATATGACATGGTCAATGTTTAAGCGGGTGAGTAATCGTTTTGAATTCAGAGTTTTCCTTCTTCTAGACTGGTTACCTGGCCTAGATCCCAGTTTGCCTACTATTTACCCATAGATGGAGGGGCAGCTGTTGGATGCATACCTTTCCTAATGTATTAGCGCTATATGTAATGCAAACAGCCACATCCAGGCTATGAACTCGGGTCGACAAATCCATTTCTCTAACCATTACACCACGCACCTTCATGAATATATATAAGGAAGGTAATTATTCTGGGGCTGCTACACATTCTCTTTTTTTCCTTCTTGTCGGGATTCAATGGTGTCGAAAGTGGTGATAAATAATGCATCCTAATAGAGCCAAAAATATTTTTTGAAGGAATCTTTTATGCTTGAATTAAGAAAAAGGAATTATTTTATTGTAGAGCAACGTCATTTTAGAACACCCATCGTGTAATTGGTGGATTTGTGTAGAAATAAAAGTTCTGCGAAGCCATCAGTATTGAAAAAAATAATTGGAGAATATTCGAGATGCTTTCCTACGTAACCAAGTGAAAGCAAAACAGGTGATGTATTGTTGGGACTCGACAAAAGTTGCTCGAGAAATGATGAGATGAAGAAGTAACAACGACTCCATAAGAAAGAAAACAGTCATACACGCTGTCACAGAAGAAAATACCATTCAATTGATTACTTTGCTTTAACCCTCCTCTACACAGGTCACAATGTAATTGGTTGGCTGTTTGTACAGCATATCAACCCTTTTCGGCTTATTTAATGCCGAATCAAGTAATCTTGATATTAGCTTGCTTACAGTTCCTTTTGTTGCTTAAATTGTCACCCATCTAAGTACTGATTAGGCTCAGCGATGCTTAACTCAGATGATCTTGCGGGAACCGGTGATTTCAATGTGACTTGAACGTAAGCCAAAGTAATTGATATTTTTTGAGTCGATGAAGGAATTACAAAATCATAGACCTTTCTAATTGTTTTTAGGGTAGCATTGTTACAGGATAAGAGATGAAGAAATGATTATAAGTTTACAGAAAAGGAATAAATAGACACGTGTTTCAAGAAAAATATAGCGCTCACTTTCTTCATGACTTTTAACCTCGGATTCAAAACAAGGAGATGTGAAGCGTGAAGTGTATTATTTGAAATTTTCGGACTATTGCCATCATCTTTATAATTATATATACAACGTTTCGGCCGATGTGTCTTCCGGCCTTCTTCATGTGTTTCTTGCACTAAGTCAACCCTTATATCTGTTGTGCCATATGTCCAGTTAAACACATGGCGAAACGTTTTGAGTTAATACTGTTCTAAGGGATAATCATCTCTAGGTTGCACCTTCAATCCTGGCCAAGGGCGATAGTGACATACAATAATCAACATAGCTTAACACTTGTACCCGGTCATGGTTAACGGAATGAGAACTGTCTGATCCGGCAGATTAATAATGGGTTAGGTTCAAAGTTCCGTTAAGGCTCTCGATTAGGACATGAAGGCTTCCGAGTTCAACAAGAATGTTCCCGAGTTCAAAGAGAGTTCGAGAAGGTTCCCGAGATCAACAAAAAACAACTGAACAAGGCCGGAGAGCAGATTAGCCAAAACGTTGTGTATATAACAATAAATATGAGGACAATAATCCGAAAAATCCACATAAGACAAATTATCAAGCCTCATCTAAAAAATTCAGACAAATAGTATGTTTTAGCCGATCAATGAAAGATCATGTTGTTTCAGAGAGGGACAGCCTTACTAGCTCCGAAATGTAAGCTCATTACTTATCCTCTGTCTGTACCAACTGACTGGTCAACCCTCTTCAACCGCCCTATCTTTTGCGTGACCTTTTATTGACAGAATGGTTGATCTTTTGTTGTCAGTCAACAGGTTCTACGCCAGTATGAAAGCTCCTTATCATATTACACTGGCTCTGAAATTTCAATTATTTGTCCTCTCTCAGTTAATAATTAATTGACTTACGCAAGTTCTCGCATTTATCAGGAGAGTTCTATGTTTTCGATCACATAAGGTTCAGTGGAGGTGAGAGGGATACACGGATAACTAGTTATAAATTGAGTTTTGTGCCTTTGGTTAATTTTGGTAAATTATTGGAAGAAAATGGTATATTCTCTGTAGATCTCGTTGCCTCTAGTATTCTTTCTGGTAGAAAATCCAGTTAGCAACTAATTCGAGGACAATTGCAAAATATCTTAAATGTTCAAATGCTTCTCCTGGCTCGTTTCTGATAGGCCCATTTTAACAGAAGTTGCTGCTAATGCTATTTGAGAAAGTCCATAAATAAAGATGGTGATTTCTCGTACATCTTATACCACCGATACTCCAACAGTTTTTGATTGTTCGGTTTTGCGACATGTGAAGTACTATTGGTCATTTTATGCCAAAATATATATTGTATTATTGTTTTTTGAGATTTTTTATGAAGATTTCTTTGATTTTAAATATTCCAAGAGAATTCGGCAGAAATGTTGTTATATTTTAAATATTTTCTTTGTACTTTTTGGTTTAATGGGGAGATTTCATGACTTATATCCCTATAATTTGTTGTATGTATTTGCTTTATTTGACAAGTTTAGGATATTTGGTTGTATTTGTTTTTGGAAGAGTTATTTCAGGTTATTTGAATTAAGGTATTTTCCCTTAGCGATTTCAGTTTTCTTTTCAATTCTATGAGAATGTGTTTGATTGTGAGTAGTTCTCCAAATGTGCAATTGGGATGTTCTAACTACGAGTGAATTAGTTGCATATATAGTTATTTTTCATTTTTAATGATCATAAACAATGTTCTACAATAAATTACAGGACTTTAACTTTTGATTTCTTTACGACAATGGTTAACGAAAAACGTAAAATATGGGGTAGAGCTTAAAATGCGTCCACAATATCCCCTGAAGCGGGATAAGACCCCTAGACAAAAGGGTGTCCTTGTTGTGACGTTAAACTGTATGAATTGGTGAAACTTAACTTCTAGAAATCTAAGAAGTGTGGAGTATCCTTTATTGTCATTAATTTAAAGTTCACTCTGAGCCGAAATGGTAGCATCTGTTAGGGTCACATCTATGGGTTAAATAGAAAAATGTTTAAAAATATTAGTTTCACATAGAAATACGTGAAAATATACAAGTGTGTGCAAATTATTCGTATTATATGGGAAGACTTTGATATAATTGTGTGTAAAAAACGTAAAAAACAATAAATGTAGGCATAGACATAATTTCGAGTGATTCCCAAATCCGTGGCATAAAATAACACTAGAACGTTTGATATGCCGTTAAAATTAATCAATCAATCAATCGAAATATGTGTTTATGTATATTATAAATCCATTTATCGATATTATAAACTTTAAATTGTTCATCTATGATCTAGATACCACACAGAAAAATCATACGAAAGTAGGAAAAGGCACACATTGTCCATATTGACTGGTAAATATTAATACATACATTTCTATATCGATGATCTAAAGCTAGAATATTTCATCATCATCATGAAATTCTCTCGCCAACCGTCCTATCATTCATTGCTCTTACGTGGTCCTCTGTGCAGCATCCAGTATCCACGCACAGCTGGTCAATGTTGGTCTTTGTTTGATGGCCCACACTGGCATGCTGGTTTCCATAGGAGAACGTCGTTTATGAGTTCGTCCCCACTTCTCTAGCAGTGTCCAGCATCTTACAGTTAAAGCGTCAAATCGGGTTTTATATTGGATTTATTGATCTGTGTAAGTATACGTATGGGAAATAATATTAAACAAAGATAACAACACCAATTTTCCAAACGACTACGAAGTATCAATTCACTTGCCCTTTAGGAGAATATGTCCACATCATGGACAACCATTGAATTTCTATATTGGACAAACCACTAGTAACTTATCTAGACAATTTACCTGCAACCTTTCTACGATCAGATATATCAACACATATTACTTTAAAAACCAATACGCCAAATTCTAATCGAAATCACCTGGGTAGTATATAAGACCACTCGAGGACTTATCTATAAATCAGAACCTGCAACACTTCTTTTGATATCGTCATGGAGTTTTAAATACCATTACAATACTATTCTTTCGCTTAAATGTCATGGATGTGATTTAGCACTTCACTAGACAAAATTATTATCATTTGAATCATAACAGTTGAACTACATAAATTAACACATCAATAGCCAGTGCCAACCTCATTTAATTAGTATATACAAATCTGTAAAATTCGGATAAATTGAAATTAACGGATCTAAATTACACGATCGTATGTAACCCGCCGAAAGAAAAACTTACAAAAATCAGGAATTAACCGAATTTAATGAAATTTTTAGTGTTGATATATTAATGAATAAAAATATAATGCACAAGTTACTTTATTTTTTAAAAAATTTCGTATTTTCAGGTCAGTTAAATTTGAACAGCGTATCTTTGAGACGTAACACCGATTCTAAAAGATATGTGGTTCAAAGTTAATTGACCTGAAAAAAGTTTTTGAATAAAGTAACTGGTGCATTATATTTTTATTCATTAAATTTGATGACAGATAGAATGGATGACTGGAACCCACCTGAATCATGGAAGACAATAACTTGTATCATGATGATCTGTGCCGGCCATCAAAATAAGGGGATTATGGTTGCTGTCCAATGCTCCCTGGACACTGTATAAACAACCAGGCATGAATTGGAGAATTTTAATGGAGACTACGAGGTTGCAGCTAGAAGAAAGCAACATAACAGACGATCTGATTGCGTTCGTACTGTAGAATTCCTCGTAAATCTGCAGAACAAACTGTTAGAGGACCCTCAGATACCTACGTGGAGTTGCTAAACACTGTAGCCAAGCCCTGGATAAAAAGTGTTGCCAATGGTAGGCCATATGTATAGTAGCAGGATTCGGCCCCCTGCCACATCTCTGGGAAAAGTCAAAAATGGTTGTTGGTGAATTTCTATGACTATCCCAGTCCAATGTTTGGCCTCCAAACTCCCCGGATCATAACACCATGGTTTATTATATAAGAAAATACACCAATCACCGCGCCAGTACTACAAAAGACCAGTTAATCTACGGAATTAATGTAGTTTTTGCGACCCTTCACAGGGAAACTGTAACATCAGCTTGCTCCAGGTTCCAGAGCGGGATTGAGGCTGTGATCGACGCTAATGGCAGTTATTTTGAGTGAAACATCTTGACAGTAGTGTGATTTCTGTGCCTGTCGAATTTCCTTACAATCCATTAGATTTTGTAGTTTCCAATCACTTTTTCTTTTTCCTTATGAAACTGTCAAATTTCTCCAAATACGCTCTATATATAGGTAGTTGAAGAATGTACTGTTATATTTGTAGCCTAGAGTAAAACAGTAAATGGTTGACTTTTTTCCATAATAGAACTAGTGTGTGGTAAAAATAAACGTGTTAGTACTAGTAGCAGCATTGGTAGTAATGATAACAATGATAATATGCTGGATGGAATTTGTATTTATATATGGATTTGAACATAGAAAGGGTTTGTTATTTAATCGCCATCAACACACCAAGACCTTAACACGGTCAAACAATTCGGGCTTTTATTTACAGGTGACAGGTTGAGGGTCATCTTGATTGAAACATACCTGAGAAAGTTTGAGTTTAGATTTTAGTGAGTTATATTAGCGGGGATCTACACAGCAAACGTATTGGGGGATGGAGGTAAATTGTT
The DNA here is from genome assembly GCA_023376005.1 of Doryteuthis pealeii. Lineage (NCBI taxonomy): Eukaryota > Metazoa > Mollusca > Cephalopoda > Myopsida > Loliginidae > Doryteuthis > Doryteuthis pealeii. The sequence continues at coordinate 84,933,338 of CM042161.1, read as the reverse complement.
ATAATCTTCAATAAAAAGATTAAAAAACACGCCCGGGATTTCCTTTGTAAAATAATGAGATGTGAAAACGTGGAAAGTTATTCAGATTATGGGATGACGTGTGATAAGTGAGCTGTTGGTTTCTGATTGGTTGATAAGTGACAACAGAATTTGGGATGAAAAGTTAAATGTTACCTGTCAATTTCTGATTGGTCTGCACAAGGCAAGAACTAGAGAGACACACACACAGAGAGAGAGAGAGAGAGAGAGAGAGAGAGAGAGAGAGAGAGAGAGAGAGAGAGTGAAGAGTTTGACAGTCTGGGCTGAGTGTTTGAAGAGAACAGACGTAAAATAAGTATCTGTTCTCCGAGGAAATTTTATTTGTGGGTAAGATCGAATATATGAGATTTGGGAAAAAAAGAACTTTTTGAGTTCGTTATTAAGAGCTATCAATGACACAAGACCCGTACATCCTAAGAAGATCCCAAGTAATTTCAAGACTCAAAGAACAGAGAAAATGCGAGCCCAGCAACTGCTAGCAGACAGACCTAGCTACTCTGATTCAGAATAGCAAAGACCCAACCAGATCCAGTCCAGAGATAAGCCAAACAGTATAATATATGACGAATTCACACTCCTACTCCTTTAAATTGACCGCGCACACATTTCCAAATCGATCCAGCCACGTCACATATACATATTTACCTAGAACTTCATTTATTTTAATTGAGCACGCAATGTAACGTCTCCAGATGAAAGATTGTTAGGAAACCCACTGAGATGGCCGACCTTATTCATTTAAAATGAAAATCAATAAGCGGGGGGCACCAAATTGTAATTCGTATTAGTCCACTTCTTTCGTGGCCTTTGATCAAGAATACGGAAAGGCAAAAGAGATAAAATGTTTTCTTTTTTTTTTCGGAAAATGTAACCCAGTTAGCAAAAAAAGTGGAAAAAAATTAGCCATGGAAAATAAGCAAGAAAAAAAAGTCGTCATAGAAACCAAGAGATAAAGTGAGAGAATGAATAAAGATAAAGATAAAAATACAAAATACAAAAATTGAATCAGACTAGAGAACAAAGGTAAACTATATTTATTATAAAGGGCATTCGTCTGTGGTATAGTTAAATACCAAACCCATAGCCACAACCAAGATGGGATACTAGATCATTTTTAAGTTACAAAAATGATAGGCTAGGTTATTCCTTATGTAATAATAGTAATAATAACTAGTTGCTATTTAATCATTTGAACCTAGTTTAAATGTCTCGAAGTATGGGGCACTCAGTGAAAACCGAACTCACTAACAGCGGTCTGTTAGCCCAAGTATTATTAACGAGCTTTATTATCATTAATATTATCATTATTATTAGAAAGATTTTGCACTCTTCTCGTTTTTATGTAAATAAATATATTAAACTAGAAATATTTACGGAATTAAATAAGTACGCAATTAAAAATATTACACTTATCATAGTCATATTTTAATTGGTTTCTATAGAAAATCATTCATAGGACTGATTTTAATACGTTGGAGAATAAAACAACAATATTAGAGATCAATAACGTCTAATAATTATTCATTGAACCCGGTTTTATAAAAACCTGTATGAAAATTAACCACACCATATATTATGCCAGCCTTTATTTCTTAGTGATATATAAAACACATTGATGGATCTTAAACCCATTAATACCATGGGCAGTTTGATGCAAAACTAATTAATATGTTCATAAAGACATCATTAATAAAATAAGATTCAATTATTCCATATAAAAATGATCTTGACTATAAATTAAATACTCATTGATAAACTTACGCAATTTATGAGAGTATTGTGACGTATGTAGTTGCATAGTTTTGAATACAGACTGAGAGACACTGAATCTCCATTATAAGAGGATTATTATTGGCTTCTCTGACTGTTTACTATCGATGTAACAGTTTTTTGTGCAAATGAGGTAGTTTTGGAAGGGTGTCAATATGTCCCAGGGAGAAGTCGATGTAATCCTTTCCAAAGAGCATTGGGTCAATGGAAACATAAATAACTTGTGTTATATAGCCATTATAAACATTGGGTATATAATAGACAGAGATATAGATTATAGATAGATGTTACTCTGCTGCTCCTGGTGATTCGTCTAACTCGTCGGCCACCATTTTATCTGGTTGACTTCTTTCTTACTTATTCTTCTTTGGGCTGGGCTGAGCTGGCCATTGTCTTAATTTAATAAAAACAACCTGAGTGTGCTTGATCAAGTTTTATTTTCTTCTAGCCCATATTGGTTGATTCCACCGCAGGGATGAGATTGGACCTGGGAGAGACGACCTCTCTCCTTCAAAAGCTAGGTCGCTTCTAACTCTAAACTATTCTCAAGTGTCTGTCATGGCACGATTTCAAGGGATTAAAATGTTATAACCGTCACCGTAATTTTCCCTTTATTCCAAATGAACAGACCCTAATTCAAATATTCCTAGCTACAAGTCTGTTCACAATACATGACTCTCATGAATTGTAACACTTGAGCGCAATCCAAACTCACTTTGCTGATTCCATGTTATGAGACACAAAAACTGATGTCCGAGAGCCCGTGGCGTAGTAGTTAACGGGCTGGACACCAACATTGTTTGAATTCAGAGTTTCCCTGAACCGGTTGCCATACCAAAGTCAAAGAGATTAATTTACCCTACCATTTATCTATAGCTTAAGATAGGATACTTGAATTCATATCTATCCCAAAGGTATTACCGCAATGTGAAACGGAAACAAACTCATCAAGGATTCGAACTGGGTCTTCGTTTTCATTCCTTACGATAATGACCATTACACCACGAATCCTCCTGTGTGTATTTTTGCATGTTTGTATGTATGTGCAGCTTAAACTTCAAAACTAGACCCTGTAGAACAGTAAATATTTACATCCAGAATCTTTGAATCTTTCAAGGATTATATATATATATATATATATATATATATATATATATATATATATATATATATATATATATATATATATATATATATATATATATATATATATATATATATAATATATATAATATTATTATTAGAGGGAAAATAAAGGGTTTACCATGGTTTCAATCAAATTGAAATGATTTCTCAAGACCCTACTCTACGTTAACTAACTCGATGTAAATCCTTAGTTAAATTGAAATATTTATCAGATAATAACGGTTGAACGCTACGTTACTTTTCTCTCAATCGTTGAAAATTAAGAAAAAAACAATATATCGTTCCACACGTGTATTCATTCCTTAATTCTCATTTCTATATTGTTATCAATGTAATTTAATTATAAATAATAGCTAGTAAAAGCAGTTAAAATTAATTCTAATTATATTTTAGGGTTTAATATTACTAATTCATAGTTTTTATTGTTTGTTTTGTATTTGTCCTATTTAAAATGAATAACTATTTTTTTTTAAATATTTAGTTACATTTAGTAATGTAGTTCTAACAATATTTTAGTGACCTACCTAATCTATGTCTACAATTGCCGACCGATTCAAATCTATTTTCTAAAGGTTTTTCCTATAAACTAATTTTTAACTTTTCTTGTAGACAAAGGTAGCATGGATCATTTAGAGATCTGTACACATTTGATTTTCTTAGGATATCCATTCAATAATTGGTGTCACACCTCTATCCTTAAAATCCCAAACATACCTAAAATTCTAAGCTTAATATTTGTAAATGAATATCCACGGTTTGCAAATCTAATTTTAAACTCCGACTCTGTGCATCCCACATAATATTTAGTTATATTTGGCTTTTGGGCAGATGTTACTGAGGCCTGGTAAATAACGCTTTTAGTCAAGCATCTTCCCTTCGTGGAGCACATTGTAGGGCTTTGTCAGTTGCATTATTATTTCTATTTTGTGTATAGTTATTTATTATTTTATTATTTTGTTTCTTAATAATCCTTTCTATATTATCTGTGCAAGATAAAATAATCTTTAAATTGTTTTTGTTAAAATTTTTATGAAATATATGGTTGTCTGCAAAGTGGTTGTTAACTAAATTTAAAAACATTTTACCTATTTTAGTTTTTACTTGTAATTTGAACGGAGGGTTGTACCAGATTATTCTTTGATTTCTCGTTCTAATTTTTTTGTTTTTATTTTGTGGATTGCTTTTCTGCTCATTGTTAAATCGGAGTTTGTTTTTCGTGTATCCGCTATCAAGTTATGCTTTATTATATAAATTGCTAGTATTGTAATATATTTGTTCATCAGAGGAATTCTTACTAAGTCTACATTCTACTGAATATGGTATTTTCCTAATCATTGAAGGTGGGTGGTTAGATTTTGGGTTTAATAGAAAGGATTTGCATTGTGTTTCACAAATGGTTCAAATTTAACGATTATAAGGTTGAATGTAACATCCAGGAAATTTACGATTTTAATGTTCGATTGAATGTCAATCGATAGTCCCATTCCTTTCAGTGTTCGAAAGATTAATTTTCTTATCCGATCGCATTTATATCCAGAAGAATCTTAACCATAAAAATCTATAAATTCCAATATCATTGATGTCTAATTTTCTTGTTAGATTATATATATATATATATATATATATATATATATATATATATATATATATACACGCAAATCGTTAGAAAAGATTCTAAACCTCGTCAAATTACTTTTGTCCATTTTTAGGATCGTCGCACCCCTCACACCTTTGTATGGGCCCTACCTGCACAGACGTTAAGACAGATATCTGAATATAAGAATTGGTTATTTTTTCTGGATGAGGATTAAAATCTTTTAAATTACCCTAGTATATATATATATATATATATATAATTATATATATATATATATATATTAGTATTATGTTGTTTAGGAATAACGTTTGATCGCAACGCTGTATTAGACCAATACCTCGTTCAGCAACATCTTTGCCATCTTTCATCTTCAAGGCACTCCTCCAAAATACTCGTAGTAATCATCATCCGACCAATCTCAGTAAATCCTTCAGAAGAAACTGATGTTAAACGTATCAAAGACGATCGAAATTTTATTTGCGATGAATGAAGTTTCATCATTATAAATATAATAATCATCGCACATATTAATGCGTCTAGAAGATTTATCATTTCTTTTGTGTCAGGTCAATCAATGGGCTACAGCTACAATATAACCTAGTGATCCCTGGGGGTTTAGAATACACCGACTTCACCTCGTCACTCCTCTTAGAGTCACCTGTTAGCAGAGGATGGAACCATGTGGCCGAGCAGTCCATGTTTACTTTGGTCATTACTTAGGCTAGACAGGCGGACATGCAATTGGCTTGTCGCGTCTAGCCCAAGCGCCTATTTGATTTCCCAACCTTATATCCCTTATAGAAAGCACCAATATTTTTTATCATATATGTGCTAGAAGACGGTGGCTGAGGGTCTTATTGTCCTGGGTATGTTGTTAAACTCTATCTGATGGTGAAGTTCCAGTTCCGGAACTCTGGGAATGGGGAGTATTCTTTTATCACCAGGTCTTCTTTAACCCGGTGTGGTAGTACCTGTTGGTTGATATGCCGTAAGATTAAACAAAGAAACAATGTAATCCAGTATTACCTCTTTCATAGTCGGATCATCGGCAACCCCACAAACTGGTAACCCCAGAGATTTTGTTCGGTGAGGAAGGTGGCTAGATACCATGTAGATCGAAAAACAAGACCTGTAAAATGGAGGAGGAAACTCAATGACAACCGAGCACATTATTTCTAAAGGCCAACTCTTCCGCAAAGCGGCATGGCCGTATAAATTTAGTAGTGCCAGAGCTATACTTTGGGAACTTAAGTTCTTGGTCGGGTAAGCCAAGGTTTACAGGTCTGGCACCAAATGGTATCAGGGCCATAACATAAGAGTGATGCGTTTTGTCTTAAACCAATCCTATTAATGTTGTCCTGAACAAATAATATAGCGGGTTGACTTAAACAATATATAATATATATATATATATATATATATATATATATATATATATATGGAGATGTGTAGTGTTATAGAGTCATAGGAAATGGACTAGTCAACCCGAGCTTAAATCCTGAACAAGACAGTTTGCATTTCATATAGCGCGAATTCCATTTGGAATGGTATGCATCCAAGAAATCTTTTTCCAGCTATGGATAAATAGTAGGGGTGACTAGGCTCTTTAAGCTTCACTATGCAACGAATGAAAGCTGTTAAATTTCGCTTAAAAATTGACCTTGTGTCACATTCTACTGCTGCGGAAGGGAAGATATATATATATATATATATATATATATATATATATATATATATATATATATATAAAGCACTATTCATGTTTTCCTCCATCTCTTCCTCCTCTTATTCCTCAACTTGAGATTCAAGTATATTGGAGAAGGAAGAATGTGAGGAGAAGGGACCTGAAACGGAAGAATAAGAGGAAGATGATGAGAATGATGACTTTCTCATCTATTGATATATATATATATTATATATATATATATATATATATATATATATATATACATGTGTTTACTTGTGTGTAGGATTTTGTACTTTTGCTGTTCCAATAAAAACAACTGGTGAACAGTCTGGAATGTATTCATCAGTTTGAGATTCAGGAATTGGTGTTGTATAGACTAAGCAGCAGTCTTTATTTCATTGTAAAAGCGACTATATGAATATATATATATATATATATATATATATATATATATATATATATATTCATATATATATATTATATATATATATATGAATGAATGAAAGAAAGAAAGAAATATATATATATATATATATATATATATATATATATATATATCTTTCTTTCTTTCATTCATTCATAGTTGTCTTTCATTCTTTCTTTTACGGTTTTTAAATTCTTTATAAAAGACATCTACTCCCTAAATCTATTTACGCGAAAATTCGCCCTGTAGGCGCACAAAGACCACGCCTTTATGGATTACCCAAGATCCACAAAAACAATACCCCTCTCCGACCTATACTATCCATGATTGGATCATCCCAACATCGCCTTGCTAAATGGTTAGCACTCCTTCTACAACCTGCTGTTAAATTCTATTTAAAATTGTGCATTCCTGACTCCTTTACATTTGCTAAGATTATACAAAATCTTCCTTTGAATCTCCATCAATCTTTCTTCTGCTCTTTTGATATCAATAGCTTATATACTAATGTTACCTTGGATGAAACCATCACTATTTGCACGGATATATTATACCGTAGCCATCTTGACCCTCCTCCTATCCCTGAACCAGTTTTTATAAAACTGATCAACATCGGCACAAAAAACATTCAATTCAGTTTTAACAGCTGCATTTACTAACAAATTGATGGTATAGCGATGGGTAGTCCCCTTTGAGCGGCCATGGCGAACATATTCGTCGGCTTTCAAGAAGAGTCATTATTCAACTAATAACCAACTCCCACTGTTCTATAAAAGATATGTGTATGATACTTTTGCCATTTTCTCTACTAGGTCTGAATGCAGACTATTCTTTCACCGTCTTAATAACCTACACCCCTCCCTTTCTTTCACGTGTGAATTTGAGGCTAATAATTGTTTACCTTTTCTCGACGTTCTTGTAGAACGAACAGATAGTACAATTCTTACCTCTATTTACCGTAAACCTACTTTTACTGGGTCCTATACACGTTGGAGTTCCTTTTGTCCCCCTCAACGTAAAATTAACTTAATCAAAACCTTAATTCACCGAGCCTTTATGATTTGTTCCAAATCTAAACTCCAGCAAGAATTTTCCTTCATTAAAACTACTTTAATTAAGAACGGTTACCCTGAGAACTTGGTTAATGCCACAATAAGATACAAATGTGCGCAGCTTTCAACTCTTCCTAAACTTGGTCCTGAAAAATGCCCAGTCTACCTAAGACTTCCTTGGCTGGGCAAATCTTCCATTCCTTTGCTAGACAAGATAAAGAAGTCTATCCATCGTTGCTTCAATGCAGTCAATCCTCGGGTTATCCTAAAATCTAATGTGCTGTTTCCTCCTAATCTCAAGGATAGTGTAGCCCCCCATCACAAAAGCCACCTTATCTATAAGTTTACATGCAAATGTGAGATTTGCTACATTGGCCGTACTACCTTGAGACTGGAATCTCGAATCAAGCAGCACATACCCTACAACATCCGTTCCGGCAACGTGGACTGTCCCACAGCAGCAGGCATAAATAATCCGTCCACCATTGGACAACATCTATTAAGAAATTCTACTTGCGCTCGGTCCTACCACCCAGCTATGTTTTCAGTCCTTTGCAGTTCCAACAGCGAACTACAACTGCAGATTCTCGAGTCTCTTTTCATCTTCCGCACTCAACCCTTCCTGTGAGTTCAGAAGCAGTTCCAACAACTACTCCTTTTTGGCACTTCAAGCCTCAACTTATCAAACGGGGGCACTCGTAATTTCCGAAACCCCCTCGTGAGTTGTAAGTTTCGTAATTTTACGAATTCTCTTATCTTATTGAGAAAAAAAATTTTTCCCTTTTTCTCACTGCTTTCTGACTTTTCTGTTGTCTACAACAAAAAAACTAAACTTCATCACCATCTTTCAATGAAATTTTTCTCTGAGGAGCATTGATCGAAAAAAAGAAAATCATCTCTGATTTTAAAATCTAACTAGGGTACCCTTTCTTTTCTTTTAAAAAAAAAAACACAATTTATTTTACAACATGCATATGCTTTTACGCGTCCTTTTTATATATATATATATGTGTTTGTGTGTGTGTGTGTGTGTGCATCTGTCTGTCTGTATGTATGTATGTTGTGTGTGTGTGTGTGTGTGTGTGTGTGTGTGTGCCTGTGTGTTTGTATGTGTGTGACAGTGCGGTATTGTTCACTGATAAGTGGATGCAACACCATCGCTGCTGGGTAATTTACTCCACCACCAGAATTATTTCAGATTACAGACTTTACGCTTACCAACACGGATACATACACATATGATGTCCTAGTCCGGCGAATTAAAAAAAATGTGTTCAAAACTGATGTTTAATGCTAGGAGGGTGAATAAACGCTTGGCAATATTTAATTCAGCACGATCACACACACACATACACACACACACACACACACACACACTCACAAACACAAACACAAACACACATACACACATAAACACACATATACCCACACAAACAGAATTAAATGAAAGAACCGCAGCAATAAATGAATAAATACAATACAAATAAATGTCGCCGTGTAAAAATAATAGTCTTTGAAAATGAAAATAAAAAAGACCTTTGGAAAAAAATTAATAAACAAATAAACACAAATCAAGTGGATAGCACGGAAGTGAAGCGACTCTTTCTACGCATGCGCGTGTTCAAATGTTTGCTATTGTATCTGATTCAAAGAAAGGAAGATTTTTTTCTTTATCATTTCTGTTTGTTATTTTTAACTGAAGAAGCGTAAATTATTGTCGGTTTGCACGTGAATATCTATATTTGACTAGATCCCTCTGTGCATAGTAGATCTAGTCGAGTTTTCACCTGTCTGCTTCATTGCAAGTTGGGAAATAAGAATCTCTCAATAAATTGCCCAAGATAGTTTCGAAGAGATGTTTCAATGTGGACATAATTGAAAGCTCTAACAGCAAATAGCCCGGCATTATAAGCAGTCTCAGACTTATTCTAGAGAAAATTACAGAAACAAACATATTGGTTCTGGTGTTCCGAAAATGGAACATCGTCTTTAGTTTCACGGTTCCTACAACTACGACCAGTAAGAGTATAGGCTGAAAAGTTCATGGGCTGAAAAGTTCATAGACTGAAAAGTGCATATGATAACTTGTTATATAACCATCATGGCCTGGTTCTTACAAGCCGTAGTTGTATTAGTGCTACTGTATGGCTATAACACTTGGACCATTACGAAGCGGCTTGAGAATAATCTACATGGGAGCTGCAGAAGAATGCTGCTGGCAAATCGGGAAAACAATACTCTACAGGGAAGCAGTTTGCCACTTTATCACACAAACCATCTGAGTGAGACGAACAAGACATATTGGGCATGGCTGGAGAAGCAGGATCGAACTCATACGCGACATCCTCCTATGGAAACAAACACATAGACATGGCAAATATCTAACACATAGACATGGCAAATATCTACATTGAACAGCTCTGGGTGGATACTCGATGCTGCGTAGATGACCTCCCGAGGACAATGAATGAAAGGGATGGTTGGCGAGATATTGTCATGGATATCTGTGCTAATTACCCGACATAATGATGATGAGCTCTTATTATTTGAACATGATATTTTTTTAATTTTACATTTAATTTAATTTCAATTTCATTTTAACCCCATGAAATACAAGAACAGCAATACCGATGGATGGATTATGTAGACTTCATGTGCGACAATTTTTACAAATAAAACTCATTTTCTCAAATCTCCTGTGGTTATCTTGGTCTGGCTATTGACATTTTAGTTGAACTTTGTCCAGTAACAATATTGGATAGAGTAGGCATTCACCTATAAACCGGTGTTTTTAACATATACTCACTGAACAGCGGTTTCATATCTTTCCTAAGAGTATTTTACGAAAGTAAAAGTAATAGTGCGACTATAATCCAGCTAGGGGTTAAACAGTATTATTGCTGTTCTTCTACAAGGATGGCTTTGTCATTAAATAACCCATAAATGCTGATATGTCCTTAAACAAAGACATCAAAACAAATATAACAATAAATAGTTTTCTTTGTATTAATAGAGTATAACTTAAGAAGGCATAATGGCTATCTTGTTAGGAAATGGAATGGGCGATTAGAGTTTAATTCCACGAATTTCTTTTTTGCGTTTCACTTTGCAATGATACTTCCTAGCCCATAATCAGAGTTAACCTGAAAATATAAAGTCATCAACATTTGAAAAGAAGTCGTAAGATATAAAAATAGAATGCGAATGTTCATTGAATCATGCAAGTAAATACTCGATAGCAACTTCCCCTTGAATCTTTCTCTTTGGCCAACAAAATAAATGCTGTTTTACTATTATATTTTTGTTTACCAATCGCTTTTCTACCTCAGTGCACATGTACGATGTTGATTCAATAGATAATCTGAATTTTGCCAAAGGAGTTGGCAATAGAAAACGTTGTGTACAGTTGCACCTTTTCTTTTTCAAGGAAATCAATAGTTATGGGTCCTTTAACAGTCCTCATGCGCCCGGGACATTTTAGTTACAGGAGAGACGGCATGTTTTCATTCCAGTCTTTTTGACTCAGGCTTATTGTTGCAAACCCATATTAGGTCATTTGCACATATTTCCTGAGTACATTTCGTATAGTTTGTAATTCTCAGCCATGAAAAAATTGATGACTGACCTCTGTACAATAATGGAACACTCTGTTTCTTTTCCGCCATTTCAAATGCTTCAAATCAAATATATTTGTGAGATCAAAATAATTAGTTTCAAATCAATGCCAAACAATGTAGAATTTGTATTTAGGGGACAATATTCTGAAAATAAACATGTATTTTACTTTTTTAAAAGAAGTACACCTCATCATTTAAAGAGCCGGTTTAGCTCAGTTGGTAGAACATCCACCTAGGAACCACAAGGTTCTGGGTTCAATACCGACCCTCGCCAACTCAACGCGTGAGTTGCCCAGTTTAGATCGGTACAGTAAAATGGGGTAGGAGTAGCGCTCCACCTTAGACACTAAAAACAATCTCCCTGTGTCAAGTGCAAGTGAAAAGGGGCTTAGTCTTTCTGTCTGTCCGGCTGATACCAACAATAGACCATTCTGCCTTTATTTCTTGAATGATCGTCGAATTAGCCGAGTCTTGATTTGAACACCAAATTCTATGCTGTACCCTTAACTGCTTGGCTCATTGACTTACATAACTTACTGTACAAATGAAAGGGTAGATAAGGGAATCTGGATTAGTAACGCATTCTTTTCAAGAAAATAAATTATGTATTTCATTCCCTTTAAGCCTCTGCCAGATTTTAACGCTAATGGAACAAAACATTACGCTAATAAAGCATTCTAGTTTTATGCCTTATAAAGCAAACTTCAAGAAAGTCTCATTAATAATTCCCATATGTCCTATAATCTGACAGTTTGAATTGCCCAATGCTCAAGGCGAGATGTTTGCAATTGATTACTATACACATAACACTGACATAGAGCAAGTCTCAACAAAACCATTGTATCTCTCTGTCTCTGTTTTTGTCTCTGTCTCTGTCTCTCTCTCTCTCTCTGTCTGTCTGTCTCTCTCTCTCTTCAATTACTAAATCAAGTCAATTAAGATATAACGAATTTTTGTGAGTGTTGAATATCTTCTGAACTCGTTTAGCAATTCCTATGTGCACAGATTTAAATCGAATAAACTTCTTACTCATATATCTGTCGACCCTTACTCTTTGGTTTTCAAGACTAATTATATACAGGTTGATTGTAAAGTAACTCCCTATTTTCAAAATCTTATAATTTATTTCTAAATCATTATTTCTTCAGAAAATGAATATGGAAAGAACCCATATAACATGGGGTTTTATTTAAAATTATATAAGGGCATCAGTATTCCAGTCCAGCTTCTCAAGGCGCTCGGGAATTACACCAACTGATCTTCTCTGGAACACTTGTGGAATGGGAGAAATATATTTTTGTATTCGTCTTTAAAGTTCTTTCAAATCGTTGATTTCGAATGGTAGACTTGTTCTTTCAACAAAACCCGGAACAAAAAGTCGCAGGGTATTAAATCTGGGCTTCGGGCCAGCTACTTATGCGGACCAGGTATACTCATTTATAACACGTAATATGATAATGTTAATCAATTATATGTAATATCATTATTGAATTGTTTCTTTTTAGACATCAGCTCGCTTACTTCTTCATACATTTGCATTTATATTTTATATAAGCTCGGATCAGCATCATTAATTTCTTTAGTTCTTTCTTTTCTTTTTTTAACTTTCACCGTATTTCTTTCGTTCTTTTATATTTCATTCTTTCATTCTTTGTATTACTATCTTTCTTTTAACTCTTACCGTATGTCTTGCTTTCTTTTTTTCTTTTAACTTTGTCAATAATTCTGTCTTTTATTCCTCTTTGTGTTTCTTTCTTTCTTTCTTTCATTCTTTGTCTCGCTTTCTCTTTGTTTGTTTTTTTCTTTCTTTATTTCCGTTTTTGTATTTCTTTCTATCATTCTTTCTTTCAGCTTCCCCGTCTTTCTTTCTTTCTTTCTTCCTTTTTTCTTTTTTCTTTGTGTGTCTTTGTGATTTTTTGTTTTTCTTTCTTTCTTTCTTTCTTTCTTTCTTTCTTCTTTGTGTTTCCTTATTGTTGTTTTTTTGTATTTCTTTCTTTTCTTTCTTTCTTTTGTTCTTTTTTTCTTTCACCTTCCCCGTGTTTCATTTCTTTATTTCTTTCTTCCTTTCTTTCTTTCTTTGCTTACTTCTTTCATTCTTTCTTTTTTTCTTTCTTTCACTCCAACTTGTTAGCAAAAATAAGTTACCATAATTAACTTGTGAAATAAAAGACTGTTTTTTACTGACTACAATCTGATCCAACATTTATCTGGTGTTATTGTCCATCTGTATTGAGATTGTGTGACATTCTGATATTTTCGGCTACAGAATGTGTACATATTTGTTAATAAACACTAAGCTTTGCACAGAGGCCTCAGTTTGCTTCTGTTACCTGCTGCCACTTTAGTGTTCATCTATCACCAAGTATTTAAGAGGCTCATTAATGCTTAACTCCGGTACCATGACCGTAACTAAATGGTATTATCCATTAAGCTTTATGTAGATCGGACACACATGCCTTGTATTGCTTACACTACCAATTGTTATTAATTAGTCACCCATTTAGGCACTTAGCTTGTTCATCATGTTGGACTACCTTGTGGTACAGTTATTTACTAAGTTTAGCTTTATGTGGCACAAAGCCAGAAACAAGGGGCGCCCAGTGAGAATCGAACTCACTCTCAATGGTCTGCTAACACGGCTTGGTAACCATTCTACTAAAACTTAGCTTAAATGTGGCACAAGGCACTCATTCCAAATCGCTGACATTACCCTACTCTCTTTCTTTCTTTCTTTCTTCTTTCTTATTATATTTTGTGCAGCATGTCCCTTTTCTTCCCTTCTTTCTTTATGATAAAAACGGAATGGTCCATTATTTAGCTGAGATGACGACACTCATAGGAAATAAGAATTATGCGGATAAACAACACCAAAAAAGGATTTACATTTTTGCATTCCATCATGGACCATTTTGACAGTCTCATTATTAAGCAGAGGGTGTTGCAAGATGATAACAATAGTACTTTTAAGGAACACGAATATTAATATATTGATGTATTTTTTCTTGAGTTTAAGAAAATCGTATTTCAGATGAACGATTAATATTATAGAACAAAAAAAAAATATGTAGGTTGAATTCCGAATTTTATTGTATGTCATCGGTTTTCCAAAATTAACATCGGGTATATCAAAAGAAATTTACCAACCATTCTAAACAAGAATTATCTCTTACGATTTGCAGACATTCTTAAAATTATATTGCAATTCTAACTGATCGATTTTGGTCGACGTTATCGGGTTGCTTGAAAGAATTGTTTGAAAATCGGACATTGTTCTGATTAGAACACAGCTTCATATTTCGCGATATCTAAATCTATCCTCACAGGGGGGGGGGGTCTCTGTCTGATGTTCACTTGACAATAATTAAGAAACATTGAGATCATTCGGGGAAAAGTGTCATTATTCTATATAACCTTCGATATCAATAATAACAGGAATAAAGAAAAAAAGAACGAAAAATGAAAGAAAAAGAAAGAAAGAAGAAAGAAAAAAGAAAAAGAAAAAAAGAAAAAAAGATAAATAAAAGAAAAAAGTAAGAAAGAAAAATTAGAGAAAAATGAACAAAAAAGAAAAAAAAAGAAAAAAATAATAGAAAGAAAGAAATAAGAAAGAAAAAAACAAAGAAAAATGAAACAAACAAAGAAGGAAACAAAGAAAGATAAACGAAAGAAAGAAAAATAAAAACAAAAAAGAAACAAAGAAAAAAGAAACAAAGAAACAAAAGAAGAAAGATCAAAGAAATAAACAAAAAAGACAGAAAAAAGAAAGAAAAAAATGAAAGAAAAGTGAAAGAAAAAAGAAACAGAAACAAAAAGAAACGAAGAATCTGAATATTTGAACGCCTCAACCCGTTTGGATGTGACCCAGACGAAACTAGAAGACGGATTACCTCGCAAAAATTATCCGTGCGCACCAAATTCAAAGGAAATCTAAATCATTCCGTCTGTGTTTTTTTTTTTTTTTTTTTTTTTCCTTCCTTCCTCTCCGTTTCCTCCTGTTTTCCCGTTCACTGACTTCCAACAAGTTGAAATCTTTTCCTGATTACGTTTTTCTTTACTCCAATTCTGCGATCCACATAAAGAAATCAAAATATTGAGATGATCTGTTTAATAAAAATTGATCAGTGGGTCGTCAATTCATCGATTGAACTCTTTAGTCTTTGATTCAAAATAAACACCGGTGTAATTACAAGGGTTCTCGTATTTTCACAGCAGGTATCAAATAAGAAAATCTCCGATATTGGCTTTTGGCTCAAGCTGAGGTCAATCGCGTGAAGTGTTTGGGGTCGACGGGGTCTGAAATGTCTAACTCAAGAATCTACTTTCACAAATGCACGTAAGAGAAAAACAAGGAGCGAATATTATACAGGTTCAATTGATTGATTGATTGATAAAGGATGCTAACGGCATTTCAACCCGACAATGGTTATTTTATACTGAGTAGTTAAGGAATCGCGTTCATTATGCGCTCATATTTTTGTAGGTGTTTCTGAAGAGGTTTTATGAACAATTTTCGATTGAATACGAATATTTTTAATGAGATCTATTTTACCCAGAGATGAGACGCTAACAGATACTGCCACTCGCGCAGAGTCAAACTGGTAGTACTGGCAATAATGCTATTTTGGTGATGGTGAATCGTCGAACATAAAAAGAGAAATACGATAAACATAAAACAGCTTAAGTTTCAACACAAGTGTTGCTTTATTCTATCCGTTTAATCATTCAAACCATAGATATATACATTTAACAAATCCTCCGCACGAGCAGAATGCGATACAAGGTCAATTTCTTTAGCGGATTTTAACAGGTGTGAATTTAGAGTTTTCCCTTTCCTACCCTGGTTACCTAGCCATGTTCAATTTCCCCTATTATTTACCCATAACTGGAGGGCGAGTAGTTGGAGGAATACCATTCCCAAGAGTATTAGCGCTATGTGAAATGCAAATAGCCTCGTCTAGGATTTTAATTCGGGTCGACGTGTCCATTTCCTACGACTTTAATCATTACAATAAATGCCTCCAAGCCGTGGATATAGGTGATACAAAATAAAATGCAGCTACTTCGTTCAAGTTGAAACCGACTCTTCCTGTATCGTTGAATCGTTCCTCATTCTCAGTTCGCGCCGTCTTACCA
The DNA here is from genome assembly GCA_023376005.1 of Doryteuthis pealeii. Classification (NCBI taxonomy): domain Eukaryota; kingdom Metazoa; phylum Mollusca; class Cephalopoda; order Myopsida; family Loliginidae; genus Doryteuthis; species Doryteuthis pealeii. The sequence continues at coordinate 84,916,873 of CM042161.1, read as the reverse complement.
CATCCATAAAAACGGGAGTGAATTGAAAAAATCATTCGTCTGTTATTGCGGTTCCTTAAATACCAACTCCAATCCCGCATTGCGTAGGTGACATATTTGAGTCGGTCGATTGCTGGAGACCTCAGCTGTTTTCAGTTCTGGGTACGACATTAAGAATATCTTAGAGCACTTAGATGTAGAACATTGTTACCTTCTATCAGTCACTTACAATATTATAAAAATAAATAAATGATCACAAATTCTGACAACGTCCACATCAACAAAACGGACGACGGTCGCATTGATAACCCCTGTCCTACTATTTTTCCATAGGTGGATAGAGAATAGTTGGATGCATACCATTCCCAAGGTTCTCCTTGGCAAGTAATTCCAGTTCTTTTTAGTATTTTTACAAAATTAGAAGAAATTATGTATTTTACAAATCACCGTTACATCGTAAACTTTTAACTGGTTCGAGAGGTACAGGTAGCTCCCATTATTTCCCGTGACACGTTTGAGGGCCATATGCGGTTCTCAAAAAGCATTTAGAATAAAAAAGGATTAAAAGGATAAATGCTTGTGGAAACGTGTGAGAAGACTCCTCTAATTTCTATTAAACAGTGAAAGGGTTATAGTAGATTTTGGATACATAAATAAGTTCTCGATTTTTCTCATTATTTCCCACTAATATTAATTATATGTTGTCTGATCGAGTTCTATAATCTTTTTGCACATATTTCCGAAAAATAGGAATTTTCTAATTTAGAAACGAAAATTCGCTTTAGCAATTTTTACAACTAAATAACTATGCTTTGCGTAGATAATCAAACTTTTGGTTTTATTTTTCAGTAATTGAAGCAAACTTTAGTGGCAAAAAGTCATCTTATATAGATAATGTTTCTTCCAGTCTGTTTTTTTTCTGTACCAAATATATTTATTCGGCACAAGTTGATCTCAGAGAATTCATTTCAAAGGAGGATGATAGATATAATTAAAATACGTAAGTTTTCACAGTAACAAAATGTTCCGACGAAAACGAATTGGTATCGATGTCAGAACTAGAAATTGAACCTTGTATATATTTCTCATTTTAAAGTTTTTATTTCAAATGGTAGTACGTCCACGCTGACCCAGATTGGGGGTACCTGTTTGTGTTGAATCTATCAAAGAAAAATGTGTTTTTTTATTCAGCTTGAAAAAATGTTGAATATCCATTAAAAATAAAATAAGAGGTCTTCGGCAGAAAATAAGTTGGCGCGGCGCATGGTCTAATGATTAGAATCGTAGGAAATGGACTCGTCGACCCGAGTTCAAATCCTGGACGAAGCTACAGTTCACATAGCGCTAATACCGTAGTGAGAGTTATGAATACAACTACTGTCCCTCCAGCAATGGGTAAATAGTAGGACAGACTGATCTCTTTATCCTTGGTTAGGCAACCAGTCTAGGAGAAGGAAAACTCTGAATTAAAACCTGTTAGAATCCGCTTGGGGTTGTCACTACTAGAATAGGCTCAGTCCTAATTAGTAATCTATTTCACTAATATATAACCCAACAAGTGCTGACATGCCTTAAAATCCAACTAACCAATCAACATCAAGTGATAGTCGTTTTTATTTTTGTATTGTCCTAACATATCTCTAAAGTCGTGAATCGTTAGAGGTACAATTCGGCAGCTTCGGATGTTTTTGCTGTGAAGGACGAACTACTCTCAGAGTGTTAGTTACCAGATTTGCCTATATGGCTTGGACCACAACCTCGTAATCCATATTGTAAGGCCTTAGCCTGTCTGGTCGTCGAGGCTGTTTTTTTTTGCCGTGAAGGTGACGAACCACTTTCAGAGTGCAACTTACCAGATTTGTCTATATGGCTTGAACCACAACCTTGTAATCCACGTTTTAAGGCCTGTCTGATCGTCAAGGTTCTTGTAATCTGAGAATGTCTTGAACCATGTGGTAACTGCACTGGGATCAACTGTGCCTTCACCTTTGGTTGTGTCTTAGTAATCAAATAACAATATTGAAATCCGGAAGAAAGGTCAACATATGTTTATTATACCTTTTTAAAAAAGATTTAAATAAAAATGAGTTTAATGCGCCACGTTTCCAGGACATTAATTAATGTATCTGTACAATACTTTCGTTTAGTCCGTATTATTTATGTGTTTTCTTTTTAGGGGGGGGGGTCCAACTTCTTGTAGAAGAAAATATCTTCCCTTACAGCCCTTTTGAACAGCAAATGTATTTGTTTGCTTCCATGGCGTTTTAGTGATTGCTTAGACGGCAAAGGCCCCGGGGCCTGTTCCAAAGTGCTTCCGCCTCTGGAGCGGCTAAGTAAAATTAACAGCGTTAATCCAGGAGGACTATCCCCCATGCAATACCTCCCCCTTGATTTAAAGGGGCAAGGCTGGTTTTATGCCCAGTGCATGAGGCGCCACTTTAGGGGGAATACTGACGGGATCAACGCATTTTTGTGCCTACCACCCATGAGCTTCGGCTTGTGGATGGGCCCACATAAAAATGCCCTTGCGTCACGACCCCATAAATGGGATGAGAGGCAAATACCTTGCTTCCACGGCGTTATGTTCCAGTTCGAACTCGTAAAGCATAATTTCCTGAATTACACTACGTTGCACGTTCATCCGTGTAAGTTTTAAATGCACGCACGGATTGAAGAAATACACAACGTTTCCACTGCACCAACTACCATGAAACTTAAAACCATAGAGGTTACCTGCCACCGATTGAACTACTTTAGTCACGTGGTACAAAAGCCGCAAACTAGCACATAACAAAATATTGCAAAAAATTTCGACTCTTTCAAGTATTTGATTCAAGTATTGTTACTTGAAATTATACAATCTATATATTAATACTGTTTCTTCTTTGTAAGACCGTTATCATCATACAACATCCTCTGGTTAAAAATGAAACCGTCTAACTCCACCGAATTCTTATTTCTTATGAGTGTCGTCAATGGACAATTCAGTTTTTATTATAAAAAAGAAAGGAAAAAAGAAAGAAAGAAAGAAAGAAAGAAAGTAGGGGATAGATAGAGATAGGGGTGGGCGCATGGAAGCAATAAGGCGAATCGGTTTAATCGAACGTTAAAAAGATGAAAAGAAATATAGAAATAAAAAAAAGTGAGAGAGAGTTAAATCAGGATTATTATACTTTTTACATATTGAAGTATTTGCAATAGCTCTTAAATAAATATATCAAACATTATAATAGTTGAATTGGTGTGGTCCTACTAGTTTTGTTTAAATCATCAATTTTAAATAGAAATGCGTGAAATCATATGACTGTAAGAAAGTTATTTCTATTGTTATCTAAAGTTTATTTTGGTTTACAAATTATTGTTATTTTTGCTAACCATAAAATTGCGTTAAAAATGACTTCAGCATTAAATCATATGACATGTGTATCCTAAAAAACGCCAATCATCAAACCAAGTAAAACCCGTTTTCCATCAACATCTATCACGCCAGTGAAAAATTACAAATGCACAAAATAATTTATCAGTGAAATAATATTTCACAAATGGAAAATGTTTTCTACTCTCACAACAGAACAGAAAAAACACGTTTAATATTTAATGTTAAATTATTTGTGGGAAAGTTTCAAGAAAACATGAAATGGGCTATTGAATAATTTCAAGTCAATGATCTTAAGTTATAAAAAATATTTGTTTTGTTTTTCTCCTTTTTTTTTTATTGTCTAATATCAAGAAATATGAGTCTTTCATATGAGGCTGTTGTCAGAGAGAAGTGTAATAATGTCATGTGATCGGAGAAATATGTCGTAGTCTCCTTGGCGTAAATACAGCAACGAATGTGATAGCCTAGACGACAAGGAAAAATGTAACACAGGAAATCGATCACGTGATAGGGTAAAGATCACGATGGAGACTGGAGTGATTTGTTACGGTCCCTTTTTTCTGCTGTCAGAAGTTGGTGATTGGTTGATACAAGTCACGTGCTCGGCTGTAAAACTGAACTGTCGATGAAAAAGAATGAAAAATATTCAGTTTGAGCCGAATTTGGTCTTCGGCAACCGATAATTTATTGACTGATTTTGGTATTAAACTCATTTTTTCATATTAAACTCATAGATGGTACTATCACCTTGGGTCGGAGTGGAACTGAGAGTAATGGTGATTCCCCAGAGCTCCAGAATTGGAACTTCACCATCAGATAGAGTTTAATATCATTCCTAGGACATTAAGAGACTCAGTCATAACCTGCGTGCATACATATGATAAAAAGAATTGGAGACTTTCCATAAGGGCAAGAGGGACGGGACAATTATATAGGTGTTTGAGGTTCACGTTACCAGCCTTTGATCGTAGGGGGGTCTTCAACTGGCTTTCCAGTGTAAGTAAGGACCAAAGTGGAGTGTTAGCATATCATGGACTGCTCAGCTACCAGGGTACCATCCTTAAGCATTACGAGTCGCAACCCAAGTCGTCAGTGGGGGATCATACCCCTCTGCAAAGGTACAGTCTGTGTATTCTAAGGCTCCAGCCGACAAAGGCTGAGAAAAAGTGAGACAGTTTGACCCTGTAAAAATAAACCCAACCAACCAACCAAACCAACATAGGGAATGAACGCTGTTAATTTTACTTAGCCGCTCCAGAGGCCGAAGCACTCTGAAGCCGGCTCAGCAAGGTATTTGCTTCTCACCGCACTTATGAGGGCGTGACACAAGGACATTTTTATGTGGGCCAACAAAGCCGACGCTCATGGGTGATAGGCACAAAAAATGTGTTGATTCCGTCGGCATTTCCCCTCAAGGGGGCGCTCGGGCACCGGGCAATAATCCCAGCCCTGCCCCTTTAAATCAAGGGCGCAGGTATTTCCTGGGAGATAGCCCCCTGTAATAAACGCTGTTAATTTTACTTAGTCGCTCCAGAGGTCGAAGCACTCATAAGCCGACCCAACAATCACCCAGATGTTCTAAAATAGCAGCGTACAAATAGTCTTGGACCAGCTCATTTACTCTCTATAAAATGTAAGTTAGGCTAGTCTACAACATTAATATTCTTCACAAACTTATTTTATGCCGATTGTTGTACCCGCTGGCTTAATATCCAATGATGAGTAGAATATCATTGGCAATTTTGCCAAAAATATTAATATCAATAATGAAGTTAATTTGTTAAGTTCAAGAAACTAATCAGAAAATCTTAATCAATCATCAATAACGTTCTCCCAACAAATGTTACTTATGTGCAGTTAATGAAATTACAAGCGAATTTAGCGATGCTTCATAACATGTCAGTAATAATGAGATAGAATGAATAATTAATGTTATTTAATGCTTATTAGACAAAACGGTGCATCGAGTGAACGAACCTACAACCCCACCTGCTGACACAAAAACAAATAAGCAAACGAGAAAAGGAGAATTTAATAAAAAAAAAAACGATGCCACGTGCCAAGAAAGTGAACAGATCGTACGAGTTGTGTTTGAAACTTTATTATCACAGAAATGAACAATAAAGTAAAACTTTCTTTTTACTTCTTCTTAGATTCTAGTCCCCTTTGTCACTCAGCAAATGAGTTTCCATAAGTAGATTTGTTTTTTTGGTTGTTCGTTTACTGCATATCATCCCTTGTTAGGTCATTGTAAGCCGAATACATTTTTGTTTTATTCATACTTGATGTGAACTCATACTCAATTTTGAACACAGTTTTTAAACTCATGTTTTTCTATTTAATCCATAGATTGGACCATAACAGGTACTGCCACTCCGAGTCAGGGTGGACCTGTGATCGATCTCAATTAACGGATATTCCACAGTCTTCAAACCTCCAGAATTAGAACTTCACGATTAGATGCAGTTTAATGCAATACCCAGGGCACTAAGAGCCTCATCTACCGCCTTTTAGCACATATACGATAAAAAGGGTCCTTAAGCATTATGAGTCGCCTCCAACGGCCAACGAGGGGCCTCATTGGAGATGTCTTATCGCTCTGCAGAGGTGCAGTCGGTGTGAACCAACCAACGGTTGGAAGACTATTAATATATATTAATAGATATATGATTTCGAAAAATATCCCCCAAATCGAGCTTTAGTAACAGTGACGTGGTGTTTATTTATATAATCTTCCAGTGAAATTGATCCTAAGTTTTTGTAAAGACTACTCTCTTGATTTGTCGTCCATTATTCAGGGAGATAATATAATCTCTACACGCGCTAGAAATAGAAAATTGCCACCAGGGCAAAAATGGTATTCTCTACTTGAAATGGTCGTCGTAATTGTAAGCTTTTACCTATTATCAGATAATAATTTTGGTCATCGATTTTCTCAAGTATTCTATGTAGTTTCACCATAAATCATAACTGTAAATATCGAGATTTCTTAAGACATTTTTATTAGTAGCTTTTGCCATTTTTCAAATTTTATGACCAATTTTGTAGTAATAAGTCTTCTCAAATAGACCACACGCACACACACAGACACAGACACAGATACAGACACAGACACACACACAGACACACACACACACACACATATATATAATTATATATATATACAAATATATATATATATATATATATATATATATATATTTAAAACAAGATTTGTTTTTATTATAAGTAGTGTTTGTGTATTTCACGTAAATTTGTTCCAGACATATAAATATAACAAGTGAATAATGGCTTCCATGATCGCAAACGCTAAAAATCATTTGAATCTGTATTTTTCGTATAATTCAGGTTACTAGATGAATTCGTTTCAATTCTACGATTTATTTAGTATATTCAAATAGTATATGCACACACACACACACACACACACACACACACACACGCATATATATGTATATATATATATATATATATATATATATATATATATATATGTATGTATTGGGTGTTACCAACCAAATCTTTAAAATGTCACGTGTGTGATGTAAGTGAATTTAGGCAAATGGTAATTGTAGCTCTACCAATCTAATCTCTATGCATTCTGTTTTTCCAGATACAAGGAGATACGATCATAGCTTCAACTTGGGCTCATCTTGCGTTTTCTATCTTTCATATAACGTCGGAATTATGCTGTTCAGGATAGAATGTTCAAGCCATAATAGTATCAAATTTCTACCCGAAACCACATAATTACAACGTAAAAATGTAGCAATTAAAGATTCCCTAGTCTTCAAGAAAAAAGTTTCAAAAGCAAACGCTTGGTTTGTATCGATCAAAGATATGATTGTATTTGATCGTATGATGAAAATGCGTTGTAAAATGTTAGCTTGGCTAACCACTTCCTAACCACTTGTTTAAGTTCACTTGCAACACAAAATTCGTATATAAATTATTTATTGACAAAAACGTGTTATTTGCAAAAATAAATGAATACATTAATAAACAATCATCAGAGAATTACTATAAATTTCCACCTTCGTATGTGATCTGAAAATGGTTCCCCACTCCTGAGATGAGGGTGCAACTGAATTCTAACAGGGATAAGAATTCTAACTCCTGCAACACTTCATGCTCTGATAATCAAGCGCATTCGCCCAGTAAAATTCCCTCGAAAATCGCATTTCATTTCTTGAACAAATGTTTATAATCTAAGGCTTAAAAACTAAGCATACATAAACTTCTTATACTGTTACAACAGGAAATAAATCAGTGAAAAATAATCAGTCGATCGAAATCAGACTTGGCAAGGGAATACCGTGACCAGGTGTAAAAGTGCGTTAATGTCAGGTAGAGCTGTAAGCAAATACAATTTATCAACCCTTTTCATAGGGAATATTCGTTCTAACGCCAAAATCGAATGCGTCGTGTTTCTAAAGACACGTTTATTTTCATATTCTCACAAGATTATCGTTATCGATGTTTACTGCAACAATACATGATTTTTAGTTAGATTACGCAAAAAAATACCTGTTCTAACCACATCATCGAAGTTCAGCAACAATGAGTGACCACAAATGGATAGTTAATACGTATGCAGACAATATACAAATAGTGAAATGTAATAATGAAGTACACTCTTCATACTTTTATAGAATATTTCTTTTGTGTTTTGGTTTTAAAACAACATTTTGTCACTTAACAACTTTGTATTTTATTCGATTTATAGTGAAATCACGTTGAAAGCTATTATACAAGAACGATGTTTGGTTGAATATCGTTTCCTTGTAAAGAATAAATCTGAGGACAATTTACGACGAAGTAATCACAGTAATATATTATTCCCTGAGAAAACTCATCAGAATATAATACAAACATGACAATGATATACAAGAGAGAGCATATACAGTAGTATGAGTGAAATTTCCTAACATTAAAAGCAGGTAATTGTTTGCTAAAATTACTGTTTACATTTTTACTTGGTGATATTCATGATTTGGCAAGTAATAAAAATCATTACCTAGTGAGATGAATTTAAAATAAACGTAGGAAAACCCTGTTAGGTCATCAGGTTTGACAGATAGGCTGTGATTTCAGGGTCATTTGGGACGACGGCTCTCATCAGACGAAAGTCACGCGATCAAACGACACTAAACATTTAGAAATTAAAGCAAGTTAATCAGTATGTATTTAACCAACAACTCTACACGAGCATGATGTGACAGAAAGTCAACCCTTTATGGGGAGTTAAAAGGTTCAGAATATTCTTGTCTTAGACCCGTTGAGTTATAATGGTCCCTTCTACAACGTATCCTTAACCAGAAGAAGAAAAGTTGGATTCATACCTTATACCTTTCCCAAAAGTATTTACGCCATCTGAAATACAAACAGCCATGTCCATGATTTGAATATCCTCGGACAATAACCATTACACGACCAACGCCTCCAAAAATAAGGTTAGTAAGAGAATTGCAAGAAGGGTGGTTTATGATTTTTCCATCTCAGTCAGTCGGTAGGATGAAAACATCGTCAAGTAACAAATAAAATATATGTTCATGACCTTGTGTAAAATAATGAGATATAAAATGACGTGTGAAAGGTGTAATGTTGGTTTTTGATAGGTCGATTAGTGCCAACAATAGAATTTGGGGATGACGTGTGAAAGGCTACCTGTCAATTTCTGATTGGTCAAAACAAAGCGAAAACGAGAGTAAGAGAAAAGACAGTGGGGAGTTTGATAGTCTGGGTTGAGTGTTTAAAGAGAACAGATCCAAGATGAATGTGTCTTCTCCAATGAATTTTACTTGGAGGTAAAACTAAAATATATGAGCTCCGGAAAAAAACAAGAACATTTTGTGTTCATTATTAAGAAGATCCCAAGTAATTTATAGACTCAAAGAACAGAGAAAATGCCAGTCCAAAAACCAATGCAGATTACCGAACACAGACATACCCAGCTACTCCAATCCTGAATAGTATAGACCCAATCAGACCGAGTCCAGAGATAAGTAAAACGGTATAAGATAAGTATAGATGTTCCTCCATTAGATGCCACATCACAAAAGTGGAAAGTAATGACCGAACATAGAAACACTCCAAATTGATCCCGTCACTTCACATATAGAGATTTACCGAGAACTTCCCTTCTTTTAATCTTGCCCGCAACGGTACAGTTATCTTTGTTGTTTTTCATTCCACCTATGAACCAGAACAATATGGCAATGGGTGGATAGCGGCGATACTGAGACAACAGAATATAATTGAAATAGACAATAAAAAGAGTATAACGAGTGAAGAATTCGGTGCCGGCCGATAAGCAAAGAACAACATTAAACCAAGTAGTTAACGATAGTATCACCTGGCGTCATGAGACATTGATCGTAAGCAAAGGGATATGTAACAATAATAGGAATAAATTATTATTATTATTTCTTAAAATTATTCAATGGAAATGATTATTTTAAAAATATATAATTTTAATCAATGAATATTTGTTGGAGGAACTGGCATGCCAAACATTTGTTCACTTACAAGAGCCAGAAACTTGAATCCTTAGAATATTAACTGTCACATAGATTTAATAATTTTGTTTTTAGTGTCAATAATATGGAGATTTTTTGAAGCAGAAAAAAAGGATTATGGCAATTTAAGAACTCTAGTGGATACGCCAGTTTGGCGAGTGTTTTTTTGTTTAATATTCTATTATATTTAATGTCATAAAATATTCTATTATATTTAATGTCATAAAATTAAAGGTTGGCAGATATTCTTTTACGTTACTTTCCAAAATGCATCATTTAAATATGAAAAAGAGTGTATAGAATTATATTGTCAAGTATATTTTTCAAGGATTATTTATTTTTATGATGATGATGATGATGATGATGATGATGATGATGATTTACTGTATTCTGCGCCAGTAGTAGTCTGGAACATCCTACAACAAAATGCAGTCCTTTCTCATTTAGTGTTACTGCCTTTTCCCTTACAAGGATCCTAAACTTTTTTTTCGATTTCTATATCATAAAGCTCCCACATCTACATTTTGAATGGCCGCCTACAGCTTCCTAAGCAAGTTTGTGTAGTTGCTGCTCCTTCGTGCCCCGGTAGTCGTTTGACCCTATTACACCAAATTTCAAGGATTGTGGGTATGTGTTTCTTCGAGCATCCATAGCACATCACCAAACATGGACTATAGTCGTTGAGCCACCATTGTTGTTGATAAAATAATGTTTCTCATCTTGTACAGAGACTTGTTGACAATTAGGCTATTTGACCATCGGTGGTCGGTGATAGTTCTCATGTATTTGCGGTGGCAAGCATCAATCTTATCCATATCTGCCTTTAGAGCTGACCAACTTTTGCAAGTTGCAATCGTACATCATATTTGTTTGTAAACTAACAGGACCTGTGGATATACCACAGTGTGATAATTTAATGATTACAACGTTTGATATGTTTAATTAAGAGCTATTGCTAAATAGTTCAATATTTAAAAAGTATAATAATCTTATTTAACTCTCTCTTAATCTTTTTTTTCTTTTTTTCCTTCCTTTCCTCTTTTCATTGTGTTCTATTGAAACAGATTAGTGTTATCGTTTCCGTGCGTTTACTCATCCCTATCTTTTCCCTTTCTTCTTTCTTTCTTTCTTATATTTTTTCTGTGGAACATGTCCTTTTTATTCTATTTCTTTCTTTATGATTAAACAGAATGGTCCATTATTTAGCTGAGATGCCTACACTCATAAGAAGAAAGAATTCGGTGCATAAGCAAAACCATGTAATCAGAATTTTAATTTTTAAATTTCATCGAGGACGTTTAGGAGGGTCCCATTTTTAACCAGAGAGGTTTGTGAAATGATAACGGCCGTACTTTTAAGGAACACGAGTATTAATATTAAGATCATAATAATACGTTCCTAATAATACATTTATTTACTAGTAACTGGAATTGCACATGTTTCTATCAATTTCTTTCATAAAAATGTTAAAAGTGTGTATTAATTTAGACCAACATAAGCCTGCATCCATTCAAAGTCATCAGTTACTTAACTGCCAGTTATTCCTTGGTATCATCTCGGACTTGAACACAATTTTAAAACAAATTAATATAATGACAGTTGCTTATAATTAAGTAATAGAAAACATGTCATTTTTGTGATAAAGGAATAGTCTAAAAATAGGAAATGTTTTTCGATTGCATTATGTTTGATATTACCTTGTCGGTTGGAGCAGTAAAATACACCAACTGTGCCTCTTCATGTTCAATGGAACAACTGTTGGCCAGAGAAGGTCACCTGTAATGTCTGAGTAAAAGATTCTTTTGACGGAACAGTCTGTGATTTGTGAAATACAACACACCATTTCGGCGAGCAATTATGTTTTTCCCGGTCATATTCTTTAAATTAGCAAAACAGTAATCCATTTTTACCAAATAGATGGTAGAAGGCCGTGGCTGAGGGTCGACCAGCAGTATTTATTAATATAATAAAATTATATATATATATATATATATATATATATATATAATATATATATAAATTTCGAAACTATCGAAAATATTCTAAAATGCTTAAAACGGAACAATTTTATTCTAAATCACGTTTGCCTAACTCGTGTAGGGACTGGATTAGCTCGGTGTTTGTAGCGACCGGATTGCTTGGTGTTTGTGGTGGTTTGAAGAAGATCCGACTTTTGATCCCTACAATTTAAATGTATGAGACTACAGAAATGTAGTTTCCATAGAAAACAAAAGAAGAAGACCAAATTGATAAAAGAAACAAACTTTATATACATTAATTTACAATTGGTAAATTCAATTGTTCTTTCAGCGGTGTTTGTAAGTGCTCATGTATTGTTTATATTTGTGTGATTGGATATGTCAAATTGTAGCAGTTTTGATAAAACAATGTCTGTGATTGAAACTTGTGTCGTATTGAGTAGAAGAGAGAGTAAATATGAAATAAAAAAATAGACGGACCTGTTGAGTCGTATTTACTGTTTTCGGACAGCGTCTTCTCCCCATTGTGTCGAGTTGGGAAGAGCATCCATTCCCACTGTCAAGTTAGGAGCATCAGCTCCAATTCCGCCGAATTGGGAAGAGCATAAGCTCCCCACTGAAGTTTTTCAGCTCTATGGGCCTTTTTATAATTTTCTTTTGTAATTGTCTACGTGATCATTAAGTTAAATTTAATATTAGAATATTCAAAAATCAGCTGTTTTCTAATGACGTAAGATATTGGATGATTTGTGTAACATTTCGATGCCGTACATATTTTCAATGGAATTTAAACCATTGTTTGTATTGTTGCTAAAATATTTCTAAACTAATATTTATTCGATTCTTTTTTGTTTACATATTGCTAAACTTAACTTAATTGTAAAATTACTTGTTTCAGAAAACTTAATTATTTTAATGTATCCAATTCCACATGCACATAAATAGGGGGCCAAATTCCCCATACTCGTTAGAAATATTTAGAAAAGAAACTGCTGTTAGCTAGCATCACATTAGCGACAAAAACAAAACAATTGCTTACTTATATAATAAAGAGTCTTGATAATGATAGTTTAGACAAATATAAACTGCCTCTATAATGGGTCTGAAAAGAACCGAAAGTGCATTGTTTAACAATAACAACTTTTCAGACAACTGATTAACGCCTTTCAAGATTATAACATAAAAAATGTTAAACTTGAAAAAAAAACCTTGAAAGAAAAAAGAAAAATCCTTGAAAAAAGTAAGGATTCTACTATTTTTACCAAATTTGTTTTATATATATATATATATATATATATATATATATATATATATATTATATATATATATAAAAAAATTACAGAATTAGGCAACCACATTTATACTTAAGGTTAGGCAACTACGTTCACTGTGCATTCAAAACAGTCTTTTTTGGCAAGGTCAAAGAATAATTTTCAAACAGATCCATTTGACCCATAGATGGGACACTAACAGGTACTACCACTTCGAGATAGAGTGCAGCTGGGAGTAATGGCAATGAATGGATACTCCACACTCTTCTGAATTCAAGAACAAGAAACACACCAGAATATGTAATTCATTGTCATATGCAGGATAGTTATCTTTCGAATGCCCCTCCGCAGGGGAAACAGTCATGATTCTCTAAGTCTCTAAGCCAAGCCGAGATGATCGTCCCAACCCTAATGACTTTATGGTAAACTCCAACCCTTTTTTTCATATATATGCTAGAATGTGGTGATTGAGGGTCTCAATAAACTGGGTATGATGATAAACTGTATCTGAAGGTGAGGTGCCAATTCTGGAACTCTGGGGAATGTGGAGTACCCCTTCATCACCATTGGTACCAGGTCCACACTGACCGACGTGGTAGTTAGGGTTCCATCTATGTGTTAAATAGAAAAATGAATTTAAAAATGTGTTAAAGAAATTGAGTTTTAAAAAAATTGAATACCCACGAAGAATGAATAAGACAAACGTCTTAGTAACCCATCAAGGGTTGTCATGCTGTAAAATCCGACCTAACTAATCAAGAGCAGGAGAAAAGATGGGGTAGTTGAAGTGTCTCAAAGCAATTAACTTTCGAGTGATCTGCATACATCCTCTCGTTTTCTTTCTATGTTAAGACTCACGTATATCAGAGACAGATACGTAGTTATTTGTGTGTCTATGAGAGACCGAGCGAAAATGTCTCTACTTGTTTCTGACTGAGGTCAGCCGGTCAAGGAACATTTATTCCCTTAAATTTTTAAGTCTGTCTTGCCCATGTTATCTCGGAGTAAACAAGCCAACGGGCGTAGAGTAATTACAGGAGAAAGATATTTCTGTAGTGCTCAATTGAGTTAAATAACGTGTTACTGTCCTGGGAAAGTCGGTAATATTATCTAAATAGCGAGACGTGAAATCGCTGCGAAAAATAACGACTAAGTTTGCAGCCTGAAGACTCTTCAGAATACTAAGCAGGTTAGTAAAAGTATGTACAATTACTTTGCTACTGGTATTCTACACAGTTCCTAAACGTGTTTAAATCAATCTTTTGTCTTTTCTCACTGATTGAATTCCAGCGACCCCGAGTCTGCGACTGCCACTCAAAAGCGTTGACTTCGAGCCAAGAGAAAAACAATTTCGCCCTTCCTTAGCGTCATTGAATCAACCAAGTCAGCATTTTCTCTCTTAACTGTAGGTATTTTAATAATAAAAAAATGAGAGTAGAAAAAAATCAGAAAGATAATAAAAGAAAGAATATTTAAAAAACAAAACAAAAAAAACACGTGAATGTCTTTCTTTTGTTTTTTGTCTTTTAAATGACATCACTTTCGGACAGCTATGTGGGCATGCGCAATGACCCATTGTGGACTTGTTGTCCATTACTATCATTATTTGATCGCCAAATAAGAATGGCGAACAACAAAATCAACGCAACGGATTTGTCATATTCTAGTGTCTCTTATTTATTTATTTATGTTTTGGTTTGTCTGTGCATGCGTTCTGTATTGTGCTTCCGGCTTTATTCCTCATTGTGTTACAGCGTTTTCTGTGAGTCCAATTCATATTTTCTTCCCTTGTCTTCGTTTCTCTCTCTAATTTTATCGATTTGCTACGCGCATCCACCATTTGTAAAAGCTTTCGAAATGCAACCCTAGGGTGAAAAAAAAAGAAGAAAAATATAAAGAAATTCAATTCTTTCATTATCGCTCAGTCACATGACCGCATTTAGTGGATATATTCATATTCTCAAACTACTGACAACGTCGAAATTTTCCCTAAACCCCATTTTTGGTTCGCTTACGTTAGCATTTCGCTCGATTGTGACAATTGAGATTTCCTCATTATATTTACACAGCAGCCCATCTTTATACGATTCCTGGTCAGGCTATTAAGTGATGTCACTTAATAGTGTCATTTATTTTTTATTGTCAACTTAGAAATCCATCTAATCTTGTTCCATTCAGAAACTACACCCCCGACGAAGACATTTTTCCCATTCGTGGAAACAATGCTGGAAGTCTTCAACTATCACTGCCATTAGTTGCTTCATTAAAACCTGTTGCATGTTCACAAAAGTACCCTAAGTAGCGAACATAAAGTAGGATTTTAGTTTTCGGGAACAGAAAATTCTTACAAGACCACAGATCTAGGGAAGAACAGCGTGCCAGTATCGACCGCGGCTCACTCATCTGTGTCTGCAAAAAGACCTCAATTTCATACTGTGTTTAATTTTTTAAAATATTAGTCAACAGCAGATTTCTGATGAGATTGCTTTGAAGGAGTCCTTCATGTCTTACTCGGTTGGTATTTTTGAAGACATCAATTTGTGTAGCATCCACGCAAAAAGTGTTAGCATCAAAGACACTCAGATTCTTTGGCATAGCAGTGAGCAGATATCATGTTTAAATTGAACGTGAAATAAACAGAATATATATATATATATATATATATATATATATATATATATATATATATATATATATATATATAATGTTTACTGTCGTTTTAGCCACTTCTTCACTACAGATTTCGCTTCCTTGTCATTGGAATAATGTTTCCCACTCAAAACCACTTTCATGATGCCGAAGAGGCACAAACATCATTTTAAAGTGAATTAGATTAAAAAATAAATGAATACTACCGGAGAATTAAAAAGACATTAACATCATTTCCCAAGATTCTTAAGAAAGGAATGTTTGACCTGATTTAAATTTAAATTGACCTGATTTTTGGATTTTTATTTAGAGACAAGATATTGAGAATCTGCGGCCTAGCTGCTTCTGAAACTTAACATACAAATATATTTCACTCTCGCCAGTCACTCTCGTTATCACACAGAGAAACTAAGATATTTAATGAGAATGTAATATGTAAATGTAATATACAAAGAGAGAGAAAAAGTGACAGGAAGATTGTGAAGTATGAGGCGGTCAGTTTTGACTGCAAATTAAGACTAATCAGAATCAATTAAAATGGATCAGTTAAAATATAACTCAATTCTAGAACTATGGAATATTTAGATAGGAATTAAACTAAACAGGAAAATGCCTTTAGAAATCAAGCATTGATTCACTCAGCTTTAGTATAATAATAGATATATTGCTATCATCTGTGAAAATATACTCGTATATATTTGAGTGAATTATATGGTGAAGAAATGTAAAACGATGTCTTTTTAAATGTACTAATACTTCAAAGAATATTTCCAAATGGATTTTTTGTTTCTTTTCCTTTTTAGTTTTACGAACCAATAAAATTGGAAAGTACAAATACAAATAAACAGGAATGAGTAATTTAAGTAGGGTAAAATTAAAAAGAGAAATAAAAAAAATTAAACAACATTAATATCCTATATAAAATTAATTATTTGGTGAAAAAAAATCCAAGAACTGTCGCACCAATAAATTGATTTAGCCATGAAAGAAGTTAGGTTCAAAATGGGAGAGGGTGTAAAAGCTTGAAAAGAATAGACTCCCCATATATATATATATATATTATATATATATATATATATATATATATATATATATATAATGTGTAGATATATGTAACGTACACTTTTCTTATTTATTTTATGTATATGCATGTGTGTATACAAATGATTAATAAATTAATAGATTATTTACATATATATACATACCTACCTATATGTAAATATATATATATGTGTGTGTGTGAGTGTCTGTGTGTGTTTGTGTGTGTGTACATATATTGAATATATATATGAGCACATTAATATGAATGTATATATAAATATATAGAGAGAGGCAGACAGGCAGACAGACAGCGACAGACACAGAGATAGAGAGATTGTATAAACGTATATGTATATAACGTATATCTTTCATCTATCTTATATATATATATATGTGTGTGTGTGTGTGTGTGTGTGTGTGTGTGTGTCAAAAAAAAACTTGAGATCCAAGGAAGAATTGAAACCTTGATGTTTCGGAATTACTAGAATATGTTTGAATACTAAGGAGAGTGCCATAGTTTTGAGAAGATAGTTAGTCGATCTCTACTCAAATGTGAATAAAAATGATATCAAGAAGGAGGAGAAAATAAAAGGAAGAAAATGCAAAAAAGAGATTTTTATCTTTTTACGCATTTTACTTCAACATTTTTGCTGATTCCACCTTTTTTTCTTTTTTCAACGTAATTGCTTTGTAAAATGAGAGGAGTTGGATTTACATTAAAAAAATGGCTTATTTCTGCTAAACAGTTTGAGCCAGGAATTGTTCGGCTTACGGGGAAAGTCAGAGAGACAAAAAAAAAAGAATCACCTCTCAGAAATGAACATCAGCAAAAAATAAATTGCCAAAACGAAAAGAATTTAATAAAGATTGTTAGAGGGCGACGATGAAAGTTGGAGAGTTAAATGAAATTTCAAAGAGGCAGCCGATAATTAAGCAAAATGACGTTTTTACAACCATGACAACTAAATTTCTGACCAATGAAAACGATTTAAAATCTTTTACAGCTCACTTGTTTTGTAATACTGGAATGGCGAGGCAAACAATGGCAGGAAAAACTAATCTAGTTGTCGAAAATCTGCATTAGCTTTTTTCTTTTTAAATAAATTCTTTCCAAGAGATTTTTGCTTAAGATAATCCGATTTTTTCGCTATCATTCTGTTTTAGTCTAGGTTATTTGGTTGGTTTGATTCTACGGCATATCATCCCTTGTCCATATGTATAAGACCAAGCTTGATTTGAATAGGTTTTGATATTTCGGACTCTTGTCCTCATCTTTATTGTGTATAAACACAATCTTCAGGCCACTGGGACCACGGGGTCGGTTTAGGTGGGTATTTATAATTACCTTAAAATTCTCGTGTTCGAAAAGAAGATTCCTTCGTTCGGGAAGGCCCCTGAGTTCGACAATAAATACTTTTAGAAGGCCGGAAGGCATATCGGCCTATACGTTGTACAGATAACAATAAAGATTGGACAATATTCCGAATAATCAAATATTACTAATCTCATCTCAAAAAGTCAAAGAAATATCTTAAAATAAGTCATCTTATTTAATATCAAAATTTATGTCAACGTTTATTGGGTTATTTTATGCCGAAAACATTTTGTTTTATTCATTCTTGATCGATTCTCGATATTTTCTAAAACTCAATTTTTTAAATACATTTTTTAAAAATAAATTTTACTATTAACCCATAAATGAAACCTTAACAGGTACCACCACCCGGGCCAGTGAACCTGGGAGCAATGGGAATGAAGAGGGACTTCATATTCTCAAGAGATCCAGAATTGAAACTTCACCATCAGATAGAGTATTAACACCTTCATCCACCGCCTTCTAGCATATATATGAGAGAGTTGGGCAGTTGGCATAAGGGTAATAGGGTTGGGACAATTATATAGGTGTTAGGGTTTGCCGTAACCAGACGATTGATCGACGGGGGCCTCACCGACCGCCTGTCTAGCATAGGTAATGGCTAAAAAGGAGTGTTGCACGTCATGGACACCCTATAAAACTCCTTTTAATGTCATGGCCAGCTCAACTACCAGGATTCCGTCCGTAAGCATCACGGGTCACCACCCAGGGCCAACATATGGTCCCATTGGGGGTCTACCTCCTCTGCAGATGTGCAGTCGGTGAATATATATATATATTTCTTCCTGTCTGTCTGTCTGTCTCTTCATTGCATTTCTCTATTGTATCTATCGCTGCTGATATCTATTCCTCTATCTTTTTCTGATCTAACCAAATGCGTGGATGTCAAAACTGTAGACTTAATTCTATAGTAATACAGTCTCCATTTTAACTGGAGAAATATATATTAGTAATGAGAAATTCATAATACATGGCTCATAAGAAAATTAACTTGCTTTTATAAGAAACGATGCTTGATACACGCACGCACACATACACACACACACACGCACGCACACATATATATATATTCATATAGATAGATAGATAGATAGATAGATAGATATAAAGAGAGAAGAAAGAGAGAAAAGGGGGAGGGAGAAAAAGTGGGAGAGAGAGCCACAGATAGACGGACAGACGGATAAAACCTGTGATAGGCAGTTATATATACACTCTGCATGTCTACCTCTCTCTCTCTCTCTCTCTCTCTCTCTCTCTCTCTCTCTCTCTCTCTCTCTTTCGAGAGGCACAAATGCCATTTGCCTTTTCTAAAAATTAAACAAGTTAGAATAAGAACTATAAATAAAATGTTCTCTTAATTATATTTGTTTTGAATCTTTGAACTAAATTGGAAAATCTAAAATAAAATAGAATAAAATAGATTATAAATAAATTTTTTTTTAATGGTAAGGAGCTTTTACACCACCATATATATATATATATATATATATATATATATATATATATATATATACATACGCAGACCAATTTACCCATTGAAATCGTTTTAGTATTTAAAAAGAAGGTTAAATTATTTTGATTAACTTCATTTTTACGCTATAATATATATATATATAATTATATATATATATATATATATATATATATATATAATATATATATATATATATAAATAGATAGATAGATACGAATGAAATAATATTTCTTTTGAATGGTGTGTTTACGTTTATTCAGTTTAGTTTTGTTTTGTTCTGTTTTGTTTGCCACAGTTGACGGTTGTTTTATGATTTTTTTATGGTTTTCTTTTTACTTTTAACAAGAATATAAATATTAGGTTCACGACTTTTATAGAAATTAGCTAAATTTTTCTTCCCGTTTATATATATATATATATATATATATATATATATTAGTGTGTCACTGTTTCAGCTTTTGTTGGAATGGCGTACCAAAGGCAGTATTATTGGTAGAGTGCTCAATATAAAATAGAGCTTTTATAAAATATAAAAAAATAAATATATAAAGGGTTTACATATCTATTTATCAGGTGACAAAGGAACATTCACGACGATATTGGTTTCATGCGAGGCAATCATGTTTCAAATGCATGGAAAATCGAAAAAATCTTTTTAAAAATCAGAAAATCCATAGACATAGGATGTGTATGATTGGATAAAATGATGTGCGTATGTATGTGGAGGTAGTTTGAATGTATGAGAGTGTTTATGGACAGCTTAAAGGCTGTGTATGCGGGGTAACTGTTCATGCACATAATACATTGTTCTGTGAATGTGTGACATTTAATCAATGCTGACGTGTGTGCGTTTGTGTTTGCATGAGTATGTGTGTGTGGTTGTGTATGTTTTGTTTTTGCATATCTTCATGTGAGCGGCGTGTGTTGTGTAGCGGTGGAGGAGGGGATGTATATTGTCGGATCGAGTTAATTGAGGGGGGGGGGTAATATTAACTTTAAGATTACACTCGTATATTTATTACACCGAGAGAATGGAGGCTAAAAATTACAACCCCTTCAAGGTTAGAGTACACCTGGGAGTAATCCAAACGTATAAGTGACTCCAAACACTAGGAACTCTAACCACACCTCAGGATACATATTTTTTTTATATCAAAGAAACTTTTTTGTATGTTTTACCTCTCTGTTGGAGATGTGGGAGGTGCATTCTTAGCTCCAACCACAGGATGTTACAATAATACATGGTCTAAGCATGAATGTCAATCAAATTTTAAATAAATTCATTATACAGTTTCCTCACCTGCATAATAATACTCTCCTCTCTCTCTCTCTCTCTCTCTCTCTATATATATATATATATATATATATATATATATATATATATAGAGAGAGAGAGAGAGAGAGAGAGAGAGAGAGAGAGAGAGAGAGAGAGAGAGTATTATTATCCAGGTGAGGAAACTGTATAATGAATGTATTTAAATTAAAATATATATATATATATATATATATATATATATATATATTATATATATA
Organism: Doryteuthis pealeii; assembly: GCA_023376005.1. Lineage (NCBI taxonomy): Eukaryota > Metazoa > Mollusca > Cephalopoda > Myopsida > Loliginidae > Doryteuthis > Doryteuthis pealeii. Next base: position 84,895,675 of record CM042161.1, on the reverse strand, counting down.
TGGAAAATACGCTTATCTTAGTTCAACTGAGTAATAACTTCAACTTACTCAAATAGAGTCCTAAAG
>CM042161.1:84885609-84890609 GCA_023376005.1 Doryteuthis pealeii | reverse complement strand
AATTAGATAAGAATGCAGATAAAAAGATTTGAAACAGAGGAAGTATAATCGAAAAATAGAACAACTGAAACTTACTCTTCCATCACTCCCGTCTTTCATTGTTATTTTTTCTAATTTAAGTATTTAGTTAAAAGAGGAAGTAAAGAATAAAAAGACAGTTATTTTTTCTTGTTAATGGATTTCTTTTAAGATTAATTAAAGAGATTTTTGTTTATATTCATTAAAATAAAACCAAACAGTTAGAAATCAATAATACTAAGCACATATCTATTAAAATCACATTTTAAATATCAATATGCAAATTAGCCTTCCCGTTCACACTGTAAACCGCTATTTTGTTGTATATATAAATATAATTGCATGTCGTTAGTATGTAGATATGGTAAACAGAATTAATAATGTAAAACAATTTTATTAATAATTGAGGTTAAATTCATGGTGAATGTGACGTCAATAACTAAGGGAATTGTGACTTGAGAAGTGATTTAGTTTCGGTTACAGACAGATAAATACACAATCTCCATTATAATAAGATATATATATATATATATATATATATATATATATATATATATATATATATATATATATATTAGGAATTATAGATTTGGAATTATAGGAATTCTGCAATGCTACATAATTTGCTATCTAGCTTAATGACCACTCCAGGAGGCATGTAAGCGGATATTAATTATATTCATTTATTTATTTATTATTTCTTTCCTTTCTCTTTGCTCTGTTTCACCAGTACGGATCGCTTTATGTCATTTGTTGCGCATTATTTCAACACTCTTCTTTACCTTATTCATTCTCAGCCATTCACAAGTCATTTCATTCATACTCATCCCTATGTTTCCATTTTCAAGGGCGTAATTCCCTTCACCATTCTTCCTTCGTTTTGTCTATGCCTCCCTATTCCCTTTGCAACAAGCCGCTCGTTAAGTAACATGTCATCAGTCGTTTCTTCTCGCTTTTCCTTTTATTTTTATTTTTGCAACAAAAGAATGCATGTCTACACTTGCATCTGTGTCCTTCGTATTTCTCTTTGTCCTTGTCTTATCAAGCCAATTCTTTTCTGTTTTCCTTCCTTAATCACGAGATTCGTTTTCACTATAGATTCTCTTCAGTTTTATCATTGCGATTTAACACCATGTTTTACTATATGCCGATGTGCGCTTGGTAATTGAGAACATCTTCTATGGTGGACGTTAAGACATAATAGCTCCAGTATATTTCCAGGGAAACTATTATAGACACGGAGAGTACTATAGGCTTGGTTTCTTTGTTTTAACGGCATATCAACCTTCATGAGTAATTTAATCCCAAAGCCATTCCTGCAGAAGAATTGTAGTGATACTCTTTAGCCCATAAAAAGTAAAGTCTTCGGGGTGGCTTAAAATTCATAAGTAACTCTGTTATATTGAGAATTTGTATAACTAAAATGATATTCAGTGCAAAATCATCATCCCTAAGATTTTTATCTTTATATAATGGAGATTCGGTGTCTGTCTGTAACCAACACGATGTCACTGCTTATTGATGCTTATCGATTCAGATGAATCATAATAACTGCGAATAAATCTTTAGAAAATGAAATCACACACACACACACACACACGAACACACACACACACACACACACACACACACACACACACACACATATATATATATATATATATATATATATATATATATATGGGTTCTTATGATAGTGCTGGAAATTTGTGACTTAGTCGGGCTATATTTACTCGATTCAGTATCATATAGCTTCCCAGAACACAAATTCGGGATATACAGAGATGATGGCTTGTGCCTGTCCCGTAAATGCGACGGACACACCCTAGATAAACTAAGGAAAAATATGATAAAACATATGAACAACATGGGCCTTAAAATCATGATAGACACAAACCTCACAAACGTAAACTTCCTAGACGTTAATCTAGACCTTGATAGCGGAACATACAAACCATACCATAAGCCAAACGAAAAATTAAAATACATAAACACAGGTTCATGCCACCCACCTATAGTATTCAAAAACCTAGTCCACAACATTAGCCGCAGAATCTCAAACCTTTCAGCAAATAAAGAAATATTTGAAAAAGCAGCCCCGTACTACAATGAAGCATTAAAGGAAAGCGGAATTAAGGCCAAATAAAATACATAGATAGCGAAGACTACATACCAAACACAAACAGAAACAGGAAAAGGAAAATAATCTGGTTCACACCACCATATGCACTCAACGTAAGGACAAATATAGGCAAGAAATTCTTAGAACTAGTAAAAAAACATTTCCCACCTAAACATAGATACCACAAAATTTTTTAACAAAATCACAGTCAAAATAAGCTATTTTTGTGGACAAACGATGAAGACAATTTTTACAGCCAACATCAAGCCCAGAGAAGACCCAACATGCACATGCAGACGTAAAGAAGACTGTCCTTTACAACAAGATGCAACACAGAATCCATAATATACCAGGCAACAATTAAGACAAACAATCAAACCAGCGAAAACTACATAGGGATGGTGCAGGGTAGCTCTAAACAACGTTACCTTAACCATGTAACATCCTTCAAACACGAAAATAAGAGGAACGTGACAGCGCTATCCAACAAAGTATGGCAGTATAAAAAACAAGAAAAACATTTTAAATTAGAATTGAAAATACTAGACCAATCGAAGCCATACATAAATGGTTAAAAAAAATGCTCATTATGCACAACAGAAAAATTCCGTATTCTTCCAGGAATAAACTCCGAAGAAAATTTCCTAAACAACAAAACAGAAATTTTTCGAGCCTGCCCACACAGAAAAAAATTCTTAATATGGAATTGGACTAACCAAAACATCAGACCGCCATAATTAAGAATTCATATATAAATAAACACACATAAACTAAAATAAATATAAAAACGAAAAAAATTTAAAATCACCATAAGAACACGAGATCCAATGACGACAAATAGTGATGCTGTTGAATGACGAAAGCAAAATGCAGGAGCGATTAACGGATCGCGTGGGCAAATGCCGAGATTTTAAAACTGTCCAATTTTTTTCAAAAGTCAACGGCTCCGAAGACGAATAACACCGAAAAAGTGTTATTCAGAAACCAATGGTAGGACCGACTTTTAAATTGTATTATTAATTATAAATAAATAAATGAATATATATATATATATATATATATATATATATATATATATATATATATATATAATGGAAGGAAACAAATGGATGAATGGGATTTATTTAAATTATATTGATTTTGTTGTTTTCTATACATATTTAGTTATTAATTCTATAAACCATTTTTGAGGAAGAATATTTTTCAAGTCTAACTGAACTTAACACCGGTTGTTTGAATACATTACGCTTGTACATTCATAATCGAGAGTATCATAATTCGAAACTGCACATGCCTACGAGTCACATTACAAATGGCACCCTCTGCGAAAGACATGTGTAGCAGTGGGTCCCTTTTTTAATCAGATAAGCAAAACTCGTTACATTTTATCAAAAGACACCTTACACCGTGAAACCACATAATTCCTTCGTAGAAAACTGGGGATTCCCCAATCTATATTAGGAAATCCTGCTAGTTGAACGATACGGACCAAGTGTTAAGCCCATTGTTGTCTCCATCGAGTGAATATCAGAAGTGAAAATCGACAAAGTGAACAGTTAAGCGTGTTCCAGAATATAAATGCAGTTGGAATGAAAACAAAAGAATTACGTGGATTAATTTTGCTCTAACACAATTAGCGCTAATTAAGACGTTAAAAGACTTGTAGAGTGTGTTTACATTATACGGTCAGGCTCGGCTTATTAATGATTACATTTAATGAACTTGCCAAAAACAACCCCATATATTTCATTAGGCTTCGTCTCAATTAACAAAATTCGTTCTTAATTGAAAATCGTTACAAGTAACAAAGTTTTTTTAAAAAAGCTTTTAATTGTTTCTCATACACAAATAATAAAACACAACTCTAATGTTGAGTTTAGTTTACATTTTATGTGCATTCATGCACGACTTAAAAGAGTCACTCACTTGAACCGTTTCTTCAAATCCGAAGATATAAATTTGCAAATATCAGCAAGCTGTTCCAAATGAATGACTGAATCTTATTAAAATTATCGAAGTGACATTCCGTCCACCTGTCCATCCATTCCTTTAAATATTTACTATTTTTGACATGATTCTAAACACTTTTATAAATTACCAAAGCAATGCCTGTTAAGATTTTAAACTACTACACCTAGCAAAATTAGCATAGCTAATGTATCTTAATTTGTTTTTGTTTTTTACCTAGCAATAAATAAACTAGTAACTATTGGATGACATAAAATGAAGAGTGAAAAAAGTAATTTAAAAATTTACTATTACAGGGAGAGATTCAAGAAATTAGGATTAACTACTCCACTGGAAAAAGAATGAGGGGTGATCTAATTGAAACTTTTAAAATAATTGATGAAATTTTCATTATAGTAAATAAATAAATCTATATATCAATACTTGTGTTCCCGTTATCATTTTGCAACAATCTCTGGTTAAAAATGAGGCCTTTCAAATCATCCAAATTAAATGCAAAATGTATATCCTTATTATCTGGTATTTCTTATCCACCGAATTCTCATTTGTATGAGTGTCTTCACCTCAGCTAAATAAGGGATAATTCCGCTTTTTATTAAAAGAAAGTAAGGGAATAAAAATGAAGAACTTCGTACAGAAAGTAAATAGCACCTTTGGATCGAATAGGTTTTCGCTATTCGTACACATACATAGAAACAATATAAGAAAGAAAGAAAGAGGGCAAGGGAAAGATAGAGAGAGGGGGTGAACGCGTGGGAGCAATTGCAGTAATCTGTTTTAAACATAAGGAAAAGAAGAAAAGAAGAAAAGAAAGAAAAAAAGTGAGAGTGTTAAGTCAAGATTATCATACTTTTACATATTGAACTAGTCCGCAATAGCACTTAAGTAAACA
>CM042161.1:84768109-84880609 GCA_023376005.1 Doryteuthis pealeii | reverse complement strand
TCATGCAAATCCATTTGTGCATTTTTTTATCGCAAAAGTTAAATCTATTCTCATTTCGAAATGTGGAAATAGAAAATTGGAAGCATAGTGTTCATGCAAAAGTCTTTGCAAAAGATCTTTTCTAAAATCTTTTTACAAAAAGCGACAATCGTAAGAAGTGTCTTGAATAGTTTAAAATATAAAACAACAATTTCGCTGATATTTGAAAGATGACGCTCGATAGTTTGTATCATTTAGATTATTCGGATTATTGTACTAATCTTTATTGTTATATGCACAACGTTTCGACTGATGCGTCCTAAGGCCTTTTTCGGGTTCCCGATTATGACAAGAATGTTCCTGAGTTTGAATAGAAGTTTCCCGAGTTCAAGAAGGTTCCCGGATCGCACAAAAAGTACCTGAAGAAGGCCGGAGGGCACAATGGCCAAAACGTTATGTAGATCACAATAAAGATGAGGACAATATTCCGAATAATTCAAATGATATATATAACAACAAATTATTTGAATTAAGAATAGGTATTTAAAGATATATTTTTAAGAATAAATATCATGAATTACTTTAAAAAACCACATATATATATATATATATATATATATAATGTATGTAGTTTAACAGGTTTGGTTCCAGAGTTTTCCTTCTCTTAGACTGACTACCTAACCAAGGTTCAAGAGCCCAGTGTACCCCACTATTTACTCATAGCTGGAGGGAGATTAGTTGTATTCATACCGTTTCCCATTGTATTACCGCTATGTGTAATCATTACTTAAAACCATAAAATATTTTGCAAAAAATGACCCCAAGAAATGCGCACTAAAGTATCGAGTTATGTGATAGCACCCATTGTTGCGTAGCGGCTCTCATTTCGAATGGAGTGATGACGTGTTTATAAAAATAATTGTGGTATAGTTATCTCTAGTCCTGTTCTACTTCACGAGGCTGGAATCTGGTTGTTGGATCTGATATTAAGTTGATGCTGGTATTCTCTAATGCTTTGAGCCTGGAACCACCTTGGGATGCTGGAGGATATCTTGCCTCGTGCTATTTATAATTTTTAAGTATAACACAAGGCTAATTTATTTTTCCCATGAGATATTTTTATTTTCCCCAAGTAAAAATACTTTAGGTGGCATACTTACATTTGAATCACCCACTACTTTGTTCCAAACTGACCACTTCTTTTACTTTTACTCTTCAAAACTATTCCACATGACATCGCTTGACCAGTAAGAAAACAAGATGTCGCGTTGTGCTGACTCATCCTAAAACCCTTCCATGTTAAACTACACATAACTCTTAGATTCCTGGCACTTTCCATTCTCTTCCTCTCCCAGTTATGTTACACCATGGCAACACGCTCAATGAAAACACCCAAAACGAATCAATTATGAAGATGTGTTTTTTAGGAGGAAATGCCGTTGTTTTGTCTTACGACAGATGAACCATTTTCGAGTAATTCTTTGATACCAGGTTGCTTACAGTAGTTGCTTTTCCTTAAATGGTCACCGATCTAAATATTGAACAGGCTCATCGATACTTAACTTTGGGGATCTAGTGGGAACCGGTGTTTCTTTTTCGGCTGTGAAAGAAATAAGAATACAAACGATTGTTCAAATAGTGATAAGAAAACCTTATTTCCTCTTCTTCATCGACCTGACATTCTCTCTCTCTCTCTCTCTCTCTCTCTCTCTCTCTCTCTCTCTCTCTCTCTCTCTCTCTCTCTCTCTCTCTCTCTCTCTCAAGTAGCACTGTAGGGATTGACTTTCTGTCCATCTGTCTCTGTCTGTCTGTCTCTGTCTCTCTCTCTCTCTTTGTCTTCATAGTAGCGTTGGAAGGATAGAGCTGTCTGTCTGTCTGTCTGTCTGTCTCTCTCTCTCTCTCTCTCTCTCTCTCTCTCTCTCTCTCTGTAAAGTAGCGTTAGTGGGACGTAGTAGTAAAAAATGTGCGGAACAGGCTTAACGCTGCTTAACTTCGCTGATCTAACAGGCACCGGTACTTTCAATGTGACTTGACCGTAAGCCATTTAGGAGGAGTTATGATTATACAATATGATTGGATATAAATTCAACTCTGTTCAAAATTAATGATGAATTAATACAAAAGCACGGCGGGCACTAGATTGATTGATTGGGTTATTCTTTTAGCTATCGATTAGGGAATCGCGTCCGTTTTACGTTCATATTTACATTTTATTGTTTCCTATCGAATACGAATAATTTTTAACGTAACTATTTAAGTAATAAGTGAGATCCTACCAAGCACTACCACTCCGGATCAGAGTGGTAGTGGGAGTAAAAGCAGTGAACTATTTCAAAGAATGTAACCTTCCTTTACTGGACAATTGCCATTTATAAACATTTTCCATAATTTTTGATGAGCCACAGATAATTTTCATGTGACATTTAGGGAAAAATAAGTATGAATTTCACAGCCGTCCTGATGTTTTATCGGTTCTATAAATCAAGTTTAACCCAATGTAGACTAGTGCTTAATAACGTAAGTTAAATAGAAAATTCCGTGGCGTAATAGAAAATCTGCACGATTCATGTACTCAAATATGCAATGATTTTTATAAATAACACTGTTATTTAGAGTCAGACTAACCTGCTGGTCAATGGGTTCATTATGTTAGTATCCGTAGTACTAGCGAGTACAGAACACAGGATTATCAGTCGATTGTAATCCTTTTAAAACACTCGACTTATAAGAAAAATGAAAAAGAAAGAAAGTTATTGCGCTTGAAGAAACATGAAGATAACCGCTGAGAGAGAAGGAGAAGGAAAAGCAAATGTTTTTAAAGAGAATGGAAGAAAATATAGAACGTATTATTATTTATATTTTTGAAGGCAATTACAATGCGTATATCGTATAAATATTCGATAATTATTGAAAATGATTATGACAAGCAAACTCGGCGAATAACGCGTGCGACGTGGAACACCGTACAGCTGTTTCAACTTTATTAAGTCTCATCAGCGGTGTATACCTACGATCTCCCTCCGATAGAGATCGAAACGAAGAACCCACCATGCAGAATCAGAGACTCTACCGCTGGGCTTACCGCCCCGTCACACACAAACCATGTCAAATTAACCTGTCAATGCTAAACGCGCCACTACTATACATAGTACAGTGAGCGTTGAGAGGATCGCAATCAGGCCTTTGTTCAGGCGTAAGAATAATGGAATTTGATCATTTGCTTTTGAAGCATTGTTAAGTAAAGTATATTATTATTTATATTTTTGAAGGCAATTACAATGCGTATATCGTATAACATTTGATAATTATTGAAAATAATCTCGGTTTTGATCTCTGTCGGAGGGAAGTCGTACGTATACACCGCTGATGAGACTTAATAAAGTTGAAACAGCTGTATGTTGTTCCACGTCACCGAGTTAGCTTATCATGATTATTTTCAATAATCATCGAATTTCATACAATATGCGCATTGTAATTGTCTTCAAAAATATAAATAATAATATACTTTACTTAACAATGCTTCAAAAGCAAATTATCAAATTCCAATATAGATATATATTCCTTTCCACAATGGGACGATTAATACTTACATAAGCACATAGCAGCTAGATTTATCAATCCTCTGTAGTGAGAAAAGATTATGCGGTCAATATATATATATATAATAATATATATATATATATATATATATATATATATATATATATTCATATTGTTTTATTTTTTTATATTTAAGCAGATTACAAAGGGAACAAAGAGAAGCCAGTTTAGAGAGATACATAGCCTGAACCGTTTTTTTGAGAAATGTTAGACAATCACAGATATTCTTTATATATTCGTTGTTCACTTTCTATGCGATATTTGCCTAAATGATTCTATACACTAATCTACAATATGATTTGAATGCTTTTTAGTAAAATCCTTCGCAAGTTTTGCGTTTTTAAGCACGTGATTTATCGTTTTTTGCATTACAACACATTGAAACTACAATTCCCAAACATTATCAATATGAAATCTTATATATATATATTCAGAATATGGTTAATTAATGCCCGAAGAAGATATCAGAAGATCTGAAACACATGTCACTAACGTAAAATAATAATAATAATAATTTTTAAAAAAAACATAATCCATTATGCGGACCTTCTTTTTTATAAAATATTTAATTTTCCCGTTGAACCCATAACAATGCTTTACACTAACGTCGATTAACCAACCACGCGCGGACACTTCAATTTTAATTTTGATTTAATTTTATTCATTTTTATTTTATAATACCTTAAAAATCAAAATTCTCCATGTAATTTAACAGAAATATATATCGATCCATCTATCTATCTATCGTTTTGTTAATCACAACAGACACCAAGTCAACATACACATGCACACACATACGCACATACACACACACACACATACACTTGGGCACGGCAGGCACACACATAACACACCCACGTACCACACTCACACGCGCACACAGGCACAACAAATACAACATAGCACACTGTATGTAATAAAAAATCACACCAACAGCTGAGTAAAGATCACACACACACGCGCGCAAATAAAAAACCCGTACAGCTGTGTGACCTGCCTTACCAAAATAAAAGTAGAAGAGAAAAAAAAGGATAGGCCAAATCTGTAAAAGACATTGTTGGATATACACCCACACATATCACCAAACATACGACAGTATGGACAGATCGTAGCCACAAGCTCCAGAACATAGCTTTCAGAAATTTTCAGACGAAATATATTAAGAAAATAATAAGTCAAAGATAGACGAACAACATCATAGTTGCTTCATTTTTCTTTCCACATGTATTGTGATAGCCTTCAAAACAAACCATCAAACAACACACACACACACACACACACACACACACACACACACACACACACATATGTGTATGCACACACATACATTTATATATGTACTTGTAGAGATATACACACAACTCTTCTTCACATATATAAGAACATTTAAAAAGAACTCAACTCAAATAATTTTTTTGTCACGGAACAGATGGACTCGCTAAACACTTCTCTACTCGGATTATAGTGGCCTGTCAAACCCTCAAAAATCTTTTAATTTCAATAATTTTTTGATAATGATCTCTTAAAAAAATTCTCTAAAAACAATTTCTTCAAGCCATAAATTTTCTCCTGACAATGACCTAAGGTCGGAACTAGTTGAGAATAATAAATATAAAAGAAATATTCTTGTTTGTCTTATCATTTTTTGTTCATATATATATATATATATATATATATATATGTGTGTGTGGTGTGTGTGTGTGTGTGTGTGTGTGTGTGTGTGTTTAGAAATTTAGGAAAAATCAACGGAACAAAAAGGGAAAAACCGAAGATGACACAATTTTGACAACCGGAAGAAAAAACGAATCAGTCGGGATAATAAATATTGGATGGTGTCCAATAGGTTCTTTTAGAGTAGGATTTAGGCGACGGAATCAGCGACGGAAGTTAACTACCCAGGTTTCACCAATAAGGGTCATCAGTATATATATATATATATATATATATAATATATATATATATATATATATATATATATATATATATATATATATTCAATGAAAATAGCAGCGAGATTATATGAGATGGGCATAAAAATTGCAACGACCGAAATGGCAATTATTTTGAAAAATAGATACATTCAAAAACATTAAAATTATGTAAACATCATTGATAATAAGCAAAAAAATTTCTGTGATTTCTAAATATTTTGGAGACATGTATTTTGAGATTACCCTCGTATATATTTTAATGAATATTGATAAAGTGTAAATATATATATATATATATATATATATATATATATATATATATATATATATATTCTTACACTTTTTCAATATTTAATGTATTACAAGACGCTTTCTTTTCTTTTTTGACGAAGTCAAAAGTGTGTTTTTTGTAGTTCGTTTTTTTCTTTCCCGACGAGACATTTTTCTTTTTTTAATATACTAGCAAAATAAATGCACCCTCCTAGCATAAGTATTTAATTTGTAATATAATTAAATATCATATTAAATTAAAAAGACTAATGAAATTAAATACGAACGCAAAAATGTTTACACTTCTTTTTACATCATACTAATTGATTTCAATATAAAAATTATAGATAGGATTTTTAACACGTTTTGAAATGAATATAACACAATAATTATAAATTATAATAAGTAATTATTTATAAACTATATAAATATGTGTTTCTTAATGAAAGACAAATCACAGGATTTTAAATTATCTTTGAATTATTTGTTTTTTTTTTAATTGGCTATTTTGAGGCAAATCTAACTCATCTGCAGACCACAGATAATTTTCATGTGACATTTAGGGAAAAATAAGTATGAATTTCACAGCCGTCCTGATGTTTTATCGGTTCTATAAATCAAGTTTAACCCAATGTAGACTAGTGCTTAATAACGTAAGTTAAATAGAAAATTCCGTGGCGTAATAGAAAATCTGCACGATTCATGTACTCAAAATATGCAATGATTTTATAAAATAACACTGTTATTTAGAGTCAGACTAACCTGCTGGTCAATGGGTTCATTATGTTAGTATCCGTAGTACTAGCGAGTACAGAACACAGGATTATCAGTCGATTGTAATCCTTTTAAAACACCGACTTATAAGAAAAATGAAAAAGAAAGAAAGTTATTGCGCTTGAAGAAACATGAAGATAACCGCTGAGAGAGAAGGAGAAGGAAAAGCAAATGTTTTTAAAGAGAATGGAAGAAAATATAGAACGTATTATTATTTATATTTTTGAAGGCAATTACAATGCGTATATCGTATAAAATTCGATAATTATTGAAAAGATTATGACAAGCAAACTCGGCGAATAACGCGTGCGACGTGGAACACCGTACAGCTGTTTCAACTTTATTAAGTCTCATCAGCGGTGTATACCTACGATCTCCCTCCGATAGAGATCGAAACGAAAACCCAGCATGCAAATCAGAGACTCTACCGCTGGGCTTACCGCCCCGTCACACACAAACATGTCAAATTAACCTGTCAATGATAAACGCGCCACTACTATACATAGTACAGTGAGCGTTGAGAGGATCGCAATCAGGCCTTTGTTCAGGCGTAAGAATAATGGAATTTGATCATTTGCTTTGAAGCATTGTTAAGTAAAGTATTATTATTATTTATATTTTTGAAGGCAATTACAATGCGTATATCGTATAAATTTGATAATTATTGAAAATAATCTCGGTTTTGATCTCTGTCGGAGGGAAGTCGTACGTATACACCGCTGATGAGACTTAATAAAGTTGAAACGCTGTATGTTGTTCCACGTCACCGAGTTAGCTTATCATGATTATTTTCAATAATCATCGAATTTCATTACAATATGCGCATTGTAATTGTCTTCAAAAATATAAATAATAATAACTTTACTTAACAATGCTTCAAAAGCAAATTATCAAATCCAATATTAGATATATATTCCTTTCCACAATGGGACGATTAATACTTACATAAGCACATAGCAGCTAATTATCAATCCTCTGTAGTGAGAAAAGATTATGCGGTCAATATAATATATATATATATATTATATTATATATATAATAATATATATATTATATATATATATTCATATTGTTTTTATTTTTTTATTTAAGCAGATTACAAAGGGAACAAAGAGAAGCCAGTTTAGAGAGATACATAGCCTGAACCGTTTTTTTGAGAAATGTTAGACAATCACAGATATTCTTTATATATTCGTTGTTCACTTTCTATGCGATATTTGTTCTTTTTTTGTAGGCTTGGCAAGTATATGGATGAAGTCATAAGCTGTCTGCGGAAGATTTCTCTTGTACTAGCGGAAGATAATGAATATTTCAGAAAAAAAAGAAACTTAAAATATATTAGATTATCATGCAAATCCATTTGTGCATTTTTTTATCGCAAAAGTTAAATCTATTCTCATTTCGAAATGTGGAAATAGAAAATTGGAAGCACAGTGTTCATGCAAAAGTCTTTGCAAAAGATCTTTTCTAAAATCTTTTTACAAAAAGCGACAATCGTAAGAAGTGTCTTGAATAGTTTAAAATATAAAACAACAATTTCGCTGATATTTGAAAGATGACGCTCGATAGTTTGTATCATTTAGATTATTCGGATTATTGTATTCATCTTTATTGTTATATGCACAACGTTTCGACTGATGCGTCCTAAGGCCTTCTTCGGGCCTCCCGATTATGACAAGAATGTTCCTGAGTTTGAATAGAAGTTTCCCGAGTTCAAGAAGGTTCCCGGATCAGACAAAAAGTACCTGAAGAAGGCCGGAGGGCACAATGGCCAAAACATTGTGTAGATCACAATAAAGATGAGGACAATATTCCGAATAATTCAAATGATATATATAACAACAAATTATTTGAATTAAGAATAGGTATTTAAAGATATATTTTTAAGAATGAATATCATGAATTACTTTTAAACACACATATATATATATATATATATATATATATAATGTATGTAGTTTAACAGGTTTGGTTCCAGAGTTTTCCTTCTCTTAGACTGACTACCTAACCAAGGTTCAAGAGCCCAATGTACCCCATTATTTACTCATAGCTGGAGGAAGATTTGTTGTATTCATACCGTTTCCCATTGTATTACCGCTATGTGAAATCATTACTTAAAACCATAAAATATTTTGCAAAAAATGACCCCAAGAAATGCGCACTAAAGTATCGAGTTATGTGATAGCACCTATTGTTGCGTAGCGGCTCTAATTTCGAATGGAGTGATGACGTGTTTATAAAAATAATTGTGGTATAGTTATCTCTAGTCCTGTTCTACTTCACGCGGCTGGAATCTGGTTGTTGGATCTGATATTAAGTTGATGCTGGTATTCTCTAATGCTTTGAGCCTGGAACCACCTTGGGATGCTGGAGGATATCTTGCCTCGTGCTATTTATAATTTTTAAGTATAACGCAAGGCTAATTTATTTTTCCCATGAGATATTTTTATTTTCCCCAAGTAAAAATACTTTAGGTGGCATACTTACATCTGAATCACCCACTACTTTGTTCCAAACTGACCACTTCTTTTACTTTTACTCTTCAAAACTATTCCACATGACATCGCTTGACCAGTAAGAAAACAAGATGTCGCGTTGTGCTTACTCATCCTAAAACCCTTCCATGTTAAACTACACATAACTCTTAGATTCCTGGCACTTTCCATTCTCTTCCTCTCCCAGTTATGTTACACCATGGCAACACGCTCAATGAAAACACCCAAAACGAATCAATTATGAAGATGTGTTTTTTAGGAGGAAATGCCGTTGTTTTGTCTTACGAGATATGAACCATTTTCGAGTAATTCTTTGATACCAGGTTGCTTACAGTAGTTGCTTTTGTTTAAATGGTCACCGATCTAGATATTGAACAGGCTCATCGATACTTAACTTTGGGGATCTAGTGGGAACCGGTGTTTCTTTTTCGGCTGTGAAAGAAATAAGAATACAAACGATTGTTCAAATAGTGATAAGAAAACCTTATTTCCTCTTCTTCATCGACCTGACATCTCTCTCTCTCTCTCTCTCTCCTCTCTCTCTCTCTCTCTCTCTCTCTCTCTCTCTCTCTCTCTCTCTCTCTCTCTCAAGTAGCACTGTAGGGATTGACTTTCTGTCCATCTGTCTCTGTCTGTCTGTCTGTCTGTTCTCTCTCTCTCTTTGTCTTCATAGTAGCGTTGGAAGGATAGAGTCTGTCTGTCTGTCTGTCTGTCTCTCTCTCTCTCTCTCTCTCTCTCTCTCTCTCTCTCTCTCTGTAAAGTAGCGTTAGTGGGACGTAGTAGTAAAAAATGTGCGGAACAGGCTTAACGCTGCTTAACTTCGCTGATCTAACAGGCACCGGTACTTTCAATGTGACTTGACCATAAGCCATTTAGGAGGAGTTATGATTATACAATATGATTGGATATAAATTCAACTCTGTTCAAAATTAATGATGAATTAATACAAAAGCACAGCGGGCAATAGATTGATTGATTGGGTTATTCTTTTGGCTATCGATTAGGGAATCGCGTCCGTTTTACGTTCATATTTACATTTTATTGTTTCCTATCGAATACGAATAATTTTTAACGTAACTATTTAAGTAATAAGTGAGATCCTACCAAGCACTACCACTCCGGATCAGAGTGGTAGTGGAAGTAAAATCAGTGAACTATTTCAAAGAATGTAACCTTCCTTTACTGGACAATTGCCATTTATAAACATTTTCCATAATTTTTGATGAGCCACAGATAATTTTCATGTGACATTTAGGGAAAAATAAGTATGAATTTCACAGCTGTCCTGATGTTTTATCGTTTCTATAAATCAAGTTTAACCCAATGTAGACTAGTGCTTAATAACGTAAGTTAAATAGAAAATTCCGTGGCGTAATAGAAAATCTGCACGATTCATGTACTCAAATATGCAATGATTTTTATAAATAACATTGTCATTTAGAGTCAGACAAACCTGCTGGTCAATGGGTTCATTATGTTAGTATCCGTAGTACTAGCGAGTACAGAACACAGGATTATCAGTCGATTGTAATCCTTTTAAAACACTCGACTCAAAAGAAAAATGAAAAAGAAAGAAAGTTAATGCGCTTGAAGAAAAATGAAGATAACCATTGAGAGAGAAGGAGAAGGAAAAGCAAATGTTTTAAAGAGAATGAAAGAATGTATAGAACGTATTATTATTTATATTTTTGAAGGCAATTACAATGCGTATATCGTATAAATATTCGATAATTATTGAAAATAATTATGACAAGCAAACTCGGCGAATAACGCATGCGACGTGGAACAACGTACAGCTGTTTCAACTTTATTAAGTCTCATCAGAGGTGTATACCTACGATTTCCCTCCGATAGAGATCGAAACCGAGAACCCAGCACGCAAAATCAGAGACTCTACCGCTGGGCTACCGGCCTGTCACACACGAAACATGCCAAATTAACCTGTCAATGATAAACACGCCACTACTATACATAGTACAGTGAGCGTTGAGAGGATCACAAATCAGGCCTTTGCTCAGGCGTAAGAATAATGGAATTTAATAATTTGCTTTTGAAGCATTGTTAAGTAAAGTATATTATTATTTATATTTTTGAAGGCAATTACAATGCGTATATCGTATAAAATTTGATAATTATTGAAAATAATCTCGGTTTTGATCTCTGTCGGAGGGAAGTCGTACGTATACACCGCTGATGAGACTTAATAAAGTTGAAACAGCTGTATGTTGTTCCACGTCACCGAGTTAGCTTATCATGATTATTTTCAATAATCATCGAATTTCATACAATATGCGCATTGTAATTGTCTTCAAAAATATAAATAATAATATACTTTACTTAACAATGCTTCAAAAGCAAATTATCAAAATCCAATATATATATATATATATATTCCTTTCCACAATGGGACGATTAATACTTACATAAGCACATAGCAGCTAGATTTATCAATCCTCTGTAGTGAGAAAAGATTATGCGGTCAATATATATATATATATATATATATATATATATATATATATATATATATATATATATTCATATTGTTTTATTTTTTATATTTAAGCAGATTACAAAAGGAACAAAGAGAAGCCAGTTTAGAGAGATACATAGCCTGAACCGTTTTTTTGAGAAATGTTAGACAATCACAGATATTCTTTATATATTCGTTGTTCACTTTCTATGCGATATTTGCCTAAATGATTCTATACACTAATCTACAATATGATTTGAATGCTTTTTAGTAAAATCCTTCGCAAGTTTTGCGTTTTTAAGCACGTGATTTATCGTTTTTTGCATTACAACACATTGAAACTACAATTCCCAAACATTATCAATATGAAATCTTATATATATATATTCAGAATATGGTTAATTAATGCCCGAAGAAGATATCAGAAGATCTGAAACACATGTCACTAACGTAAAATAATAATAATAATAATTTTAAAAAAAACATAATCCATTATGCGGACCTTCTTTTTTATAAAATATTTAATTTTCTCCCGTTGAACCCATAACAATGCTTTACACTAACGTCGATTAACCAACCACGCGCGGACACTTCAATTTTAATTTTGATTTAATTTTATTCATTTTTATTTTATAATACCTTAAAAATCAAAATTCTCCATGTAATTTAACAGAAATATATATCGATCCATCTATCTATCTATCGTTTTGTTAATCACAACAGACCCAAGTCAACATACACATGCACACACATACGCACATACACACACACACACATACACTTGGGCACGGCAGGCACACACATAACACACCCACGTACCACACTCACACGCGCACACAGGCACAACAAATACACACATAGCACACTGTATGTAATAAAAAATCACACCAACAGCTGAGTAAAGATCACACACACACGCGCGCAAATAAACAAACCCCGTACAGCTGTGTGACCTGCCTTACCAAAATAAAAGTAGAAGAGAAAAAAAAGGATAGGCCAAATCTGTAAAGACATTGTTGGATATACACCCACATATCACCAAACATACGACAGTATGGACAGATCGTAGCCACAAGCTCCAGAACATAGCTTTCAGAAATTTTCAGACGAAATATATTAAGAAAATAATAAGTCAAAGATAGACGAACAACATCATAGTTGCTTCATTTTTCTTTCCACATGTATTGTGATAGCCTTCAAAACAAACCATCAAACAACACACACACACACACACACACACACACACACACACACGCACACACACATATGTGTATGCACACACATACATTTATATATGTACTTGTAGAGATATACACACAACTCTTCTTCACATATATAAGAACATTTAAAAAGAACTCAACTCAAATAATTTTTTTGTCACGGAACAGATGGACTCGCTAAACACTTCTCTACCGGATTATAGTGGCCTGTCAAACCCTCAAAAAATCTTTTAATTTCAATAATTTTTGATAATGATCTCTTAAAAAAATTCTCTAAAAACAATTTCTTCAAGCCATAAATTTTCTCCTGACAATGACCTAAGGTCGGAACTAGTTGAGAATAATAAATATAAAAGAAATATTTTGTTTGTCTTATCATTTTTTCATATATATTAATATATATATATATATATATATATATGTGTGTGTGTGTGTGTGTGTGTGTGTGTGTGTGTGTGTGTGTTTAGAAATTTAGGAAAAATCAACGGAACAAAAAGGGAAAAACCGAAGATGACACAATTTTGACAACCGGAAGAAAAAACGAATCAGTCGGATAATAAATATTGGATGGTGTCCAATAGGTTCTTTTAGAGTAGGATTTAGGCGACGGAATCAGCGACGGAAGTTAACTACCCAGGTTTCACCAATAAGGGTCATCAGTATATATATATATATATATATATATATATATATATATATATATATATATATATATATATATATATATTATGAAAATAGCAGCGAGATTATATGAGATGGGCATAAAAATTGCAACGACGAAATGGCAATTATTTTGAAAAATAGATACATTCAAAAACATTAAAATTATGTAAACATCATTGATAATAAGCAAAAAATATTTCTGTGATTTCTAAATATTTTGGAGACATGTATTTTGAGATTACCCTCGTATATATTTAATGAATATTGATAAAGTGTAAATATATATATATATATATATATATATATATATATATATATATATATATATATATATTCTTACACTTTTTCAATATTTAATGTATTACAAGACGCTTTTCTTTTCTTTTTTTGACGAAGTCAAAAGTGTGTTTTTTGTAGTTCGTTTTTTTTCTTTTCCCGACGAGACATTTTCTTTTTTAATATACTAGCAAAATAAATGCACCCTCCTAGCATAAGTATTTAATTTGTAATATAATTAAATATCATATTAAATTAAAAAGACTAATGAAATTAAATACGAACGCAAAAATGTTTACACTTCTTTTTACATCATACTAATTGATTTCAATATAAAATTATAGATAGGATTGCTTTTAACACGTTTGAGAATGAATATAACACCAATAATTATAATAATTATAATAATTATTTTTATAAACTATATAAATATGTGTTTCTTAATGAAAGACAAATCACAGGATTTTAAATTATCTTTGAATTATTTGTTTTTTGTTTTAATTGGCTATTTTGAGGCAAATCTAACTCATATTTTCATTGAGAAATCGTTTATAAATAAGATCTATTCTATGTATTAATTCTTTTGACTAAGAATTGAATAGTTTACGCATTTCATAATGGTAGTGTAACGTAAGTAGTGACGCAGATTCGGTTACAGACAGACAAAAACCGAATCTCCAAAATGATATATATATATATGTGTGTGTGTGTGTATGTGTGTGTGTGTGTGTGTGTGTGTGGATCACTTTTAAAAGCGGAAAACAGAACCCATTCATATATAATTACTAGCGCTCCATCTTTTTTAGTCCTACTTTTGCTATATTCCTTCATTATAAACCTTAATGTATCGCAATTTTTACGCTTTGCCATATCTACCTGCCTTCAATTTTTATGCATGATTTTCTGTTATATAAACCACTATCCTGTTCCAATATGGTTTTCTTTTCTTTTCTTCGTTTTACACATACACTCACACACATATTATTTGTTTTTAATTTCTTTTTCCTCTAGCTTTATGAAATCCTTCCTTTCATCTTTTGCATCCAGTTTTTGCCTACTTTCCTCTTTCCCGCTCCTGGCTTTTCCCGTCCCTTTGCACTTATCATTATTATATGGGTTTCCCGGTCAGAAAGTGTAATTGCTTCCATCACAGATGAATCAGGATTCCCGGTAAAAAAAAATAACTTGATAGTTGAACATACAAAAAAAGCATAATTATGTGAATGTTCCAGGCTTTGTTTATATATACAACTAGCGGCATATATGACGCAGTTAACTAACAGACAATACATATTTCGTTGTTTATCCCCATCAGCATTTATCCACATAAGATAAATATTTAATTACCTACAACTAAACAAACACGCGTGACTTGAAATCCAACTCGAGAATAGCACATGTCTTACGGTCAAGTCACGCTAAAAGCACTGGTTGCCGCCAAAGCATTGAATCTAAACAGGAATCAGTCGGATGGATGAATACGTAGTTATATCAGATACTGTAAGCAAACAAAAAGTTTCGTTGCCTGTTTGGAGTATTGGATTTTACGGCATGTCCACACACTCAGGTTATTTCATGCTAAAAATGTTTTGTTTCATTCATTCTTGTTGGGTATTCAATCTTTTTTTAAATTCATTTTTATCACTTTAACCTATAGATGGGATCCTAAGAGTTACTACTACCTCGGGTCAGAATGGAACTGGGATTAAGGGCGATGAAGGAGTACTGCACACTCCCCATAGTTCCAGAATTGGAATTTGTCATTAGATGCAGTTTAACGTTAAACCCAAGACGCAAAAATACCCAATTGACTAGTGATTAGAGGTCATTTACTCTCGTGGAGGATGCGAGAAATGGGCAAACATTTAGTAACTGTCTGATTGTTGGACTATCAAGTGATATAATACGTACGACAAATCACCACTTTTATTTATAGACTTTCCCAAATATTAGCAGCATATTAGCAGTGTCTTCCGTTAAAATGGGCCAATCAGAAACGAGTCCAGAAAAGCAGCTGCGAATTTTAGATCTTTTGCAATATCTTAAAATCTGCTGTTAAAGTGATCCTCTAATTGAAAAAACACTACAACTGAATTCACTGTTACAGGGAGTTCACTCTCGTTCTATCTAGGATTTCAAGGAATAAAACAGATTTTCTACTAGTGATAGTACACCCGTTTCTACCATTGGATTTACCAACAGGATCCTTAAACGCTTAAAACGGCGGCCAGAACCGAAACACCGAGAACAAAAGAATGACTTAAATTCCGGGGTGAGCGAAACAACCCCCATACACAAATTAGGTGTTGGTTACGATTTAGCAATTCTTTCAGCGAATCAAAAATATCAATTCATGCCTCCTTGGTTTGAGATATTCAAGTAATAAATTGTTAGGTACTTTTCTGTGACCACGCGTCTGTTTTTTATGTTTTGTTGATATTTTGTCTCCACCAATTTTGCTGACGAAGCCACAACGCAACATATTCCATAATCTGTACACACCAACAATAATGTAAGAGTATATTTTGGGAGATCATCATCATCATGTCGTGTTGGTAGCAGGATATTCATGACAATTTCTTTCAACCATCCCTATCTGTTTGCTTCTTTACTGCTCGGTAGCTGTTTGACCCTATTGACAGCAAATTCCAAGGATGTGTTTTTTTTTGTGCTTCTTCAGACATCCATATCAAATGACCAAACGTCGACCAACATAGTTGGCCCATCCTTGTTCATAGTGGGTTCGTGTTAGTCATCTTGTACAGAGACTTGTTGGGGATTAAGTTGTTTGGCCATCGGTGTCCGGTGATAATTTTCAAATGTTTATAGTGACAGGCATTAAAATTATCTGTTACATAATTGATTAGTAGGCTATCAATTATGTACGATAAGTGGAGCGTACATTCAAAATAACAGTTACTGAAAAAAAAACTCAGGAGAAATGATGTACAGATTTTGACTTTCGTTTGATCTCTCTTCCGATGCGTCAGTGTGAACCTGAGAAAGGCAGAATTTATTTGGGCGCTGAACACGACAGGTCGTAACGACGCTCTGTCCGTTTAAACTATATTCTCAAATGCGTGTATAATTTGATATGGATATCATAAAATAATAAAGAACTCTAAACAATGTAAAGTATTGTGTTTGTAAACTAAATTAAAAACAAGAGATGATTCAGATTCAGAAACAGAAACCGTCTACCAACATAGAGATAGATCCAGTTAAGAATAACACCTACCAGTCCAGGTCAAGAGATAGATCCAGCTAAGAGGTTATCTACTAGGCCAGATTTATAAGAAGATTACAGAAAAATAGAAGATTATGAAATAATAACCATCCAAATCTACTAAGAAGATAAGAAGAAGTTAAATATCCCAAATGAGTATATCTGTATATAAACACGGTTATGGATCTTTACTCTACTCTACTACACTATACGTAAGAAAAATGCAAGATGAATATTGTAAGCAACATATCTCTAGTTGCGTAACTGTTTCAATTGTACATCATCAAAGACACACATGTTGCATCACACAGGTGCGCTCTCCTTGTTAGAGGAATCATTGCTTCGTGGATCCATATTTTCCAAATCCCCACGAAAGCAATGTTTCCCATTATATAACGTGTCATTATATAAGAGGAGTTGAAGAGCATTTATCCAATAATTTTTCTTTTCCTTCACTTTCATATCCCCTAAGGGATGCCTTATTTTTACACAGGTTGTGTATTTCCGAGATATACAATTCTAAACTATATTTTATCCCGTGGTTATGGGGAGCAGTATGTTAAGTGCGTTCTAGTCGTCATTTATGAAGTCCACACCATCTTCATATTCCATCTCTAGTAGCATGCCTTGCGAGGTCCTATAGAGCCGCGTTGTACAGTCGACAGACCATCAGCTGGGTAACATGTGAGGAGCACATAAGAAAAACAATCACCCTGTGGAGAGATAATTGTAAGAAACAGTTGGACCCTTTTATAGGTGAACACAGGTCACTAAAAGTCACAATAAATAGCAAGAGGTATAGAAGGCTGTCAAAATCTTGCAATATTGATGGTTACTTGGATGGTTGGTTTGTTGGTTGGTTGGTTGGTTTGGTTTGAATTTACCGCATGTCATCTCTTGGGTTATTTTATACCGAATACATTTTGTATCATTCCGTATTGTCGAGTATTCAAACATTTTTTTCAAACTCAGATTTTTTAAACATATTTTTAATACTCATTATTCTATCTATTTTACCCTTGGATGGAACCCTAACAGCCACTGCAATTTTGGATCAAGATGGATCTGAGGGTAATGGCGATAAAGATGTACTACACATTCCCCAGAGCTCCAGAATTGGAACTTCACCACTAGATAAATTTTAACGTCATACCCAGGATACTAAGACCCTCAACCACCGCCTTCAAACCCATATATGATAAAAAAAAGGTTAAGGGTTTGCCATAATAGCAATAGGGTTGGGACAATCATATAGATGCTAGGGCTTGACGTGACCAACCGATTGATCGGAAGGAGTTTCTCCGATCGCTCGTCCAGCCTAAGTCAGGGCCAAAGTGTTGCAAGTCCTGGTCTGCTCAGCTACCAGGTTCCGTTTTTAAGCATCATGGTTCATCACATCAGTGGTCCTATTTGGGAGAGTTTGTACTCTTGTGCAGTGGTGCAGACGGCGTATTCTACTGTCGCAGCCGACAGGGTAGTTAAACAATTGTCTTTCAGCAACGATTAATGTCCTTTCACCATCAATTGCTTCTATCATCAACTCAGTATTTGAACAACAACACCTGATTGAACCCATTAGCAAGGGTACCCAAATTGCACTGACCAAACAACCAGATCTAACAGCAAACCAGCGACCTATCATGTTAAACATTGTAATATAATGAGATGGAGAAATCAAAAATTGTAGATAAGATTAGAAAGATACAATAATTTTAGAATTCTGTATGAAAGGCTATCTGTCGATTTTCGATTGGTCAAAACAAAGCGAGAAAGAGAGTGAAAAAAGAGAGAGTCATGAGTGTCTGGGCTGAGTTTCTGAAGAGGACAAACGTAGGATGAGTCTCTGTTCACCTAATAATTTTTGCTTTAAGGTAAAATAAAATATGACCTCAAAAAAGACGTCTTGTGTTCATAATTAAAAAACTACCAACAGCATAAGATAAGACATCCGCAATAGAAACCAAGTAATTCCAAACTCAAATAGCGAGAATGCTATCCAGTCCAACAACAGATCCAACAACAGACACAGACAGACCCAGCCAAGAGAATAGTTGAACAGTAAGAAGATAATTATAGAATTATTACAAACAACATTCCTTTAAATCGATCCCACAATGCAACAACAGCATCTGGAAGTTGCTGTCAACAGTAACAAAATCGTCAAAATCAATGACTTCACGAGAAAATCAACCCCTGACCATATCAGAGTAGCGTTGAGTTGGGGATCGACATTGTGTAGACTGTGTGTATGCTCACTTTCGTGTTCATGTCCAAACGCTAGGATTTCTTGAAAATAGGCATAGACATTTCCTGGCCATTGCACTATCTAAAGATTTTTAAAATCTTGCATGTACTCTTTCAAGCTTGCTGTAATGGGGATGAGATGTGACTCATCAGATCCCTACAGGCAGACACAAAACTAAGGGTTTGCAACAAAACGGCTTATTTCTTTTTGTCACACGGTTTTGTGCACACCGTCGTATGATTTCCAGTACGTAATACTAATAATTTTTATGGTTTCAAGTAATTATCTCTATTTAATAATATATAGTTTTGCTCACAGTCATGTGGTTTTAAGTAACTCATCTATGTATTAATACTCGTGTTCTTTATTTATAGGACAGTTATCATCTTGCAGCACCAACTGGTTAAAAATAAGACATCCTAATCCTCAAAGGTAAAATGCAAAAATGTAAGTCATGATTATCTGGTGTTTCTTATCCGCTTAATTCATATTTCATATCCACTCTAAATAATGGACCGATTTTATTATAAAGACGGAAAAAGGGACATGCTACACAAAAATATAATAAGAAAGAAAGAAAGGAAGGAAGAAAGAAAGAAGGAAAGAAAGGAAGGAAGAAAGAAAGAAAGATAGTAGGGGAAATATAGAGAGACAGGATGAGCGTGCGGAAGTGATAACGCGATTCTGTTTCAATCGAACAGAATGAAAATATTAAAAAAGGAAAGAAAGAAACAAGAGTGAGAGAGAGTTAAATCAAGATTATCCTACTTTTCATATATTGAACTATTTTAAATAGCTCTTCAGTAAACATATCAAACGTTATAATAATTAAATTATTATACTGTGCTATATCCACAGGTTCTGCTAATAAGAATAATTCTTTATAGACAATTATAGCTTCAAATAACTATTCTTAAATTTTTTAAAAAGTTATATAGCATAAAGTATTTCTATCTAAATTCTAATAATTTGAACATAGATGTATGAGTAGCCATTACTTGTAATAGAAATCCTTAGTAAATGAATTGACTCATAGATGGCACCCTAAAAATACTACCACTCCGGGTCAGAGTGAACATGGTAGTAATGGCAAGGGTACGCCACTCTTTAAAGAGATCCAGAACTGGAGTCTCATAATCAGATGTAGTTTTGTGTTATATCCAGGGCTTTTTTGGTGAGGGCTTACTCCGTAATGTAGTGGTTAACGTGCAGGACTGTGACATCGTTGTAAGCGAGTTGAAATTCTAGTCGCGCTATCGCGTTCACTTTCTAGTACCTTTGGGAAAAGGTATGAACCTCCGCATCTACTATTGTTTTTCTACAAGGATGACTTTGGCATTACATTACACACGAATGTTGATATGCCATTAACAAAAAAAACCAGCCCAATCTCATATTTAGCTGAGTTAATTTGTTTTAGGAAGGGTCGGTTTAGCTCAGTCGGTAGAATGTCCGACTAGGAGTCGCAAGTTTCCTGGTTCGATACCGGCTCTCGTCAACTCAGCGTATGAGTTGCACAGGTATCTGTGCAGTAAAGTAAGGAACTGATGGCAAGTGTGGAGCTCCACCTCAGACGTAAAAACAATCTCCTTGGTCTAGCGCTAGTGAAAAGGGGATAGACTTCCTCGCTGTCTAGCTAATACCGACTTTAGACCACCCCGACGACTCTTTTTTACTGGTAATTCAAGTATAATCTTTTTATCAACATTAAACATATAGAATCAACATTAAACGTATAGAAAATCTAAAAGTACAGATCTGCGTTAAATGTAATGCAGAAGAGAGAGACAGAGACAGAGAGAGAGAGACAGAGAGAGACAGAGACAGAGAGAGAGAGACAGAGAGGGGGAAGGCGAGAGATTCAAATTGTTATCTTCGAAAGACAGTGAAAGACAAGTTCCTTTAAGACGTTTACTTTCGACAGCTCAGATCAAACGCAACATCTGCGTTGATATTTCTATTAAGAAGAAAGAGATATACAGACTGGACTTTTTCTTTGAACAGTTCCGTTTCCTTAAGCACAAACCTATCCAGAGATTTATTTGAAAATCCTGAAATGTCGAAAGATAAGAAGAAATATTTGCTTCATAGACACGTTACTTACACGCGCGTAGGGGGGACTATATGCGTAAGCAACTCGGGTTGAGTTTACTTATGTACGAACGTACGTAAAGTGAAAATAGGATGTTAGGTGAATCATAAAGAGATTAATTCTTATGTGGGTTTCAGAGGAGTATCCCTGATTTCTTCGAACTAGTTACCTGGCCTCTATTGATGTAGGCAAAATCGTTCGGCTTTTGTTGTGTTTGTCCTCTACGGACGATATTCGTAGAAGAAATTCAAACCGAACTATATTCACGTCTTTTTCTGCTGACCAAGTTAGAAAATATACAGGGTTCATCATCATCATGTCGCGCTAGTAGAACGGATATCCATGACAATCTATCGCCAACCTGACGACCATCTGAGATCAATGATTGATAGGGACTATCAATCATTGCCCTCAGAAGTTGGCTTCTAGTATCTCAGCATCTAGTATCCGTGCAAAATGAGTCGAGGTTGTTCTTATTATCTATTCTTTAGGTCTAAGTGGTGCAGCCGTATAGTAGGACTGATATCACTACGGCTTATAAGAATTGTTGCTTTACATTTCAGGGAGATCAGATTTCTATATGATTGATAATCTGTCTATAGCAGATTATACCTTCTATTTCTGGGGATGAGATATTACTACGTAGGTACATGAATTATTCCACTGACTTTAGATTCATCTCAAGAATCAGTTTGATAATCTGAGTCTGCGTCATTTGCTGTCCGAAAATTAGAAACATTATACATGGTGTCCATAAGGTATTGCTGCAGATTGAAAATGTATCATTAAAGATGGTGGTCATGTTAAAGGGAAATAATCAAAAAAGCACATCAGTAATAAAACTCCAAGAATTGAACTTTTATCTGTTTTTTTTAACGATAAGATTTTATCATTTGTACAATGTGAGTTATTAAATGTTTAATTTTAAAATTTTCAAGATTTTGTGAACTTCCTGTAGTTAGAATTATGAATGTTATAATGATTGCTATATTGGTGAAGAGTACAGCAAAACATGCCACATAATTTTAAATATTACGCATAAAAATGTAATGCACAAATGTATATAAAATGTTTGAGTATTATATGTATTATATACAAAATATATACACAACTGTATATGATATATACAAAATATTGCAATTAATATTTTTTTATATTCTTGTATATCATATAGGAATTGTATAAAGTTTAATACAACATATAAACAAAAATATATTCTAAATGAAAAAAATAATATACGGCTGTTACATTCACGACATGTATGCTAACACTGATGGTCTATGGGCTCATCCTCTTATTATAACTGCCCTCTATTCGACTGCTTTTGATTCCTTGATAGTTGTTATGAACACTGTTTTAGTAGCTTCCGTTGTTCTTCTCAAGGAACTTCATATATTTTATCCAACAGCACAATATTCAATATCATGTAACAGAGCAAAATTATTGGTAAAGAAAAAGGCTTAAAAATCGACCGTTTTTCGGTTATAGATCTATTTCTACTCACAAGTATCTGCGAATACCTATGAGTTTCATCAGACCGATAAATTTATTGAAAATGGTCAACAAAAAAATCATGGGGATTTACATTAATTTTTCTGGAGAATCGTGAAAATGTTTCGGTTTCAGTTCTTCTCATCGTCTTCGGTGTTTATGACAGGGGATTAATTAACTAGGTGCTACTTGTGTCACTCGGTGGTTTTGTTTTCTCAATAAATTCTTAATCAAACGGTTCGTCCACCTTGCTTTTCTGGAGTCTTTATATTTTACGTTTTTTTTTAATTTTTATTCGGTCATTTTCAGTGAACCGTTTTCCCCTTTTTCTCAAGTGTTTCCCTTCCAATTCTAATTTATGTATGTTCGATTTAATTGGATTCTCTCTCAGTTTATTTGAAACATGTCTTTCATTTTATTGTAATAGTGTGTAACTTGGTGAATGCAATGTTAAAAAGATTTAAATTAATGCGGATTTTGGAAGAATGACACCAGCACCATCACGTGGTTAATTAAAACTCCGTCATAAACACCTCTCCCTAAGACGATGAGAAAGAATAAACTGAAACCTTTTCAGGGTTTCCCAGAAAAATGAAATATGGATTAGTATTTTAATAAATTTAGCGGTCTGGTGAAACTCATATGAATTTACAGATACTTGTAGGTAGAAATAAATCGATAACCGCAAAATAGCCGATTTTTAAGCCTTTTCTTTACCTATATATATCACATCATGTAGCATATATATCACATCATTTAATATTCACTCAGCGCAATCATAGGTGAAGTGTTTGTTTTTTGTTTTTGTTTTTTGTTGTTGCTTATTTTGTATGATGGGATTAGGGAATTTCAACTTGCTTCCAAGATGCTCGGTTCACTCACTGCACAATTTTACATGTCCTAGTTCTAGCATTTCATTAGAAATAACTTTCTTTGATTTCCACCAGAGTCAGGGAAAATTTAAATTGATTCCTTTTAAATTAAAATTCTGAATGTTTCTATGCGTCTATGTAGGACGATTTTGTTCACTTTGAATTCTCAAAATAGATTGGCTTTTTATGTTCTATGATTATATTGTCAAAAAATGACGTTTTATTCCGTGGGTTTTAAAAATAAAGACCACTATTTGAATGTTGGCCAATGTTAGTTTCCGTAATTTTATATGGCACACATTTTCCTAGTATTTGAAAATTCCAGTTTAGCTCAATTTGGTAGAGCAGCCACCTAAGAATCGCAAGGTTCCTTGTTCGATACAGATTCCCGGCATCTCAGTATATCGTAGCACAGATTGAATATTCTGATCTGAGCAGTAAAGTGGGGAGCTGACGGTAAATGTGGCGTTCTACCTCAGCAAAAACAATATCCTTGGTCAAGTGCTAGCAAAAAGGGGATAGACTCCTTTGCTGTCAGGGTAATACCAACAATAGACCACTCCGTTAACTTTACATAGTTTATTCATTGCAATTGTCTAATAATAAGTATTTTCCTGACTTCCAACCATGCTGGATGGATACAAAGACTTCTAAAAGTGGAGAGACAGGCAAAAACTGATCCTCATGCAGAAATACTAAGAACAATGAAAGGTAAACAAACAACATAATAGTTAACTCATTTTTTTCTTTACACTTGCATTATGATACCCTTGAAAACCAACCACCAAACCAATATAAGAACAATGCTTCAAGCAAATTATTAAACTGATATATATATATATATATATATATATATATATATATATATATATTTATGATAAATTGAAACTGGCAACTTGGCACATACTGACAGTCGAGGAGTTGTGTACCAACGCCGGTACGTGTACCATCACTATGAGTAGCGGTGCTACTTGAAAACGTTTGTATAGAGGTAACAATTTAATAACTTCGGTAAAATAATGAAGTCATTTTTTACGAAAATGTATGTGTATAGCCTATAAATATGAACCGACACTGTTTTATTTGTGTGTGAACTAAGTTATTCCGGTCGAGTAGATTGCTAACTTAATTTCGTATTTACTGTTAAGAATTAAATTAATTTGCCGAAAAAGCGGAAATGAAATTTTTGAATTTTGGTCTTCATTAATTTGGTCTCACAAAATATCGGATGTCATTGAATACTCAAAAGTTTCCCATTCATGAAATGTTTATGAATGAAGATATTGAATTGATATATTAAAACGTTTCATAAGCAAAATTCTTTTCGTCTCATCTAATAATTAGGCGGGGGTGGGAGGAATGAATAGGTGACTGTAACTTCAATGTTGACGATTGATACACTAGACATTATTTCTCTGAATCTTTTTAGATGAGGCTTGATAATGTGTATTATTTGAATTATTCGGACTATTGTACTCATCTTTATTGTTATCTACACAACGTTCCAGTCGATCAGCCGTCCAGCCTTCATCAGGTGTTTCTTGTCGAACTTTGGAACCTTCTTGTCGTAATCGGGAGCCTTCATGGAACTTGGAACCGAACTCTTTATTTAATCTACCTGGGTAGACTGGTATCATTCCTTTAACTTTGACCGGGTACAAGTATTAAGCTGTATTAAGTTTTCTATGTTATTGGTGAGGACTGAACCTGCAATCTAGAGATGATTGTCGCTTAGAACTGCATTAGCTCAATCCTTATATCTGTTGCGCCATGTGTCCAACTGGACAATAGTCCGAATAATCCAAATAATACAATTTAGACGCTAGAGTTAAAAGATTGTTGAGATGAGGAACAACGGAAGTAGACTTTTTCTTTCACAACTTATGGCCTTATAGTGCTCATTGGATACAGTACTGTCTGTATATTAATACTCATGTTCCTTAATTGTACGATCATTATCATCTTGCAGCATTATCTGGTTAAAAATGAGACCGTCCAAATCATCTAAAATAAAATGCAAAAATGTAAATCCTGATTATCTGGTGTTGGAACTGGTTGTGGAAGTGGTAATAATGAAAAGATGAAAAGAAGGAAAGAAAGTAAAAAAAGAATGATAGAGAGTTAAATCAAGATTACTATACTCTTTATATATTGAACTATTTTGTGCGATATAAAGAGGAGCTGACGACAGCAGAATCTCTTGTAGGTATTTTGAAAGATATTAAAATAGGTAAAGGTAATCATCAAAACGTTCTCCTTCCAGCTATAGGTAAATAGTAGGGCAGACTGAGCTCGTTAACCTTGATTAGACAACCAATTCAGGAGAAAAATATCTGAATTCAAACCTACTAAATTCCGCTTAAGAAACTGACATTGTGTCACATCATACTCGTGTGGAGAAGTTTGTATATATATATATATATATATATATATATATTGAATTTAATTTTTTTGATAGAGGAATTATATATATAATTGATAATTTTGAATCATATTACCACGACCAGACAACTCGGCAAACACCATTTGCGACATCCGGAGCACTGGACAGCTGTTTCGACCTCCTTTGGTCTCATCAGCAGTGCATACCACAATCTCCGCCACTAGAGATTGAACCAGTGGACCACAGTGTGAAGAGCGAGGACTTAACACACTGGGCCACCAGCCCATGCCACAAACGGAGAATGCCAAATCATCTAGTCAATGGTAACATTAATTCAAATGCGCAGTCACTTAACCTATATTGCCATGTATCCTAACGAAGGATTACAGAGGGCAAGGGCACCTCTAGGACAACGACTTCCCAATTCGGGGCCTGCATCCACAGAATGAAACCTAATGGGCAAAGGGTATAATATATATATTATACCCTTTGCCCTCTATCGTAATTTTACTCTTACTTGGATGCCTGCTTGATGGAAGGTAGGGTAATGGAATTCTTGTTTTTATGTGGTAGTCGTCGACCCAAGAAATGGAGAATCTAATTTCTCTTCTACTCCACTTTTTATTATTGTAGATCCAGTTTGTCTGGACGAGACTATATTTGCATGAGATGAGTATGAATGGGAATAAAAGGAAAACGTTTCACCCGCTCTATTGCTTGTCTTATTAACTCGTCTGATACTCAATTACTGTTAATTTAAAGTTTGAACGTACGCACGCTGCTTGTAAGCAATGACTCAAAAGGCAATTCGTTGCAACCTACAACTGTTAGTTAACAAAGATTTGTAATAATAAGCAAGTGAGAGATCAATTTTCTCCTATTCATATCGAGCTTATAGTTCCAACATCACTGCATTGCCAATAGCGCGAGTATACTATGAACAGAAATCCGTCGAGAGAAAGGACATTCGTTGGGTCGGACAGTCAGGCCTCTCCACTTAAAAAATACCTTCTCCTAACTGCCAAAGTCCCCTGACCAGGTCCTTCCACCTGCAACAATTTTCCAGCAGTCCTCCACCAAAGCTCACTCGCCTCTTGTTCATCGCACGTCTGTGTTTTCGTCAGCAAGGTCGAAACGCAACTGTCTTGTTGTGGGAAGGCAAGACTTAAATAATGATTAACTGCCCTGACCAAGATCCTACATCCGGGACAATCGCACCCAGCGCTGCCTTCGTTGTGTTGAATACGCAACAAAGAGGTAGTCTGACTTCGAGCCACAATTAACGATCAGGTGGATACGAGTTCAATCTCTGTAATCGCCCGCTACACTCTCCCATGATCTCATTTTGCAGGCCAGACATTTTCGTGCTCGTTTTGAGCTACCACGTACGTAATTTCTCTCGCTACACGAAGTGAAACCCTCCCTCAATTAGTTAGTAGAAAAATCCGATATTTATGTTACAGGTGACGAAATAGCTGTTCTCGTAGAAAAAAAAGATTGATTGCTAATCTTCAACAGTAGTTAATTTGAAAAGATGAGTCTCTGTCAGAAAACTGTGTCTTCTCTTGTCTAGATGAATAAATTGACAAGCTGAGGCCAACCTTTGAGGTAAACCAATGCAGTAAGAATAGTTTTCACAATAATGGTTAAGTTGATACAATAATTGTTGCAGCAAATGCCAAGCGATTTTCTTTTGGCAATAAACAGATCATTTAATCTGCTTAAGGAAAGAGGCTGAAAATAAAATTCTCTCTGAAATAACAAAGATCCGCTTCATCAGGCACACAGGCCTCGGATTGCCTGGTGTTCCTAAGTTTGGATCAGACTCATTACTGATTAACATCAATGACATACAGTGAACAGGTACTTTAGGCATGCAATGTTTTGTTCTGTTTGACTTCTTTTTTTAATGGCATGTTGGATTATCTTGAGTATAAGATATATTCCAAATTTGCTGATCCTATACATGAACTTTCCCAATAACAGCAAGTATTTCAGGCAAACATTGGCCAATCATAAACGAGCACAGAAAACATCTAAGATCGTTTGTGACTGTCCTCAAATCAATTGCTAATTGAGCTTCCTTTCAACAAGACCTACTGAATAGGATTACAGGGAGACATACAGATATTATACTCTTTTCTACCTAGAATTACAAAATGTACTACAGACTAGAATTACAAGGAGATTCCAAGGAACAGTACAGACTCGGATTACCCTAAAAATGACATATTAACGTTTATTGTTATTTAATAGCAAAATTATCCTTTCAGAAGAACCGAAAATGCTCTATTTAAACAATAGTTTGGAGAATGAGAGAATTCATATCTTTCTCAAGAATATTAGTTCGAACTCGATGTTGCACGTTAGCCATGAGGTCACGAGGATTTCCATATACCTGCATTGTCATTACGTCAATATAGGTTTTGCTTATTCTCATAGAACGGTGCTATATTGGTCTTTCTATAACGGTTTTGTTTGGATAGCTGGTTAATTGGTTGGGTTTTATGGCATATCAACCCGTAGGCTATTTTATGCCAAAGAGTTTTTTTGGTATATGCATTCTTGTTAGGTATTCAAATTTCTTTTAAAAACATATTTTAAAACTTATTTTTATCTATTTAATCCGAGACACTAATAGATACTATCACTCCGGGTCATGGAATACTTGGGAGTAATAAGCAATAAAGGGGTATTCCACAATCACCAGAGCTCCAAAATTGGAAAGCCACCACATGATGCAATTTAACGTTATACCCAGGACTCTATTTTGTTTTTAGAACTTTATATTTCTATCATTTACTATTTTATATTAATAGTGTGGCTTCTACATTCGTCTTTAAACATAGAGGAACACGCAGTTGCACTGAGACACACAGTAGTATTTATGATAAAATGCTGTATTTGGTCAAGCGGTCACGTTATTAAGTAGATTAACTCCATGATAATTACAAATTATTTCCCATCTTTATGTATTCTTTTATTCATTTCATTCCCAAATGTGTGTGCTCTTATCTGTGTTGATTCATAAGTGTATGTTTGTGGTATTTACAAATATACGTATTAGAATTGTGTTTAAGATGATTAAGTCATAAACATAATTCTTCTGAAGGTTTCATTATTAATTAATGTAGGAAAGTAATTATTCCCTTTACCGTGACTATTAATAATGAAAGTTTGGCTGATAAAACAGAGTTGACGACTTACTTTCGTTCTATCTTTTTTTCTTTCTTTCTAAGTGAAAGTTTCCGTATCCATTTAGATGTATGTGTGAGGCTGATTCCCAACCACTTTAATAATCATAAAAAATAATTCCTTGGAAGATTACATTATTAATTAACGTAAAAAAAACTAATCCTTCAGAGCTGATGACCTGTTAATAATTAAACAGTAAAAACAAAGTTAATACATAAACATAACGTATTTTCTCTTCACCGAAAAATATCACCTCTAAATGAATCGACCCACTTTCTCATCGTGGCTGTCTTTCTTATATTTGTAGCCACTCAAATGCAAGTAGGCGCATACAATTTCCTATAATTGCCTGCCGTTTCTTCTTTTTTTACGAGGCTTTCCTATTTTCCTAGAAACTGGTATTATTTATTTAGAACGTAATTATTATTATTATTATCATTATTATTATTATTATTATTATTATCATTTTGTTTAATTTTGTTATCATTTTTTTCTTTTCCTTTAATATAATACTCCGCTTTTTATACTATATTTTAAAGATGCAATTAAAAAATAAGTGTTTGTTGCAATGCAGAATTGTCGTCAATGAAATTTAGTGAGAGGACATTTCTGCTGCATCTAATTTGCAGCCTGTGAGAAATATTTTGAAAAATAGGTGTTATTCGTGTGCAACAGAAGTAATTTTTTTTCTAATGTGTTTTGTTAAGCTTATATTAGATTCTGCATAATATGGCTATCAATAACTAGTTCTATCTGATATTTTTAAAGAATGCTTGGTTCTAAGATAAGTACACAAGGATGCTGCGTGCTGTTTTCAAAAAATCCTGGAAAAAGAACACAGCAAGACAGCATCTGTACCTCTACTTAACACCCATGAGAAACCATTCAAGTGGAGAGAAATGCTGGGTACAGCTAGAAAAGAAAGGGCGAACTCATAAGCGACGTTCTTCTATGGATTCATACACATAGATTCACCAGAGTTGGAAGAACAGTAAAATTTACATTTACCAGCTATGTGCAGACACTGGATGCCATCTAGATGATTTACCAAGAGTGATGGCAAATAAAAACGGATGACGAAAGAGAGAGAGGGGGAGAGTCTAGGGAATACGTGGTATCGGCACTCCATGATGATGATGATGATGATGATGATATACAGTGTTGTAAACTACAATTGATAGGTGGTCTGGAGAAGACATGAAACTGCCTCCGTTGGTGATGCTTCAGTTCTTGAGATATAGAGAATATTGAGTCATGTCTGCATTGTCATTACTCTCAATTACATTAATACGCGA
This sequence comes from Doryteuthis pealeii, assembly GCA_023376005.1. NCBI lineage: Eukaryota > Metazoa > Mollusca > Cephalopoda > Myopsida > Loliginidae > Doryteuthis > Doryteuthis pealeii. Next base: position 84,850,129 of record CM042161.1, on the reverse strand, counting down.
AATCGTAGTACCTGTTGAGATCATATCTTTGGATCACATGTACACGTTTAAAATGTATTGGGTTTTGATAGGTAGTTGTGTAAAAAACTCTTAAGAAACAACGACGCAAAAATATTAATATGAAAGTACAATGAATATGAACCCTTTATATTTAGGCATAAAATAAACTGAGATGGATTTGCATGCCGTTAAAATCAGTCAGTCAATCAATACAATTGATTTACTTCTGAGTCTGGAGTTTATTTCATAAAATATTTCCGCTGTTAAAACGCTTAAATGAGGAATAGAGTTTCACGCTAAGAAGAGTTCATTTGAGGCGATTTTTTTAGTATTGTTTTTTGTGTGGTAAAACCGTTTTACTTTACAAGTAATCTATCGTTGCACATTAAGTTGTGTTGCAAATAAAGCATCTGCTATTTAGAACTCTTATTGTTATCAATGGTATATATAATATATATTATATATATATATATATATATGTGTGTGTGTGTGTGTGTGTGTGTGTGTGTGAGAGAGGGAGAGAGAGGGGGCTGGAGAGGCGTTGGGTAATACTTATTATATACGCATGAGCAGGATGGGACACAAGGTCAATTTCTTAAGTGGAGTTTAAGAGTTTTCCTTCTCCTAGACTGGTTACCGAGACAACGTTAACAAGCCCAGTCTGCTCAACTATTTACCCATAGCTGGACAGAGAGTAGTACTATGCATACCATTCCCAAGTATAATAGTGTAATATGAAATGCAAATTCTCGTCCAGAATTTGAACTCGGGTCAAAGAGGCCATTTTCCTCGACTCTAACCATTACACCACGCGCCTCTAAATCTCATATTCGATCGTAACCACGTGATGTAAAATTCGGTTTGAATTTGTTGAGATAATAAAAAAGTCATTACTGTTAGAACATCTATATATTAATACTCTTGTTCCTTAATCTTCTGCATGAACTTCTGGTGAAAAAATTCATCCAAGATTAAATGCAAAAATGTAAATCCTGATTATCTAGTGCTGGTTATCATCCGAATTCTTATTTCCGATGAGGGCCGTCACGTCAGATAAATAATAGACCATTCCGTTTTTATTATAATAAAAGAAAGGGAAAAAAAGTAGGTGCTACTCAAAAAAAAATAATTAAAAAAACAGTATGGGGAAAAAGAGGGGGAGGGAGCGGAAGATGTGAAAAGAAGGAGAAAAAAAAAAAAGAGTGAGAGAGTTAAATCAAGATTATTATACTTTTTACATATTGAACTATTTGGTAATAGCTCTTAAGTAAAAATATCAAACGTTATAATAATTAAATCTTGATACTGTGGTATATCCACTGCTCCTGCTAGTGTTGTATTAATGCACATCGGTTGTGAATGTTTTAAATTGATTTTAAAATGCTTTGGGTTGTAGAATCTAGCATAGTGATAATTATGTGTATCTGTGGGTTTCGTGTATGGTGTAGTCTGTAGTTGATTATTTCCATTTCTCTCTCTATAAAGATGTCTAAGAAATATATGGAACGTCTGGATTCTTCGTGGTCAAATTTAATAGAATCGTGCTTTATATTTAAGTTAATGGGAATATTCTTAGTACTTTCTTCTCTTGAATAAATAGACAAAATATTACCTACGTATATTGAGTGGAGACGTGGGGTGTAATGGCTACGTAGACCTGAGTTCAAATCTTTGGCATTTTACTTAACGCTAATACTCTTGGGAAATGTATGAATCCAACAATTCTCACCAACTTTGGGTAAATAACAGGGTAGACTTGACTCTATAACATTGTTTAGGCCACCTGTTTAGGAGAAGGAATATTTTGAATACAAACCTCTTACTCCACTTTTTTTTACCTTGTGTCGAATCCTGCTCGTGCGGAGTGATTGGTATATATATATATATATATATATATATATATATATATATATATATATATATAGGTATTAGGTATACCCAATATATATATATATATATATATATAGGTATTAGGTATACCCAAAATTGACCCAAAATTCGTTTTTGACAAAATATAGAAAATAATTTAGCAAAATTCAGGGAATTATCGGATTTTAATGAAATTTTCAGTGTTGATTTATGAATGAATGCACTTTATAATGCATTTCAAAACTTTCTGATTTTTTTCAGGTCATTTAATTTTGACCCCCCTTATTTTGGGGGTGTAAAATCTCGGTGTGTTGGTAAGTGTTTGCTACTAATTACAATATAAATAAAAAGATAAAAGACCGAAGTTGTGAATAGAAAAAAATTTAAGGGGAATATTCTATGAGAAAATAAGTAGCGAAAATCAGAAAATAAAATGTAAAAAAAAAATTAAATTAAAAATGTTTGGGAGATTTCTTTTTTACTCATTTCGATAATTATTTAATTGGCTATTATCTTATAAAAGGGAACATTTTAAATGGAGTTTTTCTTCAAAACTTATACTTTGTTTGACTAAAATAAGGTTTGCATTAAATAAATATTGATTTCTAGAATCTAAAAATATAACATTTTAAAGTTAACATCAGAATTTTCATATTTTAACTGAATTTTATATTAATTTTTCATAGCAGAATACTTAATTAAAGTGTTGAAATAAAATAACTAATGCATTATAAAATTCATTAACTGATGAATATATACTGAAAATTTCATTAAAATCGGATAATTCCCTGATTTTTTGTAATTTTTTTAAAATCACTAATATTACATTAATTTTGTAAACACGCCATATTTAAACAGCGTTTAAGGCTGAACGTGATTGAAATTGACAAAAAATCGTTTTAAATGTATTAAAAATGAATTAAATGTGTAATATTATTTTACCTTTTATTGATAGTCATTATGTTACTACTTATCGATTTAGACAAAAGTTTGACATTAAATAATCGATTTAATTAATTTTATTTCGTTTTAAAAAACATTTTGGGTTCCCCTAATATATATATATATATATATATATATATATATATATATAATATATATATATATAGAGAGAGAGAGAGAGAGAGAGAAAGAGCGAGAGAGAGAGATGTGTGTGTGTGTGTGTGTGTGTGTGTGTGTGAGAGAGAGAGAGAGAGAGAGAGAGAGAGAGAGAGAGAGAGAGAATGTGTGTGTGTGTGTGTGTGTGTGTGTGTAAAAAAGACAGATTTTTATTTTATTTCAGGGCATATATACATATTGCCAACCCCTACGAACGAGTAGGATGTGAGAAAAGGTCAATTTCCTTAGTTTTCCTTCATCTAGACTGGTCGTCTAACCAATTTTAATGAGCCCAATCTGCCCTACTATTTACCTATAGCTGGAGGGTGAATAGTTGGTTTTCTACTGTTACCAAGCGTATTAGCGCTATATGAAAATGTAAGCAGTCTCGTCCAGGATATGATAATATCTTGCGTGTCAATTTCCTACGGCGATACTAATTGCACCACGTGACTCAATGCATATTTCATATGTGAGTCTAGAGTAAAAAAAAAAACAGTTTTATTTTAAATTTAAGGTGTACTCATTTATGTGAGATACTGTAGATAGTATCTAAATGTTATATATGAACTAATCTTTTGAGTAAAAGGTTTTTGTAAAAGAAAAAGAATGACATTTAAAACAGAGAAGGCCTCCTTACTTATTTATTTTAGAATCACATTTTAAGACGACACACTCCTTTTCAGATGGGGTGTGCAGGCTTCAAAGGGATCGAGTTACGAAAAAAAAAGCAATAGAAAAACATTACACCTTTTTACGCAGCTGTTAAGCTTGTGATTTCAAAGAGCTTTCAAGTTCAGAGATATCGCATCAGAATTAATTTGTGTGTTGTGAACTTGTTCTATTTAATTTGGAGAGTTTTCCTTATTGATATATCACATCCGCTTATCGTCAGATAACACTGTGCTTTTGTTTAGGTGATTGTCAAAGGTCTGTGACCTGAGATAACACAGATAGGGACACACATGTTTGAACGTTGTGATGACGTATAAATACAAACCGAGCAATTTGGTTAGGATCAGTCAGACCAGGGCACTCACGTGAGTATCTGCACCGAGAAACGACCATCAAACTTACGAGACGAAACGGTTTGTTGATATCTCACCCAAACTCCATCAAGGTCAAATTACTTATAACTCCTCATTGTAAATACAAGTGAATGACACTAAATTGCATTTGATGGTGAAACTCACGTTTTGAAGATAGGAGGTGTGTTGAGATCCATTACTCCTAGATTAAATATGCTTGATCAGTTAACTATTTTTAGAGCTTCTCACTAGATATTTAGCTAGACGGGCAGTCCAATCAATCGGCTGGTCACGTCAAGCCCTAGCACTTAAATGATTGTGCCAACCCTATTGCCCTTATGGCAAGCCCCAACCCATTTCATCATATAGGCGGTAGAAGGCGGTGGCTGGGGGTCCTCATGCCCTGGGTATAACGTTAAACCCTAACTGACGGTGAGGTTCCAGTTCTGGAATTCTGATTAAAGTGGAGGACCCATTCATCACCATTGCTCCCAGGTCCACTAGGAACCGGAGTGGTAGTATCCTTTACATTCCCATCTATAGGTTAAATAGAAAATGTGTTTATAAGAACTGAGTATCCATTAAGAATTAATTTAAATCAAAACTTTGTCGGCATTAAATGATCCACTGAGGTTGATATGCCATAAAACAAAACAAAACAAAACAAATTTAAATATTTATTAAAATTTAACTTTTGAACAAAATGTCACTTTTATTGATGCTACTAGCATGTCCAGCTGCCTAGGGTTATTTTATGCGTAGAGGTCAGGGAATCGTGTTCGTACCTACATTTGTGTGTTGTGCTCCTTAAGAGTTTTTTTTTCTGGGTTGATATCTTTTACAATCGTTTATGTGAATACTCTGTAGTAATCATCGATCTCCAAGTTACACAGATCGATGGCCGAAATGAGTTGAAAAACTTTCTTACTGAAAAGATACAAAATAACTGAATACAAATCTAGTGAATTAACTGTTTCTTCACAAAAAAGAAAATTGAAAGTAGTAAAGGATTCAGATGAGCATTTCAAAATTATCTCCCTTTGATAAAATTAACGTTTAGCTCTCACTCAGACTTTTCTATTCATGGGAAAATTGGATAATAAACGTCTTTATTCTCTTATAGAAATAATTTTTAGTGTTTTTCTCTGATAAAAGAACCCATAATGTGCTATTTTTATTGGTTATATATATATATATATATATATATATATATATATATATATATATATATATATATATACTGTTTTTTTTTCTTTCGAATTCGCGCTCAGATATGAAAGTATCAATTATTTTTTCTATAGAATTTATAAACAACCAAGTCTTACGCATTAGTTTTACTCACCCATCCTATAAGCCTGGTAGTATAGTATATACTGCTAAGGGCACCTTGGGTAGTGATAATGATACTAAAGCCCCAAAACCGCGTTCGACCTTTAATCACCCTGCTCCCTCCCTCCCCAAAACAAAGTACCCACCAATACCTTACCCCATTAATACCAGAAAAGGCCTAAAAGAAGGCAGCAAACTCAAAACTCAAAACCCCCAGCCAACTGGGACAGTCCTTAGACGTGGGCGATGTGTGATGCTGGCTCAGCCCGGACAGAGGCCGCACCCACCCCCGATCTTCAACTACCGGAGGTGGTGTGTGATTCTGTTCAGCCTGGACAGAGGCCGCAACATCATCAGGAGCAGTACCAATATTGGGTGCAATACCATCATCAGGATCAGCCACAGAAACACCAGAAACAGCAACTACACTAGAGCCGGGAGAGGGGTGATATATATACACACACACACACACACACACAATATATATATACCACACCACACACACACACACAACCTTGAGTTTTACTTCCACTGTCGTTTATCGCAACAGAAAAAAATTATACACACACACATACACAACCACATACCTAAAAATGCAGAATGTTTCCTTTCGATACACACACTCACAGCGTCCCATACTCACGCCATAAAATAGAATATTTGATGTCATATTTCAAAACCGTCTCCTTTTTCAAACGTCAAAAAAATGTTAAACAGACTGAATGACAAGGATTACCACTCGCTTTTCTCGTTATTCTGTGATAAATAATTTCTTATCTTATGCCCTGAAGATGATCTAATTAATAGATCGAAACACTGCAGCGTCGGCTAATAAATTCACCACTTAACCCATTTAAACCTGTGTTTTTCCATTTTTCTTAATATACTACACACACATATATATATATATATATATATTATATATATATATATATATATATATATATATAGAGAGAGAGAGAGAGAGAGAGAGAGAGAGAGAGAGAGAGAGAGATTAATAGACAAGTAGATAGATTTTAACGAAGATAGATAGATATCAACAGACGGATATAGATACGAACAGAAATAGATATATGGATAGATAGATGAACAGACTAAAATAGATAGACAGATAGATAGATAATGAACAAACTGATATATATTTATAGATATTTATATCTGATGTCGAGGACCTATGATGGCATCAATTTATTTCAATTGTCTCGTTAGTCACATGTTATTCTTTTTGTTTTCGTTTTTTTTTCTTCTCTGCGTTTTTACTGATAAAAAAGTTTTTTAGATTTGTGTATGGTTCCGATAACATTTTCTTGATTAGTAAAAAGCTAGCAGGTATTTGTCTGATTCTTTTCTCTACCCTCGAAATATCGAGTTACCCACAGTGAACATATCTGATTATCTGACTCGTTGGCTAACAGCCATTTTTATTTATATAATAGCTAAATTGACTAAAGTGACTTATTCTGATTTAGTTAACAGTGAACACCAACTACTGCCACAGAATATCTTACTAATGACAATTTACTAATTCAGTATACCCACTTTTATCTGTAGGAGGTAGATTCAAACACCTCCAGCAAATGCTGGCAACTACTGATTTTTCCGAAGTGTGTGTGCGCACTAGCGGCAAAACGGTTATCATCTCAAGATATATACTCGTAAAGTCGTAAAGTAAAGTCGGTGGGTCGGCCTAATGTCGGTGTCAGCCAAACTGCAGGGAAGGCTCAAGTTCTGAAAATCTATCGAGTATAGAGATAACCCTTTACTGTCAGGTCCAGAAATAGATAAGGTTACGATTATGGGTCAAATAGATATGCTTCAAAATTATCCGTATTCGATAAGACCGTGTGCAGTAAAAACTTCTACCCAAAAATGTACATATAAACGTAAAATGAACGCGATTCCCTAACTTTCAACAGAAAATAACTATAAACGGGTTGACATGCCGTTAAAATCAATAATTTATTACGTGTCTAGTCTTGTGCCGATGTTACCGTAGGTCAATGAATGGAGGTGAATTAAAACTTCTATGTCTCTTCTGGACATAGCCGATAATAGAGCCTCACCAGACAGCTCTGTTTCAAAATAATTCTTCTTGGTAAAGAATGTAGAATGACTTCTCATTGCCTTCTCTAAATGTGAATTCGGATATGTTCTTCTTCTGCATTGAACCCCCCCCCCTCTCCAACCCGAGAGATTTTAGCCAGAATTGGTATTTTATACATAGACTAGTAAGACTTGTAGATATACCACAGTATGATATTTCAACTATTACAACGTTTAATATTTTACTTAAAAGCTATTGGTAAATAGTTCAATATGTAAAAAGGTATAATAATCTTGACTTAACTCTCACTCACTCTTTTTTTCTTTCTTTCTTTTTATCTTTTTATTATGTTCGATTGAAACAGATTAGCGTTATTGATTTTGTGCACTCACACATTTCTCTATCTTTCCTCTACTCTCTTTCTTTCTTTCTTTTTTATTTTGTTTTTCTTATGTAGGATGTCCTTTTTCTTCCATTTCTTTATAATGAAAACGGAATAAACCTTTATTTAAGCTGGGGTGACATCGCCCATAAGAAATAAGAAGTGGGCGGATAAAGTAACACCAGATAATCAGCATGTACATTTTAGCCCTTCTTCTTGAACGAATTGGACGGTGTCATTTTTAAGCATCGTGTGTTGCAAGATGATAACTTTCAAACAATTCAGAAACACAAATATTAATATATAGATAAGTAAAAAGGGCGTTCATGCCTTTTGATCAGAATTCATATTCTGTTTTCCGCTCCAATTTTTGGTGTCAATATCCATTATGTCACCACACCGCTTCCCTATTGCCATGAATATTTCATAAAAAAGACATTGGTTAATTCGCCAATGAATGAATATAATAAATTTCAACATTTTTACTGATGCAATTTTTAAAGTCTATTTTCCACAATTGTTCCAAGTAAAGTATGAACATGTCTGTGACAAATTAGATGAAGAGTTTAGGCACGAAGATGGAAGGATATAGGAGTTTTTATTCCACCTGCTTCGCGTCTCGTTTAAACACTTCAGACAAGCGGTAACTTCGAGGAAGAATATCGATGATTACAAGAGACATAAACAGAATTTTGTTGATAAAGTCTGGCTTCAGGTAGAATACAAACCGACAGCAAGATAAAAAAAAAAAAATGGTAAGATATATCTAGGCATTGTAATTTGATCCTTTTTACAACATTTCACACGCACACCACACACACACACACACACACACACACACACACACATATATATATATATATATATATATTCCCATAGAGTAATAAAATTTTACCTCTCTCTCTCTATATATATATATATTCTCATAGAGCAATAAAAAATCATTTAGAAAATGTTTTCACTTGTTTCTGATAATTCACCAATTTGACTTTTTTTCAGGGCATGTGAGATGTCTCTTTGAATTTTCCAATCTCACGTTATTTCTCTCTTGTCAAAAAGTTAGAATATTCAGAAACGCCTATATATATATATATATATATATATATATATATATATATATAGCAACACCTCCGCACGAGTTGGATGGGACACAAGGTCAATTTATTAAGCGGAGTTGAAAAGGTTTGAATTCAGTTTTCCTTCTCCGAGTCAGCTTGTCTAACCAAGTTTAAACAGCACCGTCTGCCGTACTATTTCCCGATAGATTTGGTGAATTCATACCTTTCCCCAGGGTATTAGCGCTATGTAACATGTAAACAGCCTCGTCCAGGATTTTAATTCTAACGATTCTAACCATTACACCCCGCGCCACACACACACACACACACACACACATATATATATATATATATATATATATATCCATTACTCCACCAGAGTGCAGGGTGTGACACAAGGTCAATTTTAAGTTGAGTAAAATTGATTTGAATTCACTTTCCCTCTAGTAGTTGCCACACAACGGCTAAAATATGCGAATATACCTAACGCTGGAAGGAGAATAATTGGATGCATACATTTTCTAAGTGTATTCCTGCTATTATAAATGCAAACAACTTTGTCCAGGTTTGGAAATCAATTAGTCGATTCCATTTCCTACCATGATAACCGTTACGCATCGTAGGTACGTACGTACATCAATAACTTCATCTAATTCTTTCTACAAAATTAACTATAAACATAGTTGACAATTTTTTAATTAGGTTTTTAAATCGTGACAATCAAATCTAATATAATTAGGAATATAATTAGTAAAGCAGGTAACACAATAACATCAGAGGCAGATACGTCGGCGGTCTTATGATAAACTAGTTTCCATACAAATGAATAAGAACATTCCCCTAATGTAATACTGAACTGCATCCATCAAAGCTCCAGTTCTGGAGATCTGGAGAGTATTGAATACCCGTTCAATGTCAATTTTGACCCCCAGTGTTGGTACCTGTTAGGGTCTAATCTATTGATCAAATAAGATCTGTTTAAAATGTCATATAACTGTAAATAATTTTGTTTATTAAAATGGTTACATGAACCTATAATTGTTTATTAGGTATGCGTGATATAATGATCAGAGGCGTAGTAAATGGACACGTCGACCTGATATCAAATCATGGACGGGGGTGTTTGATTTTCACATTGTGATAATACCCTTGGGAAAGGTATGCATCTACTCTCCCTCGCAGGTTTATAATTAACTGCTTCCCCTGCAGTTGGGTAAGATAATACCCTCAAAATAACTGTCCTCAGTATAATAATGAACCAATCTATTAAAAGGAAAACTCTGAATTCAAACCCGTTAAATTCCGCTTAAGAAAAAGACCTTGTGTCACACCCTGCCCGTGCAGAGGGCTTGTTCAATATATATAATTGTTTACTGAGGGTTTTTATTATTTACTTTAAACCATTTAACTGAGTGAAATCAAATGACAATTAATAAATAGAAATATTTACTTGAAATCATATAATTAATTTGGTAGGAATACTTGAAAATGTGTGCGAATTATTTGTATTAGATAAGAATCAAAAGAGGTGACTTCTGATCGCACTAGATTTGCATTTCTTCGATGCAACCTCATTGAAAAACATATGACAGTTAAAAAATCAAATGCTTGTTGCCCCCTGATCTCAAGCATGAATCAACGAGTAAGAGCAATATGTTGATTTGAGAAGAGGTAATTAGGTGAAAGACCGTTCTACATTTTGAAACATTTCTGTTGTTTCGGAGTTGAAAATAGAAATAAAGATTGAAAAAAAAAAGGAATAAAAAATAATATAATATATATAATATATATATATATATATATATATATATATATATATATATAATATATATATATATATGCGCTTGTGTGTGTGTGTGTGTGTGTGTTTGCAAACTAGACTGTAGTTCTGTGTGATATTGTTTTCTTTCTTAAAGATATTGATGAAAGAATTCTCTGTCTTTGTGGGTTGGTATTATCTTCTGAACTCCTCACACTTTTGACACTCGACAGGATAACACTATGACAGTCCCCTCTTTACAAAATCTTCACAGACACCAAGCAATTACTTTATGAATCACCCGATTTGTTTACTGCCAGATACATTGCCTATAAAAACACCCTGTCTTATATATATATATATATAATATATATAATATGTGTGTGTGTGTGTGTGTGTGTGTGTGTGTGTGTGTGTGTGTGTGTGTGTACATATCTGCAGGTCCTTTTGATTATATATATATATATATGTATATGTATATATATATATATGTATATAATGTAAAAGAACTGTAAGTATTTTTTACTAATCATAGAATTATGGACATTATCAGTCATAGCTTTTTATATGGAACGCCAATTCATCGGGTAAGTGAAATCGAAAACTGGAGGTCTAAAGTTTGCTTTTGATTTGAAATTTCGTAAGTTATCTTATGTAATTGTCTGTGAAAAAGTTTTGCTTTCACACTTGGAGATTTACCATAATTCAACTGTAGTAACTATAAGGTCAATATATGTTATATGCATTTTTTTAGGTGAATTTCTGATTGAAAAAAAGGAAGAGGAAAAAAAAGAAAAAAGGGGAATTGTCGTCATTTCAATTAAATAGGGTATATATTTTTTCTATTAATTATACACACTCATTCTCATACACATACACATCTTATACTTAGCATAAACGAGCAAACTGTTACGGCATTTTAAAAATAATTAAAGACGCTGCGTTTGTCAATAATTTTAAATAGATTTTTTCTCTCTCACATTTCAAGATCGATAAAAAATAAACCTAAACAAAAACAGAGGCTCGCAGACTTTTTATTTTCAGTAATAATTTAATTTTTATTTTCAGTAACAATTTATTTTTCCTCAAACTAACGAAAGCCCTGATGAAGGTCTATCCAAACACTGCAGCCTAGGCGAAATAAACATCATTCGTTTATAAACTTGCGTTTTTCCAATTTTTTTACAATATCACACACACAGACACACACACACACACACACACACACACACACATATATATATATATATATATATATATATATATATATATATATTAAACGTGTTCAAAAAGTACCATGACCGAAGATGTATTTATGAAATTAATGAAAAATTGATTTTCTTCAAATGACTCCATTGCCATCTAACACCTTTTTCAGAAAGTTTTCTATCATTCGATGGACATCTACAACATAGATAATAAATGTTTTTTTTTTTAAATCTTCACCAATGAATTATGATTCGTAGTAATGATGAAAGAAACGCACTATTATGGTGTTGAAAATCGATGATCAATGACTTGCTCAATGTGAATCCTTTGTTTTCTCCTGTGTTATTTTGTTTTCGGTTTGTATTGAAAACATTACGTTTTATCTAAGGTAACAACACTGTCAAACATGTTTGCATAATTTAAAGAAACGGGAAACCGACTTTTTTTTCTTTTTTTTCGCTCATCAATATACCTTCGAGAATCTTTGAGATAAGTTTGCTAATTCCAAAATGTTATGTTAGAATTAGCTGAATTTATTCCCTATATACAGTTATTCTACAGCAATTTAATCTTCTATCAAAGTGAACCAAGCTTTGCATTCTGTCTACTTTTGTATTTGTGTAGCGTGGCGTTTGAGGTTAGCAGTTAGCCGGAACAGATACGCCACATTGTCGTTCAGGGATATGTCGGAGTTTACATATAACAACAACCGAACATAGAAGTAATCTTCAATCAGACCTCAAGGTATTCATTACTCTATCGCTCTTTGTGTTTTTTCCAGTAAGAGAGAGAAAGACTGGTTAATCTTTTCTATTATAAATCTCCTTCATTCTAACTATCCCGTACCTTACGGAATTAGCTGTCCACATGTCTTTCGATCATCGTGGGACGCCGCACTTTCCTTTCGTCGGCCGTTAGAATTCTCTACTTCAGAAATTTGATTACCGTTTTCTTTTCAACTTAAATTTTCTATAAGCTGTTTAATTACGTGACATTTGTGCTTATTTATTAGGCAATCGCACACATTTCGCCTTCCCGTAAAACGATTGTGTTATTCAAAAACACTCGATTTATTCATAGAACGTTCACATAAGCAAGATTTTATAGGACTAATATTTTCCTCTCACTTTAACCAATCCTCACACAAAACTTGAAGTTAATCCGTTGCTCAAGATTCCTTTTTCCAATAATAGGATAATGTAGAGACGTACAACGTCCGCTTTATAAATATATATATATATATATATATATATATATATATATATATATATATGAGTTTGTGCGTGTGTGTGTGTGTGTGTGTGTGTGTGTGTGTGTGTGTGTGTGTGTGTGTGTGTGTGTGTGTGTGACCAGTGATGTATCTAGGTTCTTTCTTTATGTATAGAGAAATTAGTCTTGGTTTATAGTAATCTCTGTAGAGTATTCTGAAAGAAATGCTTTCTATTCCATTCCAATGCCTCTACAAAAGATATGATAATAAAAGGTTAGATATACCAATATATTGTTATATGCTCTTTCATATGATGTACCAAATTTGGAATGTGTATGTGTTTTCAACATTAAAGAAAACGTTCTTTTTACTGATTCACCCCGGGAGAGGACGTCTCTAATAATAAGCAATAATCAGCTATCTTTTTATCCTAAATACCTATTATCTATTATTTGAGAATAGAAATGTGTTAGACAAAGAATGTACCTCTCATTTTTATTATGACCGCCGCGAGGTCTTTTAAAAGATGAAACTACTGAGTTGGAATGTTCCATCTTCAGAAAAAAAACCCACAAAAATAACGAATTATTTGTAATGCTAAAATAGCCATTTGTTAAAAATGTAATCAAGCAATTATCTACGTCCGATTTGGTCAAATCGCGGCTCACGAGACACCTGTGTTTATTTGACCTTTAAAATGCGGTTTGTGAAATATTTAAACATTTTCGCAGTCTATCTTTATCTATATATCTGCCTATCTATCTCTCTCTCTCTCTCTCTCTCTCTCTATATATATATATATATATATATATATATATATATATATATATATATATATATATATATCACTCCCAGATCTTAACCCCATTGATTAATATGTATGTGGTGCTGTTGAGAAAGACCCCAATTGCGGTGCTAGTACTAGAAAAGCTCAGTTAATCGACAGAATTATAGTTGTTGAGACCTATCCCAGGGAAGCTGTGACGTCAGCTTGCTCCAGATTCCGGAGCAGGATTGAGGCTGTGATCGACGCTAATGGCGGTTATTTACTGAGTGAAACTTGTTGACAGCAGTGTAATTTCCGTGCCTTTTGAATTTCCTCACAATCCATTAAATTTTGTAGTTAACAAGCACTTTTACTTTTTCCTTATGAAACGGTTAAATTTCACCTGAACACCATATATATATATATATATATATATAATATATATATATATAGATATATATATCACTATCTCTCTCTATATATATCTTCAGCTATATCATGTCCGGCTTTCAACGACTCACAGACAAGATGGAGATCTGCAAAACGACAGCGAGCAGTAAACACCGTCTTGATTAGATTTATATTTGTATCATTGTCATAAAAATATAATTATAATAAGATTAATTTCATAAGGTGGAAATCCTATTAAAATATCTCTAATCTTTTTACGTTTTCTTCTTTACCTATTTGTATCTTTGTGATTACTGAGAAAAATACAAAAGAATTGTGTGTCCTGGGTATGGCGTTAAACTGCATCTAATATTGAAGTTCCTATTTTGGAGCTCACCATTACTCTCAGGAAGACTTTGACCCGCAGTTCCATCTATTAAATAAAACAAACAAGTTTGAAACAAATGTTTTTAAAAAATTGAGTTAAACAAAGATTTGAAGACTGATCAAGAATAAAAACAAAACGTGTTCAAAAGAAAATAACCAAATCGGTCGACATGCCGTAAAATTCAACCAACCAACCAAAAGAAGAATTGCACTCATAAATAAATGTTATTGCATTTAATGAGAATCTCTTAAAATTTATATATAATGATTGTTACAAAAAGTTTATATAACAATAAAACCTAAGTAAAATGTAATTAATGACCTGCGGCGTTCAAACACTTGAGCGTTATTATCTGTGGCTCTTATATTAAGCACGTTCAACTACACCGGATAGATTTACTAGTGTGAGTCGAATATTTTTCAGTATTTTGCTAAGTTCTAGTTTGCCGCACGTATATCACATAACGTAAGCAGTTTAAGTCCAGGAACGTACCTACTGTGATTTTTAATATCCTGATAGTTGGTG
The DNA here is from genome assembly GCA_023376005.1 of Doryteuthis pealeii. NCBI lineage: Eukaryota > Metazoa > Mollusca > Cephalopoda > Myopsida > Loliginidae > Doryteuthis > Doryteuthis pealeii. Next base: position 84,835,074 of record CM042161.1, on the reverse strand, counting down.
TGAGGAAACGTTGTGCATTGCTTTACTCCCTGTGGGATGTGAAAGCCGCAGAGAAGAGTGAAAAAATATGATTGTCTTCAAATTTATTTATAAAATATGATTTAGAATAAAGGTCCGTGAAAATAATACTTTTGATAAAACATGATTTTAGAGCATCCTTTTAAAGTTGGAACTTATTCGCAAATAATCAACTAGAATTGTAATCAAGCACCCAGTTGACCTGCGCTCCCAGCCAAGAAAGATTCCAGGAGTTTAAGATAATTCTCAAGCCTGGAATTTCATCGTTCATTAGAAAAAGATTTTCAAAAGAACAACGGGAAAAAATCACTGACAAGCAATAATTAGCGAGTTATTCACAATTTTGAGAGCGAAAAACAACTAAAAATATCACCTGCTACAGAAGAAGGGGAAAAGGCATATTTTAAGATCAGCCAGTCATGAAGGAAGGAAGCAGACACAGATCTTGAGTAACAATTAATTATTGGACTTGTCTGGTTCAGCAGGAGTAACACTTAAGCAGACAGCGTCTGCGTCTGAAATTCGTTCAGTTGCTGTGGTTTTGTGACGATCTAATCAAAGATAGCATTAAAAGCATCAAACAATTTGCGCGCCAATTGAATTAGACACGCGCCAAATGAAGCTTCATCCTGCTCTTATTGACTGGATTGAATTGGCTAATAGAATTTCACGGCGAAGTGAGTGTGCAACAAACGCCATACTGGATTCTGTGGCCTGAACACTTCGATAGAAAATCATGACGATATAAGGAAAAACAAAGGGAAAGACAATCATTGAAAATCGTTTGTGAATTATTTCATTGGGGGCAAATCGTGAAAAGCGGTTAAAAAAAGTACAAATGTTTTTAATATATATATATATATATATATATATATATATATATATATATATATATATATATGACCGATAGGAACGGTTGGCAAAAGATTTACATGGATATTTGTGCTGCCAGCACGACCTGAGGATGATGATAATGATGAGGATATGCATATTTCTAAAGATGTTCTTCTATAGATAATACTCTGATCAAAAGGAAACAATATATTTTTTCATAGAAAACTATTAAACTTTTGAAATGAATCTTTGAAATGATATGATTTTTAAAGAAAGTTTTGAAATCCAGTTACAAGAATAAAATCGCAAAACCTTTGTAACAAAAAATAATATTTTATGAACAGCTAAAAAAAGCGATGAAACCTATCGTAATAGTTCTTTGTAATTATTTTATATTTGAATTATTCTCAAAAGATTACCGGCACTATAAACATCCAATAAAGATATATATATATATATATATATATATATATATATATATATTATATATATATATATAATATAGAGAGAGAGAGAGAGAGAGAGAGATATCCTATATATATATATATATATATATATATATATATACATATTTACATGTATATACATTCACATATACATTCATATATATACATATATACATACATAGACATATATACAAATACACATATATATATATATATATATACATATATATAATACATATATACATCAAATTTATATACATGTATATATGATATTGATAATATAAATTATCGTTATAAGTAAATCATTGATGGGCATATATATATATATATATATATATATATATATATATATATATATATATATATATATATATATATATATATATAGGTTTGGGTAGTGTAGATTTTATATCTACAATACTTTAACGTATATATAGGCGCCATATATATATATATTATATATATATATATATCTATTTATCATACAGATTCACTGACATACGTGCCTGCATATATATATATATATATATATATATATATATATATATATATATATATATATAGTTGAAAAATATACAAATCGAAACCACCAGCAGACGTTTTCTCTATATATTATTTACTCTCCTCCCATTTGATCTCTGTTTGTCTGTCTGTCTGTCTGTCTCTGTCTCTGTCTCTTTCTCTCTTTTTCTCTCTGTCTGTCTGTTCCAGTCTCTCTCTGTCTTTCTGACTGTATATATATATATATATATATATATATATATATATATATATATATATATATATATATATATATATACTGCTGTATATCTATATGGAATCCAATGTTGCAGAATATAATCATGAATATTATCAAATTATATCCGTTTTCCTTGTATCATAACTATACTATTATCTATAGTAGAATATCACATTAAAACCAAACTAAACCAAAATATTTACCTACACACTATTTGCTTACGAATCGTATATACAAAAAATATGTGCCATTAAGTAACCCACAAGTATTAATATAAAATTAAAAGGATAACCAACCAGCTAACATAAAAATTATTTCGACTAATTAATATATAGTAATTTAATGAAAATCGATAGCAATATATTAATTCATATGACATTTATGAAAAATCTAACACAAATTATTTCTACCAACTTATCAATACATATGAAGTAAATATATATATATATATATATGTATATATATATATATATATATATATATATATATATATATATATATATATATATATATATATATATATAGTCGGATGATACATTCTATAAAGGCGTCAAGGGAGGTGATCAGTGGTGTCCAATTTCGGATGATTCAACATCATAAATAGCAACTAGTGCTACTAGGCACGACATTGTAAACTCAAACGATAAATGCTACAATATATATATATATATATATATATATATATATATATATATATATATATATATATATTTCAAAATACTTCTTCAAGATAAATTTGGATAAAAGGTGCTCAATATTGTGGATAGAGCATGCATATCGAAGTTAGGGTGACGTGGTAAAAATACAAAAGGAAATAAGATAACAATATAATAAAAAATAGTTATTAAAATATGTTAGCGAATATAAACAGATTTGCTGTTTCATGTTATTAGGGGGTAAATAGAAACTTATTTTAGTGGGGTAAAGAAGATGATAACGACGACGGCAAGATAAATAAAGTAAATACACCAATATCATTTATATAAACTGGAGAAGGTTTTAAGCTCTAGTGAAAGGAAAGAGGAAATGTTTAGGTATGTGGAAGTGATTTATTTTTATATAGTTTGGAAATGATTTTTAAATTCAATTTGGTTTAAATGTTGAAATTTAGTGTTATATATTGAAGTCTTTTAATATAATTCTAGCAATGAATGGTGATATTTTATAAAAGCCAGGTCTCTGTGGTAAAGTGTTAAGAAGAGAGATGGCGGAGGATTCTACGATACGACGTGCGTTTCGATTATGGATAAAAGCGATCATTGTAGATTTCTGCAAATTAAAATTGTGATTTGTTAATAAATTGTATGTTACTAACGAATTAGATGTATTTCCAAATTTTAGATCTTTAGAGTGTTCATATAATCGTTTCACCGATGTAGACCTTATCGCATTGTTGACAACATATTTTATAAACACCGGCATTGGGTTCGCGTTCATTTGTGTAATGTTTTAGTAAATTTCTAATTGTTTGACTTGTGCGGGTGACAGTTTTAATTCCTAGATTTCAGATTTTTTTCAATTAAGGGCGTTATAGGGCTTTGAGGTAGTGTGATGTACTTGGTTTTGGGGATGTTGTTAGGGTTTGTTGAGTTTTTAGAATATTGTTTGTTTTTGTAGATTTTTGTAGCTTTTAACTTGGCGCGATATATGAAGGAAACGGGGTATTGTAAATTAATGAAATATTTATTGATGTATTCATATTCTTCATTTGGAAAATTAGGAGAACATATTCTTTGAACCCTAAGGAAGAATCCTATGAGAATGCCATTTTTTGTCTTATTGCTATGGTAAGAATAAAAAAAAGTATGTAGTCATTTTTACTGTTTGTTTTGTGATGGACTTTGAATGTTAGTTTGTTATTGTTGTTTATTAATAAAATATCTAGGAAAGGTAGGGAGTTGTTTTTTTCTAGTTCAACCGTGAAATTAATGTTGGGTTCAACTTGATTTAATTTTTGAGTAATATGGTGTATATTGTGTTTATCTGGGTAAATTATTAGAATGTCATCTGTAATACTGTATGTCATTATAATAATGAATGTCATCTGTAATAATGTATGTCATTAGGTAGAATTTTTTAAAAGGTTTAGATTCTATGAGTTCAATAATGGTAATAGGGAGCCCAAATTTTTGTTGTTAAAAGTTGTTATTATATCTATAGAAATAATGGCTTGTGCAAAGTTCAATTATTTGGATTATCTTAGGAATAGGTAAGGGGAAGTTTATTTTGATTTTTATATAGTGTTGCTGTAAACGATTAATGTACTTTTTTGCAGGGATATTGTGTATAGAGACTAAATGTCAAGTCTTGCTAGGAGTTTGTTCTTCATATTCATGTTACGTATTTGGTTTAGTAGTTCACCAGAGTTCTTTTTTATGTGAGAGGGGCTAATAGAACCTAATAAAGGGGTTAGTATTTTGGCTATGGATTTTGCGATGTTGTGGGGTGTTGTACCGATACCTGAGATGATCGGGCGTAGAGAGATGCTTGCTTTGTGTGTTTTGGGTAGGCCATATATTGAGAGAATGATGGGTTCGTAATTAATGAGAGTGTGTCAGAATTTGTCTTCAATGGATATTATTTTTTATACGTTTTGTTGAAAATGTCTGTGTTTTTGTTGATGGTATTTATGAAGATGGGTTGGTATGTGTTAGTGTCATTGAGTTAGTCCATAATTTTGTTGTGGTAATCTCTTGTGTTTAGTATAATGATTCCTCCACCTTTGTCGGGGGATCTTATGGTAATTTTCTTGTTCTTGGTTAATTTGTTGAGGGTTGTAAAGTGTCTTCGTGGTAAGGTGTATTCCGATGTGTGGTAATATATATATATATATATATATATATATATATATATATATATATTAACAATGGAAAGGAGTAACCTACTCGAGTTTCATCGATTGATTCTTCAAGGTTACTTTAGATAAATTAATCGAGTTTTCGATTAATCTTAGATGGTATAATACATGCCCGTTGGAATGGGACTTATCTTTAGTAGAGGAACGCTTATTTATCGAAGATCGGAAACGGTTTTTGTTTATTGGATTAAAAATTTGGATTAATTTATGTTTATTTTTTCAATTATTATTTAATGAAAGGTATATTATGGGTCGTAATCTTAGTAAAAAAACGAAAGGTTAAAATTATTCATTAACTAGTTTAATTTGGTTTGAGAGTATTAAAAAAAATTAATTTATCTAAAGTTACCCTGAAGAATCAATCGATGAAACTCGAGTAGGTTACTCCTTTCCATTGTTAAAATAAATTTTTGCTCTACATTGTATTGAGCACTTTGTATTTGTTTTTTCTCAATCTTAACCTCTGGATACTGTGCGCTTCCAACGATCGTACTCATACCCACCGGTAAGTTACTACTTATACATTTACATATTATATATATATATATATATATATATATATATATATATATATATATATATATGGGGGTATGTATGTGTACATATTCTCGGATTTCGTAAATCAAATAATAATACTATGCCATATACATATGTGCCTTTTTTAAGCAGGTAAGCGATTTAGAGACTCTAGCACATATGAGATTATATCTATCTGTCTATCTATCTATCTATCCATATATATATATATATATATATATATATATATATATATATATATATATATATATATAGAGAGAGAGAGAGAGAGAGAGAGATTATTACTATTATTATTATTATTATTATTATTATTATTATTATTACATTTTACCTGATATAAATATATATATGTGTGTATGTGTAAATGCCTTTGTGTGTATGTGCATTAAAAAAGAAATACAGAGAGAATGAAGAAAACAAAAGAGATAAGGTGCGGGTTTGGACCAGAGACATGTAGAGACAGCATCAAATAAGCCACATGGTATATTAAATGAACTTAAATGATATCTTAATCTAAATATATCTCAGAACTTTGATGCTTATCAAAATTACATGGGTAACTTGCCTCACTCTCCTCTGGGACCCAACGTCTTAGGAGCAATGCTTCGTAAGGCACCAAAAAGTAAATTCGTTTATATGAGAATGTTTAACAACTAACGGAATTAAATTGAGGTCATTATTTCCCCAATGGTATTCCATATATATCAATGATTATCTTCATTCTAAAAAATAAAAAGAAGTATTCAAAGAGCAATTAAATGAAATCAGCCAAACGGAATTTCTGTCCAAGTTAATCAATAAGGGAGTGTTAGACTTCACTGTACATTGTCCCTTCTGACAGGGAATAATTTGTTTTTTTCTTGATGTGTTCATTGTTTCTTTCATTCTCTCATTCTTTGATTCTCATATTCTTTTATTCTGTTACGCCTCACCGATCAAATGTGGAAGGCAGCCTTATAATTTCGTGACGTTTTTTGTCCACGGCAAAGTAGTTCCTTCCTTTTTTTTCTTTTTTTCATCTTTGATCAGAGTTTAATATTAGGTTGTCTTTCTCACATACACACGTGTGATTATTTATGACGGGCGTGGGAAGATATTATAATTAATTTGATAAGCGGCGTGCTAAGTTGCTTTTTGGGGGGTGGCGGGCGTTAATATGCAGATATAAATGAATGCGTATGATGCCTGGGGTAAAGTGATTGTTAAAGAGACTCACCAGATCATTCGATCATGTAGTCAGCCAGATTCTCTCAGGGTACTGTAGGCTTATGCCAAAACCAAGCCTTTAGCCTATACATCTAAACGACTCCCTAGGGCACCTGTTGTAGCGCACTGTTTAGGAAGCTCGACTCACCATACCGTTCACATGTTAGGTGAGTTCGATTCCCTCCGAGTGACAAAAGCTTATGCTAGCCAAATCCTAAGTAAATATATATAAAATTTCTAAATCACCATATATCAAGGTGGTTACTATGTTAGTCTTAATAGGATATTACTTGTAGCCGTACAGTGCTACTGTACGGCTGCACCGTGTGGACTCTAACGAAGCGCTTAGTGAAAAAAACTAGATGGTAGTAATACAAAGATGTGGAGTGTTGTCTTAAATTAATCTTGGAAACAGGCACACCATAAGTAATCAGCTGAGCGGCCACCTGCCTCCCATCATAAAAAAAACATCCAAGTAAGACAAACTGGACATTGCTTGAGGAGGAAGGACAAACTCCTGTGAAGTTCTCCCATTGGACACCTCCACATGGATACACCAGTGTAGGCCGACCAACAAAAACCCACATCAGTGAGCTCAGTATGGATTCTGGATGCCCTGCAGAGGACCTTCTAATACTCAATTTGGGGTGTTTAGCAAGCTAACATCACCCAATTATAAGCCAGTATAGCGCGTTCGTTCCCAATTTTTTTGAGTTTTAGTAAGAGAGCTATCTTAACTTACCTCCGTAGATGATTTGATTTGAGCTAATTTTCGTGCATACATTTAGGCATCTGGGTTAAACATAGATTGCTAGTACCTAGGCTACCTTTATTAGCAATTACTTAAAAATACTCTCCTCCTCTTTAGTAGGTATTTAACCATTCCGTTTGTCACGGGTAGGATGTGAATATGGGGCATCAAGTAAGTATCAAACTCGCTATTCCATTCACACAAGTATATAGTTACCCAGCCCACATGGTGGTGCGTAGCATATGACACATGTCAATTTTTAACTGAAATATTGCTGGTTGGCATTTCCCCTCCAGAGCGGTTGCTTAACTAACACAAAAGAACCCAGTATGCTCTACTATTAACGTATAGCTAAAGGAATAACAAGTGGATTCATGCCTTTCTCCAATGACATTAGCGTGAATTTAACTTGGATCTCCGTGTTTCATTTTCCTATGACGATAAACGTAACGCTAAGCGCGCTCTCGTTCTCGCAATTAGTGACGACAAAGACCTTGAGATTTATTACTTTTCTTTTATCACCGACATTAAGTGACAACATGCATTATCAATTTCTATCGTTTTCGAGTAGAAATAGAGAGCACAGCAATTACGAAAAAAACGTAGGAAATGTTTGTGCATTTTTTACTTGTTTTTCGCATCTGAAACGAATTTATGTTTGCTTAACATTCATATAAAAACGTATACGGCCAACTAAGAATGGAAGTGATGAGTTGGAATATGAAAAGATATTGGAAAAATGGAGGGGGTGGAAAAGGGAGAGAGAGGAGGAACAAATGGGGAGGGGGGGAAAATGTGGAGGGGAGGGAAAATGGAGAGGTGGAATGGGGAGGGAAAAGAAGAGTTATAAGATGAGATAAGGGTAATTCATAGTTGTCAACGTTGTTCCTCTGACTTGTTTGATACAATCTGTTCTTTTGTCAGAAACCAGAGGTAAATTTTTGTTTTCTTTCTTAGGAAATTACCTTAACATATAACATAGAAATGATTTTTCTAAGCAAACCCTTCATGTTAACTTGATATTTTGTGTTCCTCTGATTTTCTTAAATTGTCTTTCCGTATTCTTTTTCGAGACGATAATTCTTAAGAGATATTTTACTCCTTAAATGGGGTTTTGCCCTGAAGTTTAAGAAACGGCAAATTCTCCCAGATCTCCAGGAGTCTCCCCAACATTCTAGATAATCTGAACAGTATTTTGGTCTGGGTGGTCTTGATTCTTTCTCTGTACTCCAAGTTTCCTTGTCTCTTTCCGTAATATAACGTTTCGACTACAATTAATATCACCTTCCACAGTTTATCCAGCCCTCTGGAAAGATCTTGGTATTTGTCTATTTTTTTTCTCTTTGTTCGGTTTCGATTGCTTTAATGGCATTTTACGTCAGTGACCTCCACGTCATCATTCACAATTCTATTTTTGTTTTTCATTATTACACTTTTTTTTTAATTGTAAAACGTCAACCTACCGCTGACGTCACACACTGACCTCCGACCGCCTAATTTTTTAGCAACCCAACACATGTTTCCCACAGCTGGTTGGTTAAGAGAAAGGCATCGAAAAATCCACAGGAAAAATCCACTTTTCTAAAGTAAATATAAAATTGAATTCTAACAGGGAAAATGTAATCTATTGCAGACAGATGATTAGTTTGGTTTGGTTTGATTTGGTTGTTTTACGGCATTTCAAACCGTTTGTAATGCCGAAACAAGTCATTTTGAAAAAGGTTTCTATGTTTCAAGTTCTTAATATCTTCAAATTGGTATAAACAATTTTCATTAACTTCATTTGGTTTAGTTTGGTTCGGATTGGTTTGTTTAATGGTATAATAATCATGTGGGTTATTTAAATGTTTAGCCAAATACTACCAGTGCATGATACAAAAGTTGGCATTCAAGTTCTTTTTACTAATTTTTATAGATGTATTTCGTGGATGTATCGCATATCTGATTTACAATTTTCGACTCATTTCTACTTCGCTCAAGAATAATAATATGTCATTCATGCTAGTATTCTCAAACAGATCCCTAAATATTTGTATTGAAAATTTATTTCTGATTGAAGCGAAAACTCCACACTCCATGATAGATAATTGGTAAGTTCAATAAATATTTGAAACGACATATTCCTTTTCATTATAATCATCATCATCTTATGGTGATACTGACAGCACGGAATCCATCTCTCTCTCTCTCTCTCTCTCTCTCTCTCTCTCTCTCTCTCTCTCTCTCTCTCTCTTTCTCTCTCCCTCTCTCTCTCTTCTTCTTCTTCTTCTTCTTCCCGTCACCCGTCTGTATTGGTTATCGCTCCTGACAGATCTTTTGCACAGTATGTAAAATCCACACAGAGATGATTGATGGAGTGTTTTACTGGTCGGTCTACACTGGTGTGTAAATTAGATGGTGTCCACAGGAGAACGTCTTTTTTGTAACTCATATCTAGCTTTTTCTCTAAGCATTTCATTGCAGCTATACAGTAACCCTGACACGGCTACAGCTTCGAAGAATTCTCGCTGTGTTTTATCAGGACTTTGGCCTCCTAAAATCACATGGATAATAATTGCAGAAATTGAAACTATAAAAGAACATTCTGAAATGAATTATTGTCAATTTATTTTTCTGATTTAGGTACTAATGCACTTTAGCGCGCAAGATATAATATCATTAGAATCACATTTTATGCATAAGTAGTATTAGATTTCGGAAACTCCCGAAGTAGCCTAACTCTAACCGCAACCGTGACCCTAACACTAAGCCTTACCCTAGCACTAACACTAATCCTAACCCCTATCCTAAACCTAACCATAGCGTCTCAAATGTTACACGTATTTCCGTGAAATATAATGAAATTTAATGCTTTTTGACGTAATCTAATCGCTTGCATTCTAGATTTAATTTTCTGATTTAAAATCTAGTGATTTAATAACAACCACTATGCCAAATAAAAATAAATTTAATATAACTTTTTGATATAAAAAGGAAAATATGATAAAAATAAAAAATAAACGGAAAATAACTATTTCGTTTTATGAATGAAATCGTTCATTTTTGTAGGTGATTGATTTATCTTATTTTTTTTATTTTTAAAAATTGTAAATCCTTTCGGCTATTGGGGTGGTTTCATTTTTAATAAAATATACATTGCCGGCTCACGAAAAATTGAAAATTGATAACACTATCGCTGCAACCAAGAACAATTATAAAAGTTGTCAACGTAACAATCTCTTATGAAAAATAAAACAAAATTATGATTGAAAATAAGTTATAAACATTTCAATACATTTTTTATTCCTTATTTTTTAACCAATAACACGTTTTTTAAATCATCTTTTGATGTTTAATTAGAGAACTATGAAATTAATTAACTTCGATAGATAGGTTGGTTCTTCATTGGCCTATCAATCTTCGTGGGTTAAAAATGCCAAATCCATCCTTTAAGAACACTATTTAATCCATCCTTTAATTGGTACTATTTAACCCGTAGCTGGGGAGATGAGGGACTTTATACCTTTTATTAGGCTATTTGTCTGAAAGGGAACGTTATAACACAACTGAAGTTCAAACTGGCTTGCTACGATGTCGGATGTCAATACGAAAGTCTATACGTCATAGGTAATTTCCCAAACCTCAATAGAAGAAATTAATTAGCTTTCTGAATTTATATAGTTGGCTGCACAAAGTGTGTGGTCCCGTCGGCATTCCGCTTTTGGGAACCCCAGGATCCGGTTAATAAACCCTTTCTGACGAGTGACAGGTGGGGGACGGTCCACTTGAGACCACATGATTAATTTTATTTCACTCATCACTTCATCGAAACCCCTGAATGCCAGGTAGTAATACATATTTTCCAATCCCTCTGCACGGAAATGATGTCATACAATGTTAATTTCTTGAGCTGAGATTAATAGATTTAAATTCAGAGTTTTCCTCCTGGACAAATTCATTTAACAATAAAGTTTGTGTGAATGGTGGCAATTATCTATATAATGTTAGAATTCCGATTATACTTGTATATATTGGTAGCCCACTAAAAATGTTACATTATAGCGAGATTTTAATTAGAAGGATGATGAAGTTTTTTAACTTCATCATCCTAATGCCATGGAAGTAGCACAGATATTCATGAAAAACTATCGTCAACCATTCCTATCATTCATTGTCCTCGCAAAATCCTCTGCGCAGCATCCAGTATCCGCATTTAGCTGGTCAATCTAGGTCAATCTGGACTGACCACATAGGTGTGTCCATGTGATGATTTCCATAGTTGATAATCTATCTAGAACTAGAAAAAGTCTGTCATAAAACCTCCGATGTCTAGCGGCCATACCTTAGTCGAAATGAATGTTATGGGAGTAAACCCTGAAATCAAATCCGGAGCTGGGGTTACTAAGGTGGTATGATGCCCAACTTAAGCGCTATCCAGCAACTTCTGCGCCACTATTATTACCAAACTGCATTGTTTTTCTTTGCTTTTACTTTAGACTACAACGGCAGTGTAGAGAAGGGGGACCGGATGCTTGGGCGACCATATCAACCCAACCAGGCTACGTAGTTCCACTTGTATTTGGAAACTACGCTAACGTCTCATGTAGACGGAAGGATGCCAGCTAGCCACACTGAAGAGATGTGATACGTCGAAATACGGAGTGAGTAGTTAGTCTGTGGTTGACTAACTACACACACACACTCACACACACACACACACACACACACACACACACACACACACACACACACACACACACACACACACACTCACACACACACACACACACACACATATATATATATATATATATATATATATATATATATATAAGCATATCTATACATTTTACCAATGCATAAGTGCATCTGTCAGTTCTACTTAATTTACGACGTTTTAGTCTACCGAATAATATACATCTTTTTTCCTCCTTTTTTGTAAGCCTGCAGCTTCATGAAAACTTCTCATTACAGATTAACAGCATTTCCATAAACAACACTTGAAATATTAAATCGTTTCTAATTTTATGGATCTGTTTTACATGTTAGCAACCATTTTGAGAATGCATCAAACTTATTAAAGATGGAAGTATTGGATGCATTCAATTATGCAAAACTTTCCTATTAACTGTAATCGGAAACTTTAAGAGAAACGATGAATGAAAGGCGTTTTTATAATTCTTTTTAAATGACAACTTCCGGTAAATATCAAGCACAGTTCCAAATCAAATCTTAGGCTTCTCTGCGCTACACATAGTAAATTATATGTGGTTGGTTGGTTGGTTGTTGTGTTTTACGGCGTGTCAACCCTTTGGGTCATTTTATGCCGAAGCCGTTTTTGTTTTTTCATTATTTTATGATGGGTACTCAATTTTAAAAAAAACTTTTTAAACACTTTCTTAAACTCTTTATTTTCTATTTCCACCATAGATAAGACCCTATCAGGTGCTACCATTCAGAACCATATTGGACCTGGGGGTAATGATAATGAAGGAGCACTCTGCATTCCTCAGAGTTCCAGAATTGGAACCTTACCATCACATAGAGTTTACCCTCTTACCCAGGACACCTAGACCCTCAGACACCGCCTTCTAGTACATATATGATAAAAAGAATTGGGGCAATCAAATAGGTGCTAGGGTTTGACGTGACCAGCCGATTGATCGCAGCGCACCTCTCCGAACGCCTGTCTGTCCTATGAAAGAGTCAAAGTGGACTGCTCCATGTCATGGACTGCTCAGCCACTAGGTCGGTATATCAGACATTGTTAGCTCACTCAATACCGAATGGCTTTTCTACGCAACCTATAATATTCTGATTTTGTCCATTCAGGGGGATCAGACTCCAACTACTAAAGGTATCCTAGATACGACACGTGATTGGATGAATATATCCTCACCCTTTTTAGGAATTTTGATTCTTCGCGAGTGGAGCGGGAAGAGACAAGATGAAATAGGGTAGGTAGTTACTATTTATGTAGTTGGCTGGGGAATTTAAAAAAATTTTTGGTGTTGCATTTTTTAACCATATTCTTGATGGATCTTAATTTCATTTTCGCAAATTATAGTTTTTGCGATTGATATATCGAGGTTAAAAAATCCTGGTCTTATGTTGAACGCCTCAGTGTGAGCTATTATTGATGATTCGCATAGACGTCTTAAATATTTCTTATGTATCCTATCCAACCATAAAACTGACGATCTAATTTAGTGACACCCAATACTACCGTCCTCCATATCATCCCCATGCAATAAATCAAAACTCTCTCCTAACCAAGAATTTTACCGACTTCTCCCTACCACACCCCCTATCCCAACAAGCACCTAGAAACCTCCTCATCTCATCTTCCCATACAAAACACTATCCTCTAAACTACCCCCTCTACTTTATATGATGCTATTCTCTGTTCAATCAAAAACACTCTAACCTCCCTACCCCCCAATTTCACCACAAACTCACTTTCTCTTCTATAAATACAAATGTACATACTTTGCTTTGAATAGAGTTAGAGTGATGATGTTCTTCGCGTAAGAAGGACGAAATATTTCTCTCCTACTTCTACTTGTTTGAGTCATTATTTTTTGTTCACTTTTCCTTTTACCTTACCTCATATATATATATATATATATATATATATATATATATATAAGTATTCTATAAAGGATTAATTTATTCTAGATGGTAAATTTGACGTTAAAACGTTATTCATTCTAATGAGTAAATTATCGGTAAAAACCGAAACGTTTAACGTCTACTTCACCATCTAGAATATTTTTTCTTATTTGAAGTACTTTGTTTTTCCATTTACTAAATAGTGGCAGATTCATTTCCATATTTTCCTCACACACACGTACATACACATACTATATATATATATATATGTGTGTGTGTATATATATGTGTGTATGTGTGTGTTATGCGTGTGTGTCTTTGTGTGTGTGTGTATGAAAGTGAGAACAAGGGGTAGGGAGATAAATTGACAGAGAAACAGACATGCAGAATCAAATGAATATGAGCATATACATTCTTGGTTATTATGCGCAAACGTTTCTGGAGTGACTTTGAATTTTGACGACCATGAACACCAAATCTGTACTTTGTTATGTCTACGTTGAAAGCAGAAATTATCATAAAAATAATATGAACCTGGTACACGTAAAATATTCATAAAGATATGTCTGCCTAATATTGTCATTTCTTAGTTTTAATTTATATTTTTATTTCTTTGGAGAATATTAGAAACATCTTGCTAATACCTGAAAAAGAAAAAGAGATAAAACATAATAACTATCAACAAAGTGATAAAATGTTTAACTGATGTCTCTAAAATTATGGGCCAATTCTTAAAATATTTTGTATCATATCCATAAAAATGAAACCTTGAAACATCGAATTGTTTTGCTTTGTATATATATACATATACACACCTTCGAAGACAGAATGTCTAATGCTGATCTTTTCACCATATGTAACATTGACGGAATGGAGAGCTTCCTCATAAAATCACAATTGCGCTGGGCTGGTCATGTTTTGCGAATGCATGATGACAGAATACCAAAGATTCTCATGTATAGTCAGCTTGACAGTGGTCAAAGAAACGTGGGTCGACCATTGCTCAGGTTTAAGGACAAGTTGAAAAGTAACTTCTCAGCTGCAAATATAGATCACGTTACTTTTGAGAGCACAGCACTCGATCGTAAAACGTGGAGGACTTTGTGTTACAATGGTATCAAGAATTTTGCTGCATCGGAGGTCACCAAGCTGCGTCAAGCTAGAGAAAGGACTAGAGCATTGGCTAGTGTCCCAGCAATACATTCTAATAATCCACACTCTTGTTCCATCTGTGGAATTCTTTGCAAATCATTGGCAGGGCTGAAATGTCACCTGCGAAAGAGGTTGTCGGAACCTCATACGTCGGAATCGACGGGAGACTCCATCATATATATATTATATATATATATATATATATATGTGTGTGTGTGTGTGTGTGTGTGTGTGTGTTTGTGAGTGTATGTATGTGTGTATGTATATATATATATATATATATATATATATATATATATATATATCCTAGCTGCATTTAGATGATTAAAATGAAGCAAATTTAAAGTTTTTTTCCTTCATTTATTCACTATATTGCTCTGTCTGTCCACTTACTGGTACTAGGTACATCGAGCTCTCACTTTGGTTTACCTGTATCACTACGGTTAAACTACACATGTAATGATGCTCATTATCACACACACACACACACATATATATATATATATATATATATATATGTGTGTGTGTGTGTGTGTGTGTGTGTGTAAAATGAAACTGGAAGTTAATCCGACGGTATGTTGAAAAAATGAATAAAGGAAAGAAAGTATAGAATGGATAATATAGGATATTTTAATCAATTTTACTTACACGTGTTTCGGTCAGGAGTTTATCCATGTGTACATTATTCAAACTACTATTATTTTTAAATAACCAAATGAAATGAAATAATAATAATAGAAAAAATGTAGAAATGTTCCGCACACAAAAAAAAATTCGACCTTCATCAGAGTAAATCCTTATTTAAAATGAAATTCGTTGGAAAAAGCGGAGAATTTTTTAAATGTTCGAAAAAGAACGTTTTTAAAAAAAATCACGTTCAGAAGCGACCGAGAAAAATGGTTAATGACGTCATATAGCATTTGGTTATTTAAAAATAATAATAGTTTGAATAATGTACACATGGATAAACTCCTGACCGAAACACGTGTAAGTAAAATTGATTAAAATATCCTATATTATCCATTCTATACTTTCTTTCCTTTATTCATTTTTTCAACGCACACACACACACACACATACACACACACACACACACACACACATATATATATATATATATATATATATATATGGGCATGAGGATTATTCCCGGTGAGGTTTATCTATAGTGAGTATGAGCTCAATATGCCTAATTTTCTGCAAGAGTTAAAATTAATCATTACATGAAGCAAATTTAAAATCATTTTCCTCGATTTATTCATTGTAAATAGTGATGCATGAAGAGGGAGCAGAACGCCCGGCAACCTCCACCACTGATGTGGATATTCAGCAAGCTTGAGATATGGTGCTGATGAACCGGCGATTTATCTTCGATGAGTTAGCTTGTTCTCTATATATTAGTCATGGTTCTGCCTAACAAATCATTCACGATAAGTTCAATTTCCATAAAACAAGAGTGGGTATATGTTTTAATATCCCTTGTACTTTGCTTTTTAGAGAAAAAATCCTTTTATTCATCGAATTATTCTCCTATCTTCTTATAATCAAGATTCGGTGTTTGCCTGTCTGTAACCAAAATTACGTCACTGTTTATGTCATCCTACCTTCAGGAATTGTGTAAGGTTATCAACGAATATTTAATTTTTACTCAAAATCATTAGTACAAAATAAGAAATGACTCAATAAGTCCCGGGCCTGACATATAGATGACGCCACTAAGAACTTTTTTTTTATAAAGTACTAACCTTCACAGGTCAAAAACTTTTTTTATAAAGTACTAACCTTCACAGGTCAAAACTTTTTTTATAAAGTACTAACCTTCACAGGTCAAAAACTTTTTTTATAAAGTACTAACCTTCACAGGTCAAAAACTTTTTTTTTATAAAGTACTAACCTTCACAGGTCAAAAACTTTTTTTATAAAGTACTAAACCTTCACAGGTCAAAAACTTTTTTTATAAAGTACTAACCTTCACAGGTCAAAAACTTTTTTTATAAAGTACTAACCTTCACAGGTCAAAAACTTTTTTTTAAAGTCTAACCTTCACAGGTCAAAAACTTTTTTTATAAAGTACTAACCTTCACAGGTCAAAAACTTTTTTATAAAGTACTAACCTTCACAGGTCAAAAACTTTTTTTTATAAAGTACTAACCACCACAGGTCAAAATGTGAGCCCAATCGGATTAATACTTTACAAATTACAGTTATTTAAGTGAAGCTACTGTTGCAAATTTTCAAAACAATGGAAAAATCTGAATTTCGTGTGTTGATAAAAGATTGCTTTCTAATGGGAAAAATACTGTTCAAACAAAGCATTGGCTTGATAAGTGTTATTTGGACTCTGCTCCGTCGGAAAGAACGGTTAAGAGGTGGTATGCTGCCTTTAAATGTGGTCGTACAGACACTTAACGCTCAAGTTGCCCAAATTCAGCAGTTGTCCCGGAAAACACCAAAAAACTCCACAAACTCCTCTTGGCCGATCGTAAATAGAAGTTGCGTGAGATGGCAGAGGAGTTAAAGTTATCATTTTGCATGAACATTTGTCAATGAGAAAGCTGTGTTCAAATTGGGTGCTGCGTTTGCGCACAGTCGATAAAAAACAACAATGCGTCGATGATTCAGAGCGTTATTTGCAACTACTTCAACGCAACAAAAAGGAGTTTTTGCGTAAATATGTGACAATGAATGAAACATGGATTCACCGCTTCATTCCGGAGTCAAATCGGCATTCAGCTGAGTGGACGGCAGCAGGTGAAAGCCATCCAAAGCGACCAAACACGCAAACAAGGTTTTGACCTCCGTATTTTGGGATGCGCAAAGTATCAATAGCGAATATTATATAGCATTAGTGGTGCGTTTTAAAGAAAGAAATCGCCAAAAAACAGCCACAAATGAAGAGAAAAAAGTGTTCTTTCACCAAGACAATGCACTGTGTCACAACGATGGCAAAACTACATGAAGTGTACTTCGAATTGCTTCCGTACCCACCCTATTCTCCGGATCTGGCCAAAGACAAATCGTTCTACAAAAAAATGCATCGAATTGTTAGAGAAGCGTTGGAATCAGTGTATTACACTGGAAGGAGACTATGTTGATGAATAAAGTCGAATTTTGCCTAAAAGTTGTTTTATTAGTTAGGCCCAGGAGTTATTGAATGATGTGTTAAATATTATTTATTAATATTATTATCTCTATGAAAATCTGAGTTAGATTTGCTTAAAAGAGTCCATGTTATTAGTTTGTTTAAAATCCTGCAATGCATGTTAAACATCACTAAGAAATAAAGGTTTAAATAATACATGGCGTGATTAATTTGGATACTGGTTTTAACAAAACCGGGTTTAATAAATAATCTCTTGGTGTTTTTCATCTCTAATATTATGTTTTATTCTACAACGTATTAAAATCAATCCTATAAATGCTTTTATATAGAAACCAATTAAAATATAATTAAAATAAGTGTAATCTTTTCGTATGCGTTCTTAATCAATTTTTTCAGAGTTTCTAATTTAATATATTTTATTTCATTAAAACTTGATGGGCGCATATTCTAGCTAGTATATTTAACGGATAATATTTTATGAACTGTATTCTGCCTTGTTTTTTTCTTTTGCACTCACTGACTATAATAGCGGCATTTCAGAAAAACAAAAAAAGGTTTTAACAAAACGATTTAATAATCAATGTCAGTTGATTCTGTCGCATTTTATTTCATAACAGACTCACTCCATACGCCATAAGAAGCAACAAAGATAAAGAAATCTGTGAAAAACTATGTAATTTCCTTGATAATAACACGAAGCAGAGTTTCCAAATAGTATCGTTGTATTTAAGACAATTGTAAAATAATGAGATGTAGAAAGAAAGAAACTTTAGTCATGCATTATGTAATAGTGGAACGTTACTCAGATTTTGTGATGACGTGTGAAAGGTAAGATTCTGGTTTCTGATTGGTCGATGGGTGCAAACAGAATTGTGGGATGACATGTCAAAAGTAAGATGTTGGTTTCTGATTGGTCAATGGGTGCAAACAGAATTGTGGGATGACGTGTCAAAGGCTATCTGTCGGTTCCTGATTGATTTCCAAGGCAGTTTATCTTTGTGTAAAATAAAATGAGCTCGAAAAAGAATATCTTGTGTTCGTTATTAAAAACTAAGTATCAACACAAGATGAGACAATTTCAAAACGACCCAAGTAGGTTCCAGACTCAAAGAACAGCGAGAATGTCGTCCAGCCCAGCAACAGATCCACCAACGAACATAAACAGCCACAGATATTCCGATCCAGACTAAGTGAGCCCAACAACATGGTCCAGCCCAGAGATGAGTAAAACAATATAAGTATATGACGAATATTACAATTGACACTCTTTCTCCTCTGAATTGATTATTTACTGATATAAGCATATTAGGCCACTAGGGAGTGCTCTAAGGTAGCATGGATATGAAGTCAATACTTGGTTACATGCACTTGCTCGCCTATGCGATCTTCAGACAAAAAAGTTTTTCTAGCGATCGCATAGGCGAAAATCTATCTGTAAACAGATGATGATTCCATTTCCATGCTACCTAACTTGAATATAAAGGTTCTATCAATGATATTAATGATATTAAGCACTGTGTATTTACAAAGTATAGATAAAAGGATATGAAAACAACACAATATGCTGTTAAAGTGAAAAGATTTTATATGATTGTAGAAAAGAATTATTGGTATACTACAGTTTCGACCCATATGATATCTTCAGGACCCTAACTTATATTTGATTTAGTTAAAGTCACTTCCCAGATAAACTGAAACGTATTTTCTGATGTGGATGGTTGAACGCTGTGTCTCTTCTTATTTTTTCATTTATATTTTATTGCCATGTACGACTTATTCTATTCGTTTATTTATTTGATTCAACAATACAGAAATGAAAACTAGGAAATGAATATAATTCTGCATTATCTATTCTATGCGAATCTAAAAAAATTATGCGTCCCATTATTTTAAAATGGTTAGCAAGCTATTCTTGCAGATCCCTTAGTATTGAATTGCAAGTCTGATTCTTGCTGGATGCCCCATACTTTCTACCTTATATCATATATTATCTGTGGTGAACAACTTGGGTAAATATCTACAATTAGTGTGAGTGCGGTGGGCACGTTTCTTTGTGTCTCTACCTGTATGCGTATCTGCGTGTATGTATGTCTTTGTCTGTTTGAAAATGGGAGAGTGGTTCCTGTGACGTATTTGTATTTATATATATATATATATATATATATATATATATATATATAGACAGAGAAGAGAAAGAGAGAGAGACAGAAAGAGAAAGAGAGAGAGAGAAAGTGAGAGACAGATGCTAAATGTATATATCAACTCTTTATATATTCATCGAAAAGTTTTGTGTCTATATTAGCATTTAGCATTTATTCGTCTATTATGTATTCTAACATATACATATGCATCATACACCATATACACATACATATGAATGCGTATATATATATATATATATATATATATATATATATATATATATATATAAGCAAGTAATTATATGTGTCCATTCTTAAACGAAGTGTAAACTGATCGATCTGCCTACGTTTTCCTTTCATTTGTAGTTATGTCACGTGGTGCTTCTTTATCGATCCCATTTGGTGGTTAGGGTGACGAAAAGGAAACAGAAAAGAGGTAATGGTCTTCCTGTGCAAAGGACTACAATTAATTTGATGAAGACAAAAGCATCGGACGACAGAACAAAGGGGAACTTGTAAGGCAAGCACGGACAGGCTTGACAGAAGATGAAACAGGAACTACCAATCGTCTGATTCTATTCAAAATGCCATTAATTGCCGGCTAAACGACAACAATTCTCAATAATCATCGCTCACAATAAATATTGTAGACAAACGAAAAGGTTTTTCGATTTTTGTGTTTCAGCTCCGATTCACAAAGGTCCATGTTTTAAGGGTCGCTATTCGTTAGCCTTTGTCAATTCGGTTTGGTTTCTATTTGTTAAACTTATTCTTTTTTATCTTCGTTTTTTCTTTTCTTATATTCGTCTTGGGTATGGATCTAAAAGTTAAGGATAGGTTTTGTTATTATTGACAATACGTTCATTGTGTTAATTTTACGAGTTTGTGGTTCAATAAAATAGTTTTAGACCTCAACACCTACTTGGTTAATGTTTCTATATGAACTTATCCGGTAGGTTTTCTAAAAAAACTTTCTGGGACGTATATGTTTATTACGGTGGACACCTCACGTGGTTTAATGGCTAGCGAGCTAGATTAGCAGACCATTAGGCGCCCTATACCTCTGGCCGTGTGCCATGTCTAAACTAAGCTTAGTAAATAACGATATGTTTATTGAGACCCGTGGTGTAATGGCTAATTGAACGGAAACAGTCATTACAGTCCGTTCCTCTTAGCGGCCAGCCAATGTCTGAATTTCTAAACTCTTTTCTCAAGGCTCGCGTTGGCAAATAGGAAGATAGGTTAATACAGGGTTACATCGTGTTACTCACATTTTTTCCACTATCTGTTATCTTAAAATCTACGCAACACTTAATGTAGATAATTAATAGGTTACCTATCAATTATGTAACATAATATTCTAGTGGTTTAGTGTAACAATCCAACAATAGAAGATAACTGTTTTTTGTAACGGTGTTGATCAGTTCATTCAAGTATCCATAATAGACAATCATGTTCTGTCAACCTGACAGTCCCTGTCGAAAAAATGAATGCAAGTTTTATATATAATAAGGTCAGACCTATGCACATTGGTAGCGACATGTAGGTGGATGAAAGCTTGAAGTAGTATGTACCATGGCACACGTTACGAACAGTATCCACACAGAGCTGATTGATATAGGTTTTTCCTGGTCGTCCTACACTGTTGTGTCCATATGTACGTGTACACAGGAGAACGTAACTTATGAGTTAGTCCTTGCTTCTCCAACAGTATAAGACATGTCTCGTCTTCTAACTTTTGTGTTTTGTGTGATAAGAGGCAAGTGGCCGTACAAATGCTTTCTTGGTGGATGCTTCTTTCAAGATTTGTTCAAGACAGTACGCAGCATCTTCGGGTAGTTCCCATAATGTGTCTAAAAAATTGAGTACCTAAAAGAATGAATAAAACAAAACGTCAACCAAACAAGTGTTGTCATGGCGTAAAATCCAACCAACCTGGCACTCAAGAAAAACCGTTTTATTAAATGATAAAATAAATCGTGTTATAATAAGGTTTATATAGATCATTTTATATTCATTTTTTTCTGATTCTTTTTTTTTTTTTTTTTTTTTTTGCTATTTCTGTTTTCGTCTATCTTCCCTATCTGAATCTTGTGATATTTATTCATTTCCGTCTGTCTGAATATTTATCGTTTCTTTCGCTAACTAGTTATTCCTTTCCGTTTCTCTTCACGTTCACTAATTTTTCCTTCGTCTCCATTTTGTTCCAGTTCCTTTCATCATTTTGCAATATATCAACAACTTAGGATCATTAGAGAATATTGAAAAAAATATTTATCAGAACATAATGTACAATCGCTTCAAGTAGTGTCGATTAATGTTCTACGTTACCATAACAACGGCGTTTTTCATTACTCTGGTGTAAGAAAATGTTGTTGCATAACAAATAAATATGCGGGAATAGGTGAAAACGGAATACCCGGTTTTCTTTAATTGCATGAGATTTGAAAGTAGAAATTAAAAAATTATTAAGAAATTAGGCGCAAAAATATTTAAAAAACTGTTGCGCAGTTACTATAATGAAACAATTAGTAATTATTGTAATTATTTCTAATGAAACAGTATACATTGAAAAAGTATATTATTAAGTCTTATCCTCATGATACCCTTTTTCATTGTATAATGTCCTATAGGAAATGATAAAATACTCGTAGAATTGGTTTATAAAATAATTATTTGGGGTAATCAATAATTTAGGTAACACACACAAAAAAACATTTCTAGATTCAGAAAAAAGAGAGTTTTTTTATTCGGTCTTCTTTCTCTAAAAACTTTTTGGTTCGTTCTATATATTATTTGACATGGAGGATTTTAAGGTACAAATGTTAGAAATAATTAAATTCCAGCAACAGCAGCAAATTGAGATACATTACAGGAAAGAATATTCCAGTAAAGATAATTAACTATTATCAACGCATACACTTGGAAAAAGCTTGGTAAATCAACAAAAAAAATAGCCAGATCTGTCACGCGGTAAAAATCAATTTCGAAGGTGAAATTATCACCAACGTAACTTTAAACGGGCAAACCCAGAAATTAAAAATGTTTGTTCTAAAAAATACAAACAATTTATTCGGCATAGATGCTATGCAAAAATTTGAGTTGTGGAATTCGTCCATTAACACTTTTTGCCAGAAAATAAAAAAAACTCAACGGCTGAGTCAGAAAAATTAATAAAAGAACTGAAAAAAACTTTTCCTGATGTTTTTCTGGGGGTCTTGGTCGTTGCAAAACTGCTAAACTCGCATTACAGGATAATATCCGGCCAGTATTTAAGAATAAAAGAAATGTGCCATTTGCCTCCTTAGAAGAGATCAACAAAGAGCTGGATAGACTTGAGAAGACCGGCATTCTTTCAAAAATTGAATATAACTCGTGGGCTGCACCGACCTTCTTCGTAAAAAAAAAAAAATCCGCGTTTGCGCCGATTTCTCCACGGGTCTCAACGCCCCCCCCCCCAAGGATTATCATTACCCTTTACCAAGTCCAAATGAAGTGTTCACAAAAATGAGTGGGGGAATTTTTTTTCAAAAATCGACCTCAGTGACGCTTGATTTATTTACAAATACCTGTCGAAGAAGAAAGCTCCAAACTGCTTTGTATTAATACCCATCGGGGATTATATAAGTTTGAACGGTTGGAATTTGGGATCAAGGTCGCCCCAGCAATATTTCAGCAAGTAATGAATACGATGCTGGGCGGACTTTTCAATCGACTACTTGGACGACATTTTGATAAAAAATCAAGATATGGAGCTGCACAAACAACATGTCCACCAAGTTTTCAAAAAGATCCAGGACTACGGGTTCAAACTAAAAGAATCTAAGTGCGATTCTTCATTGAGAAAATAAAATACCTCGGGCACATATCGACAAAGAGGGTAGAAGGCCAGATCCAGAACGTTCTATAGCTATAAAAGAAATGCCGGCTCCCCAAAATTTTTCGTCTCTACAAAGTTTTTTGGGACATGCTAATTACTACCAAACTTTTATTCCTAATGTGCATGATTTACGTGCCCCGCTAAATGAACTTTTAAAAAAGGACAAGGCCTGGGAATGGACTCCTGAATGCCAGAGAGCATTCGAAAAAATCAAAAAAATATTGACGTCGGACTTGTTTCTCACACACTTCAACCCAGATCTAGAGATTATTGTTGCCAGCGACGCCAGCTCGTATGGCATCGGAGCATGCATTTTACACAAAATGCCGGATGGGTCACATAAACCCATAGCCCATGCGTCAAGAACCCTTTTTCCAGCGGGGAGAAATTATTCCAAATTGAAAAGGAGCCACTCGGGATAATATTTGCAGTAACCAAGTTCCACCATTACATTCACGGTCGACACTTCAGATTACAGACAGACCATAAGCCCTTACTTACCATCTTCGGCTAAAAAAAAGGTCTGCCTACACACACGGCGAATAGACTGCAAAGATGGGGGACGATCCTTTTAAATTATAATTTCGACATGGAATTTCTCCCATCTAAGAAACTCTGTCACGCAGATGGACTCTCTAGATTGATACAAAAACAGAGTGAACCCCTGGAAAACACCGTGATTGCTTCCCTTCGAACTGAAAGGGATTTAAAAACTTCGCTGTGCAACACAATAAGGGAACTCCCAGTAACTATTGACGAGATAAAACGGGAGGCAGTGAACGATGAGTTCATAATACAGATGAAGGAAAAGCTAGCACAAAAAGACCAACAAAGTCCAGATGCCTTCTCCATATGCGATGAGGTACTGCTATACAGTGAACGAGTGGTCATCCCAGCTTCGCTACAAAAAAGGATCCTGAAGGATTTTCATATGGGTCATCCTGGCATTACTAGGATGAAAAGTTTAATGCGGAGCTACGTATATTGGCAAAACATGTACAAGGACATTGAGTGCATGGTGAAAGCATGAATGGGCTGTGCTTTAGCAGCTAAGGCTCCCCCAATAAAATTCAGTCCTTGGCCTAAAACAGACCGCCCATGGACACGTATTCACGTCGGAGGGTTACTATTATTTAATACTAGTTGATAGTTTTTCGAAATTGCCGGAAGTATTTTGATGCAAAAGCCCGACTACTGAAACTCTGCACGAACTGTTCGCTCGCTTTGGAGTGGTAGACTGTTTAGTGTCCGATAACGGCACAAAGTTCACGTCCGGAGACTTCAAAGAATTATGTGATACGTTTCAAATCGACCACATAACCATCACTCTGTACCACCCGAGGGCCAATAGTAAAGCTGAACGTTTTGTGGACACTCTAAAGAGAGTCCTGAAGAAGGCCAAAGGAACACCTACCGAAAAAGTGCTTCAGCAGTTTCTGCATGTGTACAGGATTACGCCGAAGGTACACCTTTGTCATTACAGCTGAGGTAATGTTTGCTCGTAAGATAAGGTCTGTCTTCGACAAATTGCTCCCGAGACAGACAAAACCAGGAAGATCTACGACGGTGCCAAAGAAGCGGTACCTCCCTGGTGAGAAAGTATACTTCCAGATGTTCCGAAACAATAAGACTTTCTGGGAGTTGGGAAAAATACAAAAGAGGATCGGCAATATGGTGTATATTGTCGAAGGTCCCAAGAAAACGCTTGTCGGAGGATGTTAACAGCGGTCCCCCGGAACAAGAGGAGGTAATGAATGTCATATATGACAAATTTAGCTTACCTACTACCAAGCAGCCCCTCAAAAAAGCCATTCTTCAAGAAAACGAAGAGCGACGGAGTTTATCAACATAAATCCAAAGAGGAAAAATATTAAGACCCCTGTGGAGTGAAATCTTAAGGGGGATTTTATAGGTGATATAACCTATGGACATAAATGGAATGCGCCGATGGCTACTATAAGTAATAGGAACAATTGTTGCTTGACACGAAGCAAATGCGAGTCAGCTCGTAACTGTATTGGTCGGACGCAATCTCCACTTCCTTTGCTGTAAATTTCTACTCTCTTTGTTCAATATAGTTGTATACATTGTTACCAGTCGTTTGTCTTATTGTGTACCCTTAAAACCCCTCAACATTAAGTAACACCAAAACAAAGTCCTAGGTTACAGTGGCTTGAATTTTGTGTTTATACATCCAACAATAAAGATAAGGACAACAGACCGAAATATCACAATTATTCACAAGTAACCTATGTGCTAGATAAAACCTGGTTCTGGTTCAAATATATTTTTGTGGCGAGAACAAAAAGCTTGAAGGGGAAAAGCATCATTAAAATATCTATAACTGTGCCTCTCTAATTGACAGATCTAAAGTTCTTTTGTGTTTAAAGGGAAATTCTTTTGAAGCAAAAACCTTTGGGCAATTTTCATTGAATTAATGCAAAAGTTATTTTTTCTTTCTGTGTGCGCACAATGATATTCTGATGTAAACATAAAACACCTTAATATAATTCAGACATCGATTGTTACTTAGGAATGATCCGAAGCATGTTAAGGGTAAAAACGAGAGACATCAACGTGAGGACTTTGACGGAAGAATAGTTAATATAAAAACATTAAAACGTGCCTATCTTTTTTCTTCTTTTATTTTCTCATTCTTATTCAAATGAATTCGGTACATGATTCTTATGAGTGAAAAATAGATATTCACAGTAAGAAATCGATAAACTATTTCTGATATGAAATAATGGTAGATAAAGAAAGAAAGTTAAAAACATGGATAAAGTCTGTCCGGAAAAAAATAGAATATGAGTTTCAATTCGTGTATTAAGACACAGAGTGCTTGAGTACAGAGATAATGTATAGCACTTAGGTAGCATAAAGCACTGACGATATGAGAAAGCATGGATCTGAAGAAATAAGTAAATATCTGTATATTAATACCCTTGTTACTATCTGACCGGTTATCTTCGTGCTTGGCGTGAGCCACTCCAAGTGGGAAATAGATACATAGTCTGTATAATAGACAGATATCTAAATACGTATATTTTTAACAGTCTGGTCAGCACTATAACTGTTTCAAATAATGAATTATTAGCACGCCAGCTCTCCCTCTGTCGATTGCATTATTCATTTACAAATTATTCTGCTGCAACTATTTTTATTTTTTTTAATTTTCTACTTTTTACATAAAATGATTACACAATTACAAAAATAAAGTCCTTCCCTCTGTTTTTCAACAAAGGTGGCATACACATGCTTTTAAAAAGTTGTTTAATGTCTCTATGACAACTAAAGCAATCATTTTATTTTACTAGGGTAAGACAATAGTATTTAAATTTAATTTAAGAATTGTCGAATTTATTTTTAGCTAAAATATTACGAAATTACATAGTAGTCATCAGTAAATAATTTTCTAAATAATTCTCAACATGAAAACCATCTTTCAATAAAAACACTATATATATATATATATATATATATATATATATATATATATATATATATATATATATACACGATATTTCAATTATAAGATAAAACAAGAAGACTTAAGACCACTCACGACTCGGAGTTTCATCCACACGATCCTCAGGTGAGCTTATTATCACGCGTTTAAGCTATTTCAATCTAAGCGTTGTGAGTGACAAGCAAGATGATACGCAAACATCAAACCCCCAAAACCCAGAACGCTTTTATCTGGCAAGTGCAAAAAGGATTTTTCGTTTGATGTACATGGTAATTGCATTCGTAGATTACGTCAAAATATGATACTACCTTCAGTTAGTGCTGGGAAAACCTGGAGTGAGGTTAATGAATGTTAAGGTGCAAACCTCTTCCTGATCTTAGGTTACTCATTTAGTGAAGGCAATTTATTTGATTTCGGGTATGGGACTTATGATTTTTTGATCAAAGGTCTAAAAAGAAGAAAACTATCTATCATTACTCTATCTATCTATCTATCTATCTATCTACTCTCTCTCTCTCTCTCTCTCTCTCTCTCTCTCTCTCTCTCTCTCTAAAATATAATATATATATATAATATATATATTATATATATTATATAGTTATGGTAGTGTAGACATAATATCAACGACACTTTGACAATCACATAGGCGGGAAACCGAGATTTACCAAGTGCCGTTGACTATGTATCATAATAAACAGGATGCACTGCAAACATGGAAACACATCTCTCTCTCTCTCTCTCTCTCTCTCTCTCTCTCTCTCTCTCTCTCTCTCTCTCTCTCTCTCTCTCTCTCTTCTCATCTTTTCATTATGTTCGATTAGTATTATTGCTTCTACACGCTTACATCCTCTCCTATCTTTATCCTACTCTCTTTCTTTCTCTTATTATATTCTTTCTGTTTAGCATACCCTTTTTCTTACTTTTCCATACAATAAAAACCAAATGGTCCATTACTTAGCTGAGGTGACGACACTCAGAAAAATAAGAATTCGGCCGATAAGCAACACCAGATAATCAGAATTTATATTTTTGCATTTCATCTTGGACGATTTGGATGATCTCATTTTTAACCAGAGGGTGTTGGAAGATGGTATCGTCGAAGGATTAACGAACAAGATTATTAATATATAGATTAAATTAGAAAGACTAACAAAACTAAATAAGAACGCATATAAATTGATTATATTTATCTTCATCTTGTTCAAATACTATATATCTATCTAATATATATATATATATATATATATATATATATATATATATATATATATATATTAATATTATTGCTTTTAATGCGTTTGAGAATAAAACAACAATATTAGAAATCAATAACGACAATTTATATAGATAGCTTTGATATAGAAGTAAAATGAGACATTTGCTAACATGGACAGATACACAAACTAGCCTAGTTGTGCTTCCGGCTAGCATCCATTGACATGTTTTGCTTAAGTCAGAAATTTTACTTTCAGTAACCTAAACTTGACTAAAATTTTATCGTGACAAGTTCAGCTTTTGAAGTCACTCTTTTAATGGTTTTTATTTGATATCTTCTGACTTGCTTTAGGAAATCTGCTTGGAATATTCCACAGCTCTAAAAAAATGTACTTGCTGCTTTTTAGGACATTGAAGTGATTCTATCATCATATGGATTTCATTGTGGTGGCCCAAACCAACAACATGGTTGTTAGATTTCAATTCATACCAAATTAGCTGACACAACACAAAACTGTTTTACTTTTGAATTTGATTATTAATTCTATATACTATACTTGAAATATTATTTTATTTTGATTTTAACCAACAATTGGTTATATGTGTATGTATTTATACGATTTCTTCGCCAAGGACAAGATTTAACTCAATGACAGTTTGTTAGTGTAGAATTACTTTCTCATAAACGGCTTGTCGTACGAGTACAAATGGATCTGGTCAGACTATTTATCCATAGCTAAATAAAAATATATAATATAAGTATAAATCAATGTTATATTAAAAAAATAGTTAAAACGATTAATAAAACGTAAACAAATTAATAAAGCATAAAACGTAATAAAAAAAACAAATAGAAGATAAAAGAAAAGTATACCTAAGAATAATGATAAAAATAAACAACTAAAAAGACAAGAATATTTATATAATAAAAGAAAAAAAGAGAGACAAATCATTTTTATTCATCAGTGAAGAAAAATGTAAACAACTTCGTCCAGAATTTGAACACGACCATCCTCTCCATTTTCCAAGACGCTGATTGTTACGCCACTCGCGTGTATGTTATTCGATCCTTCCCTAAGGGTGGAATGGGATAAAAGGTTGTTTTTTTTAAGTAAAGTAAATATTATATTAATTCCAATTTCCCTCTCATAAACTGGTTACCTATCCAAGTCTAAAGAACCCACTATGTCATAATATTTTACCTGTAATTGGATAGGGAGACACGGATTCATGCCTTTCTCAAAGGCATTAGAAGGAAGTAAAACGCAATCAGCATCGTCCAGAATTTGAACCCGAGATACCAATTCTATTTCCTTTGACGATGACGCGCCTCCGTAGCTACGTATGTATTCACCAACACCTTTGCACGATCCTTTTTAAGCGGAATTTAACAGCTTTGAATTCAGACTATTCCTTCTTGTAGAGTAGTTATATCCAGGTAAAATACCTCTTTCAGAATTATTATTAACCCATAAAAGGAGGGAGAATGTTAGATTCATACCATCCTCAAAGTATTAACGCTTTTTGAAATTCAAACAGGTGAACTCGTGTCGCCGTATCCATTTCCCTACGCCGATAAGATATATATATATATAGAGAGAGAGAGAGAGAGAGACAGAGAGACAGAAAGACAGAGCGAGACAGAGAGAGAGAGAGAGAGGGGGGAGAGAGATAAATATATATTAGTGTATATTTATTGATTGCATGGAAGTGATCATTTGCTTGCAATAATTATGTATAATAAAGATAAATATACAAATATATATACATAAACTAATATATATTTATTCAACCTTATTTATATAATAGCTCTATCACTGTTATTGTGCACCCCTCTAATAAAACCACAGAATCTTGACCCACCACTAATGCATTAAATGAGATAGTGATAACCATACACTATTGCTATTATATATATATATATATATATATATATATATATATTATATATATATATATAGAGATAGATAGATAGATAGATAGATAGATATGAGTGTGTGTGCATGTGTGTGTGTGCCTTTGAAATCATACGGCATTATTAGGTGTCGTGATTTCTTTGTATACCTTGATTTACCTGCATAATGCAATATTTATAAAAGAAGGATACATTTGAGTCTTTTTCTTAAGCTACGGATTAAACGCTGCCTAGATTTAAAATTACCTCTCCTCCAGTTTGTTTAGAGATAACATACTCTTAAGTAAAAGGAAGGAATTGTACCACGATTTACCTTTGGCAATGACATCACATTTGTCAACGAAGGCCAACATTTAATTGTCGTCCTCCCTCGTTGCAGCAGCAACGGTGACTAATATTGAGACAGGGCATTTCTTAACAGGTTTTTCACAGATAACTGGAATTCCATTCGTCTTGACAAAAGTGATTTCTCTTAGCGATACACTTATAACGCACACACAAACGCGCACTGATATATATATATTTGTATGGGTGTGAGAGGGTGTTTATGTAAGACTGTGTGTATGTGTGTCACCGTGTGTGTGTGTGTGTGTGTGTGTGTGTATGAGAGAGAGAGAGAGAGAAAGAGAAAGTGAAAGAGAGAGGGACGTAAGAAACAATTTGGAAAAATGACATATTTTCCCAGAATATTTGCGTGCGATGACGCTAGTCCTCTAGCGAAGCATATGGATCCCTGTGTCCAACCTGTCTTTCTCTTCCATATTCCATTGAATTTCATTACACAATTTAAACACACCCATTCGCACATATACATAAACACAACACACACACACACACACACACATAAAACACACATGCCAACATACACTCATAAAAAAACACAAAATCTCACAAACACACACAGATACACACAAACACATATACACAAATACACACAGTTATACACAAAACCACACAGACACATACGTACAAACACATGTACACAATTAAGTATACATACATACACACACATATATAGGACTGGTAGTACCTGTTAGGGCCACAATAGGGTTAAATAGAAAAAACGAGTTTAAAAAATGTGTTTTAAAATATTTGTTTAAATTGAGTCAAGAATGAATAAAACAAAACGTCTTCGGCATAGAATAATACAATGTTGGAAATCCATAAATTCCAACCAACCAACTTACCAACAGAGATACACACACATACCCCCATATATATATATATATATATATATATATAATATATATATATATATATATATATATATATAATATAAACAGTATGAATAAATCACCAACAATTCCTCCCACTATTTTCGCGTTTCAAGTTGTTCCAATTCGCAGATGAAAAAAAGATTTAGATTTACTCTTGAATGTTATTGTCATGTTTGGTCCGATTAAAGATTAGCTCAATCACTGGAATTTATCTTTCAACTAATCCAAGGGCAAATTGTTTGTTCTTCTGACAATCATATGATACATAGGAATATTTTCCTCAGAACACAATCTACAGGATGTTGACCTCTCATTACATGTCTACTTTCTTAACATTGTCCCTGAATTTGCAAGGAAAACAAAATACATCATTACGTATTGAAGTTGGCTTCACTTTTTCACGCTGATTAACGTAATTCCATCCGTAAATCGTCCTGTAAATCTATTTGTAACAAATTATTATTATTATTATTTATTATTATTATTATTATTATTATTATGATTGCTGCTGCTGCTGCTGCTGCTGCAATTCTTTAACAACGACGACAACAACAACTGTTGTTGTTGTTGTCGCTGTTGAAGAATTTATCATACCAACATAATCTGGTGGTTTTTCACTAAAGTTTTTTTACTAAAGTATGAGGGACTACTAATCTCCTCAGCTTTTCAGGATTCTTCTGAATATTCAACAATGTATGTTGTCTGTATGGTCTCAATTCTTTCTTTGATTACATTCCCTCTATTTTCTTTTCTGTTGGACACCGTTCCAAATAATTTTTCTTTTATCTTCACCTTGTGATCTGCTGGAACTGCAAAATCTACTTGTTGACAAGTTATCCTTTTCTTGTTAATAAATACTATATCTGGTCTTCTCGCTGGGATAAGTTGATCCTTCTTTATCTCAAAGTCCCAGGTAATTTTTTCTGTTTCATTTTCTAGAACAGATTCCTTTAAGAGAATATCATGATAATTTTGTTATCAGAATTATCCTGATGATTCGTTAGGAGAAACATAGGTAGGTAGGTTCTGACTCATTAGGTATACTCAGAGATTATGAGAGACAGAGAGACCGCACATATGCCCTGAAGTTTCGCCTCTGCCCTTCATGAGCTTGCTTCTTGCGTGGCACACCATATTAAAACGATTTTGTGTCAAATTCATGTCACAATTATAATTATTCCTTACTTGAAACCATATCGTTGTTTGTCAAATCAAACAACTTTTGACTTACGTTCTTAAAATCTAGGAATTAATGGAATTTTTATATATATACAAGGTGTGTCAAAAAGTATCGATTTTTGTACTTTTTGACACACCTTATATTCTGGAAAAAAAACAATAACGTTCCATTCATTATTTTCTTCAGGTTACAAGGTGTGTCAAAAAAGTACCAAGTTTAAAGCTGTATTTAACAAGATAGGAATGAAGAATGAATGGAACATTATTTTTTTTCAGAGTGCATGATATGTCAAAAAGTACAAATAATCTTGATACTTTTGGACACACCTTGTATATATATATATATATATATATATATATATATATATATATATATATATATATATATATATAGTCACCATCATTAATAGTGACTATAACGGAAATGTTTCCATCTAAAAAAGTTCATTTATTTCCTGTTGAATCTCGTATTACCCTTAAAAAAAGATTTGATTGAAATTGAAAGTCATTAACAGGAAACTCAGACAAAAAAAAAGAATGAATATAAGCCCGGTGGGGGGCGGGTAAGGTTAAAACATTATCTACGTATTTGTAAAAAAAAATGAAGGTAATAATCCCTATGGTGTACAAGATAAGTATTTTATAAATGTTGCTCTACATTTTTTCTACGTCATTTACAGCCATTTTTTCCGATTAAAACTTTGCTTCGTTGGAGGCAAAAAGATTTGACGTCTTAAGAGAAATTCAAGAATCTAAACACCTAATTTTCACATGTCACAAATGATGGAAGTTTGTTTTTTTTTTTCTCAAAGCCGATTTCATATTTTACAGATATCAAATAATTTCTATCTTTTATTTTTTATTTTCATCGGTTTAATTTATTAAATCATTTTATATAAATAGAAAAGTTTTCTACTTTGAATAAAAGTAAAAACAAATAATTTAAAATTTTACTGGCATTTTTGGAAGATTTAAGAACAACTTTTAATCCGCCAAATACTTATGTAAGCAGACAACTTGTAAAAATGCTAAATAGAAATTAATCACTTTTTAATGAGCTCAAATTTTTATAACGATGTCTATTTGGATGTAGGAAAAATAAATATTCACTGTTAAAATTCTGTCGTGGGCTTCAGGATATTTTTTTTATAACATCTATTGCACACTTCTCTTCTGATCTATTTCATGAACATTGTTTGTTTTTTCATTATATCTTATTCATTATACATCTATCTATTTAACCACACACACATTACTCACATATATATATTCATAGATACATACACACACACGCACATATATATATATAATATATATATTTTTTGTTTTTTTGTGACGGTAATAAATGTGGAATATAAGATTTGTTTCATTATAAAACTATAAACGAAAAGAACGTTTTATATTAAAGACACATTTTTGGTACCATTATAGTATGTGGCATTCCCTTTGAATGTAGCCTACGAAATCATGTCTCTCTTATAGTATGTGGCCTACCATAAAAACATATTATAAGGTTATGATAATAACTGCTAACCCTAACCCTAACCGTATTTCAGAATTTTAGAATATTTTATAAATAAATAGATCTCTGCCAGAGCGATTGAGCGATTAGGATTTTCCCATAAAACTGTTAACCATTCCCGTCTTAAATGTTTCTTTCGTTTAAAGTTTTATAAATTAAAAAATGCTATTGAATTAATAACAACAACATGAAATAGGTAAAAAAAACGTTCATAGTTTTATTATTAATAATAAATTGCTACTGAAGTAACAACAACAACATGAAATAACTAAGAAATTGTCTTTCCTTTAAAGTTTCATAATTTTAAAAAAATGCTATTAAATTAACAACAACATGAAATAAGAAATTTATAAAAAAGTGTTTTTAATATAAAAACGTGTATTTCGTTTATAGTTTTAAAATTTAAAAAGAGTTGCTACTGAAGTAACAACAACATAAAATAACTAAAAAACTTTTCTAAAAAGATCGTCAGTTAACAAACAACCGGAAGTTGACCGTGAAAAGCAAAACCTATCCTTTTGAATCTAGCAAACAGCCGGGATGCTTATTGTTTACTTGGTCCCAGTTATCCTTAGTCGTAACAATCGTTTTAACATATTACTATTTATGGCCACCTGGCATTCATGTCAAATATCTAAGTGGACAACATTAATCAGCTCAGTTCCGGGGGTTCTTCTCACCCATGCAGTACCCTCTCTCTCTCTCTCTCGCCTAAACGGGGTAAAGGCTTAATTGATCTTACTCTGCCTGAGGTGCACATGAAGCGCAATGCCCAAGTGACATGAGCAGTTTTCGCCTCTGCCCTTCATGAAGCTTGCTTCTTGCGTGGCACACCATATTAAAACGATTTTGTGTCAAATTCATGTCACAATTATAATTATTCCTTACTTGAAACATATCGTTGTTTGTCAATTATTGGCGTTATATAGAAATACTTGAAACCATGCAACTGTAAATGAATAAGCTATACCCGTCATTTGGAATGAGATTTTACTAGGTTTAAGTGTTTTTACACAAGTTTCTTCTTTTTTTTTTCTTTTTTTTTGTGACGATAATAAATGTGAAAACTTTGAACGTGCCTTCATTAAATTTTGACATACACATTTTTTTCACATTTCCTCAAACATTTCCAACTTTCAACTTTCTCATTAGGTATAGTAGGACGTTACTTAATCACCACCATTATCATTATCATCATTATCATCATGTCACGCAAGTAGCACAAATATCCATGATAATCTCTCGCCAACAGTCCCTATCATTCATTGCTTTCGGAGGTCTTCTGCGCAGCATCCATTATTCACGCAGAGCAGGTCATAAACACTACAATCAATGTTATTTTACTAGTCTAAAGTGGTTGAACACAAATGTTCTACTTTTTTTTATGTTCAAAATGTTTTTCAAATTTTTTCAAACTATGAAATTTCGATAATTTACGAAGAAGTTTTCAACTTAGTGATGGTTTTCAGAGTTTTAAATACTCCGTCAAATTGAAATAAACTTAATCTGATGAGATGTTCTGAACAAATCATTTTTAACGCATTGTTTTTTTGTTTTTGTTTTGTTTTTGTTTTTTTGTTGTTTTTTTTTGGGGGGGGTCGTTTGTTTGTTTTCTCTAGGGGTGAGCAAGTACTAGTTTCATGAAAACTGTGATATAAAGAAAAACAAATGAAACTCCTCTTACCTCGGGCTAGGAAAAGAAATGGCGCCCGAAGGTCTGTACTCTTTTATAAGAGTACAGACCGGAAGTGAGGTGTTTTGTGGGAGAGGAGTGGAGAAATAAATGAGCTGAATTTCTTGGCAGTGCGGAACGAGATGATTGCGAACAGACCGTCGAACGAGGTGATTGCGAGCAAACACGAAGATTTTTCAGAGTAGAGATTTCACGGAATAGAGATTTTACAAGCTATTTCGGCAACGATGGCTTCTGCACAATTGAGCAACATAATCAAGCCTTTTTGTGGGGATGGAGGGTTATTGCGTGGTTGAAAAAGGTTCAGCTTCTGCACAATTGAGCAACATAATCAAGCCTTTTGTGGGGATGGAGCGTTATTGCGTGGTTGAAAAAGGTTCAGCTGGTTGCTAAGCTACAGAATATCACTGACGTCACTATGATGATTCCGTTATTTTTGGAGGGTGACGCATTGGCCCTGTACTTGGAGATGAGCGAGGGAGACCAGGAAGACGCTGATTTTATAAGGAACAGGCTAATAAGTGCATTTGCCGAAGGGTCCTTCGTGGCGTACGAAAAGCTAAAGAGGGTGAAATGGACCGGCGAGTCAATGGACGTGTACGCTAACAAGATAAAGCGGCTGGTGGACTTGGCTGGGTACAGGGGTCTTGGCGCGGAACACACGGCAAAACTGGCCTTTATAACTGGGTTTCCCGATGACATTGGGAAAAGGCTCCAACAAGTGACCGGGGTCGAGAAGATGGAAGTGTGTGACTTCATCCCGACGGCGAAGGTGTTGACGAGCACTCGACTATCTGAGGTTGGAATGGTAGCGGCAGCCCTGCAAGAGAAAGAGGGACGCGACGGGAGACAAGGGCGTATCAAGTGCTTCGAATGTGCCGGACCACACTTACGAAAGGACTGTCATGAATACCAAAAGAAAATTCGGTGTTTCAAGTGCAATAACACTGGTCACATCGCCAGGAATTGCCAACAGGGAAACGAGCGAGGGGAAGCTTGGGCGCCAATGGCTACCCTAGCATGCGGATGATGGCGCACCTTAGACAACCGCACAAAGTGGAGGTTATTATAGAAGGGGAAAGAGTAAGGGCCCTGGTTGACACCGGATGTACTACCACGATGGTGCGAACGCGACTGGTGACAGGATGGAGGGGGAGTAGCTGAGTTGTGGCATTTGATGGCCGACGAGTCAAGTGTCGCGGGATGAGCAACGTCACCCTTGTACTGGACGGGCAACAGCTGACCCTGAACGCAATAGTGACTAACCACCTGGTTCCTGGGGTCGAGGCGATTATAGGGATAGACGCAATCTATCAGCTGGGGGGCGTCACTATAGGAGATAATGGGGATGTGCGGTTTAAAAGGAACTGCATCGCAGCAAGTGCGACACCAGATGTCATGGTCCCCAAAGAAAATACGATAACCGACAAGGACTTCACTGCAAAGTTTGCTGATGGAAAATGGACGGTGCAGTGGAATTGGTTGGCGGAGCTGCCAGTATTGAAGAACAGGGTGAGTCAGTATGAGACAAGACTCAAGGAGGCAGAAGAGGCGGCATTCGAAGAGGAGGTCGAGAGGTGGATTGAGGAGGGGATTTTGGCACCGTGGAAAGATGATGTACGAGAAGGTTTATTGCCGCTGATGGCGGTGGTCCAACCAACAAAAAATAAGGTCCGACCAGTTCTGGATTACCGAGAGTTAAATGAACATGTATCGTGCTACACTGGAGGAGAGTACATTGATGTCTGTGGGGAGACCCTGCGAAGGTGGCGACAAAAGACCGGAGCATCCACAATTGTGGATTTGAAATCCGCTTACTTGCAAATCCACGTTGCGCCACACTTTAGAAAATATCAGCTAGTAAGATACAAAGGAAATACATACTGTCTAACCAGATTGGGTTTTGGTCTGAGTGTTGCCCCCAAAATCATGACGGCAATATTAGAGGCAGTTCTGAAGGATGAGATGAGCGTCGGAGAAGCCACCGACGCGTACATCGATGACATTTTGGTCGATGAGACGGTGGTGTCAGTGGAAAGAGTCGTGGGGCAGCTAAAAAAGTTTGGCCTAACAGCGAAAAACCCAGAAATGTTAGATGGTGATACAGCACTGGTGCTCCGTTTGGAGCGAGATGGTGCTGGCGAGTTGACATTCAGGAGAGGGAATACTGTGCCAGAAATTGACGACGAGATGATTAGGCGGCAGCTATTTTCCGTTTGTGGGAAATTAGTTTTTTGTTTTTGTTTTGGTTTTGGTTTTGTTTTGTTTTTTTTTGTTTTTTTTTGGGGGGGTCGTTTGTTTGTTTTCTCTAGGGGTGAGCAAGTACTAGTTTCATGAAAACTGTGATATAAAGAAAAACAAATGAAACTCCTCTTACCTCGGGCTAGGAAAAGAAATGGCGCCCGAAGGTCTGTACTCTTTTATAAGAGTACAGACCGGAAGTGAGGTGGTTTGTGGGAGAGGAGTGGAGAAATAAATGAGCCGAATTTCTTGGCAGTGCGGAACGAGATGATTGCGAATAGACCGTCGAACGAGGTGATTGCGAGCAAACACGAAGATTTTTCAGAGTAGAGATTTCACGGAATAGAGATTTTACAAAAACCTTAGTCGGTCTATCGATGACCAATTATAATTTACTGTAAATGAATAAATAAATAAAACGCCTAAGATATTGAACAATAGATAAAAGTTTAAAATTACGATCAAATCAAAATCATCACGTTGCAGGTGCTTCTTTCTTCCTATTGAGAAAGGGAGAGTTGGTTATTGTTTTGCGGCAACAATGCGATTTCCCTAGAGGGGGAAGGAGGCAGGGGAGGGTTGGTGGGTTGGAGAGAATAAGAAGAGAACAGGTAGAAAATGGAAAAGAACAGAAGAAAAGAAGGATATTATATATATATATATATATATATATATATATATATATATATATATATATGCGTGTGTGTGTGTGTGCGTGTGTATTTGGGCAATATTATTTCATTTAAACATATAGAATTAAACAAAACAGATATCTCCTGTTTAAAGAGTTTAACGATCTTTAAAGCTTTCTAGCGAACTTTTTTATATTTGGAGAGAACCCGTCGATTAGTCCACCAAAGCTTTTGTCCCAAGTATTTTCAGTACTTCAAAGTGCCATCTTCAAAGAGGATGTGTTTATATTCCAATATGGAGTTAAGAGAAGAACCAATCTTTGATTGGACGTAGTCATCATTGGCAATTCAGTCTCGAAAGACTATGATAAAAGTTTTTGTGTGCCCTGAGGTTGCAGCGCCTCCTGTGACTATGAAGTCCTATGTTTGAGAAACATTCTCGACCACAGATTTTGCATTTGTAGGTTGTCCCTGTAGATGATGATGTCCCGATGCTTTGTTGCCGTTGCTTTCTTATGGACCTCTTAGCTTCATGATGTTGTAAAGGTCGAAAGCTTTTGTGAGGTCAATAAATGCTATGTAGAGTGGTCTTCTCTGTTCTCTACATTTCTCCTGAAGTTGCCTCAGAGAGAAGATCATGTCAGTAGTGGACCTTCCTACTCTGAAACCGGCCTGTGATTCAGGGTAAGTCTTTTCTGCGAGTATCTGAAGTCTATTTAGTGCAACTCTAGCAAAGAGTTTACCTGTAATGCTGAGTAAAGAAATACCACGGTAATTATTGCAATCGCTCCTGTCTCCCTTGTTCTTATACAGTGTTACGATGGTGGCATCCCTCATGTCTTGTGGGAAAACCCCTTCACTCCAGCATAGGCAGAGGAGCTTGTGGAGTTTTTATAGGAGAACAGGCTTCCCACACTTTAGGATTTCAGCTGTAATTCCGTCGCTTCCAGGTGATTTGCCACAGTTTAGTCTGTCAAGGGCAATGCAAAGTTCTTCAGTTGTAGGTTCCTTATCTAGCTCTTCTGCTACTGGTTGTTGCTCTACATGACGTAGAGCTGCATCAAAAACGGTGTTGTCGCTGGCGTAGAGTTCTGAGTAATGTTCTACCCAGCGATCAAGTTGTTTAGATCGATCTTTTATGATTTCTCCTGAGACTGATTTCAGAGGAGCGATTTTGCGATGTGATGGTCCAAGCGCCTTTTTTATGCCGTAGTACATGCCTTTGATATTACCAGACTCAGCAGCTGATTGAATGCTGCTGCAAAGCTGTAGCCAGTAACTGTTAGCACAGCGACGTGCAGTTCGTTGTAGCTTCTTCCTTGAAGCTCTAAGGGCATGTAAATTCTTGTCATTCGGCACAGATTTGTAATTAATGGAAGCTATATTTTTTTTCCAAGATTGGTGTCAATACAGAGTCATTGGCTTCGAACCAATCATTTGACCTACGTACTCTTTTGCCAAAAACTGCCAGGGCTGTGTTATGGATGGTGGTCCGAAGGCCATCCCAATATTGCTGGGCAGAGCAACACTGTGGTAGGTGGTGGAGTGACTCCTCTAGGGTACAGAGGAAGGCAGCAGCTTTGGTTGGGTCAGCTGCTTTGGCACTATCGACACGAGGGCGTCAATTTAATTTGACTCTGGAAATTTTTCATTTGCAGTTTCACTCTACAGCAGACGAGGGAGTGGTCCGAGTCACAGTCTGCGCTGTGAAAGGTACGGGTTTGGAGGACACTTTTGAGGTTGGAGCGCCGTGTTATGATCAGGTCCAACTGGTGCCAGTGGCCAGATCGTGGGTGTCTCCAGGAAACTTTGTGACGCGGTTTGGATTGAAAATATGAGTTGGTGATGCATAGATGGTGGTATGTCAAGGAGACGTTGTCCATTCTCATTACTTCTACCAATGCCATGATAACCCAAGCAAGATGGCCAGGAGTCATGGTCAGCACCAACTCTTGCATTAAAGTCACCAAGAAGATAAAGTTGATCTTGTTTGGGGATGTTTTTTATAATCAACTCAAGCTCATCATAAAATTTGTCCTTTGTTTCTTGAGGGGCGCTAAGTGTTGGGGCGTATACACTAACCAGGTGGACAGGTCCTATCGAAGAGTTCAGGCGGAGGGTCAAAATTCTCTCTGAACCACCTGTAGGTGGTACTATTGCTCCCAGTAAAGTGTTCCTGACTGCAAAGCCAACTCCATGCTCTCTGGTTTCACCAGGAGGTTTCCCTTGCCAGAAAAAGGTGTAGTCTCTTTCTTTCAATGAGCCTGACGAGAGAAGTCGGGTTTCTTGAAGAGTAGAGATGTCAACTTGTCTCTTCAAGAGTTCTTTATTAATGACTGCAGTTTTACGTGCATCTCTTATATCCATTTTATCGTTGTCAGTTTGTCCGGGTGTCATTGTCCTAAGATTCCAGCATCCGAGGCGTAATGCAAAATTCTTAGTTTTGTTCGTTTTGTTTGGTGCATATGTTTGCAACCCGCTTGTTAGGATAAATCCCTTAGCTACATGCACCCAATGAAGCAGGCAGGTTGTGGCGGGACAGCACCTAATTGGCTGAGGGCTGCCCAGCTTGAGGCGGGCGGTAGCTGTCCAGTGAGATGAAGACATCTCTCCCACCGACTGAGGTCGCCCCTGGCGCCCAACTCTACGCCAAACGAGAAAGGGCTTATAACCGGTAACTGCTGACCTCCCGTGCTGTGCCCACAGCACAGTGTAGAGGGATTTTCCCCTCCAGGGCACAAAAAAAGAGCCTGGGCAAGATGTATGGAGGCCCTGGGTTGCCCAAGTGACAGGGCCCCCCTCTCTGCCTTGCTGGCGTGATCCGAAGGAATGGTGAACCACTACATTCGGCGTCAGTTTGGCTGCAGGAGTTGCCAGTTAGTATTTTACACACTGAACTGCCTAACGGAGTCCAAGCCGTGATTTCTGTCAGGGTTTTCTCCCTTAGTCTTTTCCTATCCAGATGATAACCACAAGGCAGTGGGGGTTATTTAGACTATTACGCGCCTGGATACCAGCCCAGGTATTTCTGTGCTCTCGCGTTAATGTGCTAGATGGCCGTTGAGCGGAAGCTTCCTCCGCCCTTTCACAGGTTTTGTTTTTCGTCCTGCTGGGTGTCTAGCCACCCTCCTCACCAGGCAAGCCTGGTGGGGTACCGGTTTAGTCGCCGATGATCCGACTATGGAGCAGGTTGTACGTGGTTACATAATACCCATAGCGCTTTGTGCGACCTGACATGAAATATATATATGTACAAGTGCATACATATGTTAATTTCTGAACGTTGACAGTCGAAGTATGTATCGTAGTTTATTATACGAAATGGAAGTAGATCATTATTATTATTATCACCAACATTATTATTATCACCATTATTATTATCATTACCATTATTATCACTATTACTATTATTATCACTATTATCATTTATCATTATTAACATTATTTTATCACTATAACTACTATTATTATTATTATTATCATTAACTATTATTA
Organism: Doryteuthis pealeii; assembly: GCA_023376005.1. NCBI lineage: Eukaryota > Metazoa > Mollusca > Cephalopoda > Myopsida > Loliginidae > Doryteuthis > Doryteuthis pealeii. The sequence continues at coordinate 84,792,241 of CM042161.1, read as the reverse complement.
TTATTATTATTATTATTATTATTATTATTATTATTATTATTATTATCTATTGCATAAATCTAGCAAATTTTATATTTAAATCGCATACGCTTAGATATGTCCAATTCTTGTTTACTTATCTAGGCTTTTTTTTTTTTTTTTTTTTTTGCTTAAACTGATTTACTCTGAAATAAGTTCATTCATAAATTGCGTAAATACTTCGTATCTTAACCTTGTCTAGATGTCTTTATTACGAACTCATTTATTTGTTCAGTTCGTATATACACACACATATATATGTATGTTTTTATTTATTTATTTATTTTTATTTTATTTTTAAGTTACGTTAATCCATTTCTACGAGTGACGTTTAAATTCATTTCTATTTGTCGCGTCTCGGATTTTAACGTATATTACTATCATTTATTCATTAAAGCTATTTTCTATCATTCAAGTAACCTAAAATAATATTGGACGTAGTAATCACGAGATTAACAAGTTTCAATCATAGTTTTCCTTCCTCTAGACTGATTGCTCCACCAAGGTTAAAAAGCCTTCTCCTGCCTTCGTATTTACCTTTTCCAAGGTGATTAGCGCTATATGAATTGCAACCAAACTCGTCCAGAAAGTCCTCAGATAAAATGTTTACTTCAAAATAATTCATAAAAGATTTACTGAATTAAACTGATCCTCGTAGCATTTAATTTCCCCGACAAATCCACCGTCCAAGTCGTGTTTATTTCAAATCGGCACTGTCCTGTGATAAAGTGGTTTGCTTTTTATTGAGCTACTTGCTTATGCATGCAAATGGTTGATGGTCTTAAAAGGGCTTGTTCCGTTCATGCGCGGTAACTGAAATGCAAATGGCGGCATCGAGAACGCTTAGCATCAGATAAGTTCGGACAGTTTTGTCACACTTCACTACATAAACATTTAACTACAATGTATTCATTTACGTTAATTCCATAAACCATTACAGTTTGTTTCCATTAGTGAGGCACTTACGGACGGTACATAAACAGTTTCTTTTTGCATTAAAATATTCATCAAAATCAATAATTATTTTTATTACAATCCAGATTTTTATTTGATAAAAACGTTTAATATTTATTCATTCAACTATTACAGATGTAGGTATGTATTTTAAAAAAAACACGCACCTGCTAAAGCACAATATTTCTGTTTTTTTTTAATTCACCCCAAATCGGTTGTGCATCGGATCTTATTTTTTTTAAATTCGGCATTTAAAGCAATAAAAGATGAGAGCTTTTTAAAAGACTTATCTTCGCCGAATTCTGAAATCGTGGGGTTGTCGGAACCACTACATCTGCCCCTTCCACCTTCCTACTAATTTGCTATGGACTCGCAGTTTGGCTCCTCCCCTTGTCAGAGCGTTCGTGCGTAGACGCACGTAGGTGGACCTCCCTTTACCAACCCTTTCATCATCGTAGAAGAACGTTCGCCTGACGTCGCAATGGCTTCCGGCAAAATTCATAAAAATCGCTTATTGGTATATTATGAATAACAATAAGCGATAAATCGGTTGTTTGCGCCTTAACCCCTATTAAATACCTATGGCAACGAACTCCTGACAAGAATCTCGCGATATCAATCGACGGGATTTAACTTAAAAGCGCTTCTCCTAATTCGAGAGTGGATGACCTGGTTGTCTTTTCGGACGACAGTCATCCTTCCGCGTCCCTTGGCACCTGCCTGCTCCAGTTCCGGTTCTGACGAATGGCCTTTCCTGATTGCTGCTCCTGCTAACTGCCTGCCTCTCTGCCGCTAGATTACTTGCCTCTTTCCTTGCTGAGACGATCCGGGCCTTGTTCCAGTTTTCTACAAACAGCCTTTTTCAAGGCTAACAACCCAGCTCTTTTCAGAGCTAACCAGTCGGCCTTGCAACATTAGTCTTTCCTAAGACCACGAATGCGATCCTCGGGTGAAATCCCTAGAAGATCTGGGTCTTGCGACCGGATAGGCGTCCCTCGCCGACAGTACGCTAAGTACTAGCTTGGTAGAATCTCACTCGATCTTCCGCCGAGCAAACACCTAGCTACTCGAGGCATTTGCACACACGTTCCAGCCGGTCTGAAAGCCCGCCTAACCGCGGTTAATCAGACCTAAGCAAACCACGTGCTAAGCAAACCGGTCCGTCGGTTACTTTCACGCTCGTCCTCAACGGGACTACGACCGGGCTCGCAGCCGATCCAACATGACCGAGATTGTTATCGAACGACTACGACATCAACCTGGCCCGTAGACGCACTGCTATCCTGATTCCGGATTCCAGCTGCCTACCTGATACCAGACGACCTATCCACCCAGAACGACGTCATAAATAGACGAAAGGCCGACCGAACGTTTAGTGACCAATCTCCAACTTCGAACGCTCAACTACCCGATTTACCATTTATCAATTCTTGTGAATAAATTGACTTCTGGTTACCTTTGTACCCTATTCCTCAGCTTTTGTCTCTGTCATTGTCTCTGGTCGTTCACTTATTCAAACGTCTGTGGGGTCGACATCCTTATCGGCCCCGCTTCAGGGTCTTATTGTTTTGTTATATTGCATCAACTCCACACCACTCAATCATTTTATTAATTTAACTCTTTTAATAAAGTTACAACTGATTGATTTTATATGTTTAAAGAAAATTACATGGAGAATTCGTTTTTGTTTACATTTTTTTATAACGGTTGACGATTTTTTTCAATTGATGCCCTATGTTTATAGTTCATAGAAATGGTAAATAAAGTATAATATTGCTCCTTTCGGCATTTTATATAACAATTATTCGTTTTTGTAGCTTAATATTCTACAGATTTTGTTAATAAAAGAGAAACAAAATTCCGATGTTTTTTTTTGTTTAGATGTTTAAAATCTACATCCGTAGATTAAATGCTCCCGTTCACTGTATGTATCCGGGGTTTTGTTAATTAATGTACAAATAATGAATGAATAAATATTTTACTTAAATGATAGTTTTAAGACTTTTTTTAAAATTATTTTTAGTGTGGTTTGTTAATCGGAAAATATATTTCTAAGCAGACCCGCAAGAGAATAAATATAAAAAGCGTCCGATGGGACATATACCTTTTCCGAGAATTTATCAATATAAAAAAACACAGATTATTAAAATTTGAACATCCATACTTTATTAGAAAAAACCCGTAATAAAACAAAAAAAATCAATTAAAAAGTGCGTATCTTGTGTACATGCCTATCCAACCCTGACCATATCTGAAAATTCAAAGAGCTTTTATTAGATATATTTAATTGTGATATAATTATTTGGTAGTGTTAAACAGACAGCATGTTTTTTTTAATCTTTTTTGATAAATAATTTCCTATGAATTAGAATCTCTTTTTTAATTTTTTTTTACATTCTTGCTTTTACATTACTTATAAAACGCTTACAATATTTTACTCACGATGTTTAAAATAATGATTTTATTTTCATATTCGCTATTTATGATATAGAGAAACTTCATCGTAAAAAGAGACTAAAATTTGTAAAAAAAGATTAGAATTTGTTTTTTATTTACTGTCTTTTTTAAATAAACATAGACAATATATGAATCAAATGAAATTCAAAATGAATTTTAAAAATTGTAATAAACATTGTGATTAAAAAAAAGATTTATACATTTCTGGTGTCAATTTATTATCATACATGGGCAACGATGGGTATCCGTTCTTTTAACATTTCAAACAAAACAAAGTGAACAAACTTGAAGTCGACTTGTTCCATTTTTCCCAAGCATCTTCTTTTTATGGTTTAATATTACAACTGACTTTACGTGAAGATATGTCGGAGAAACCTCCGGTAGTGCAGATTGCGTTTTAATCACGTCGAAAGTAAGTGTAAGTAAACCGAATATCAAAATTACTTGACTTAGCATTGAATGACCTGGAAAGGGTTGATATACCGTATATCATATATATATATATATATATATATGTGGTGGACTCTCCTATCGAGAACGATAGATGAGGGTCAGCAGTGAGTGATTTGATTCGTCCCATGTTGTGCATGCTGTCAAGAAGACATTTTATGTTTCCTCGAGTGTAACAGCAGCCCAGCCCTGCTGCGAGCCATGAAGCCACACTGACAATCAAAATGATCCAAGGCAGGAGTTAAATGTTTTTCTTTTAAAGTTATGCGGAGCCGATCTCTATGCTTCAGTCTATTTTGTTCAAAGCTCTTTAGTTTAGCGAAACCGGTCTTACGCCATTCCTTCCGATCCGATGCTAGATCTTCCCAAGCACTCAGGTCAATATCTAGGCGTTTCAAATTGTCCTTCAATTTGTCCTTGTAGCGTAAGAGAGGACGTCCAATGGAACGCTTAGCATTTGGTAGTTGCCCGTATAAAATCATTTGGAAGCCTGTTCTCATTCATACGGACAACGTGATCAGCCCACTTAAGTTGAATCTTGGCTAGTAGGGTTTCAATGCCAGCAATATCACATCTTTTTAAAATTGTGCTGTTTTTTACTTTGTCATCCCATTTTATACCGCAAATGACACGAAGACAACGCATGTGAAATGCGTCAAGTTGGTTTATGTGCTTGCGGTAAAATCTCCAAGTTTCAGCACCATACAGTAAAGTAGAAAGCACGACTGCTCTGTAGATGTTAATTTTTATTTTAAAAGATACATCTTTGGTACTCCATAAACGATGTTTCAGATTGCCGAATGGGGTGCTAGCTTTACGTATTCTGGAATGGATTTCTTTGTCCATTTTTCCATCAGATGTGACTGTTGATTCAAGATATTTAAATGTGTCAACAATCTTCAATGCTTTTCCATCAATGAAGACAGATGGATATACAAGACGTGGATTGCAAGCTGCGGGCTGGTATAGTAGTTCAGTTTTTTTAAATACTGATTGTAAGTCCAAATGCTTTTGATGTCTCAGAGAATTTATCGATGATGGTCTGGATGTCTTTTAGGCTGTGTGCTAATAGAGCGGCATCGTCTGCAAAGAGAAGATCACGTACTAGCTGCAAGGAAGTTTTTGACCTAGCTTTAAAACGTTGTTGATTGTATAGGCCACCACTTGTTCTAAATTTAACATTTATTCCTTCACTTAGATCTGAGAATGTTTTCTCGAGCATGGCAGAAAAAAATAATGCAAATAGAAGTGGAGCAAGAACACAGCCTTGCTTAGTACCGTTTGAGACAGAAAAGGTGCTGGATTGCTCGCTACATGATCTCACAGAGGCCTCATTCCTTCATGCAAAGAAATGATGATCTGAAGCATCTTATTTGGGACTCCGAATTTTAACAACACTTTCCACAGAGCAGTCCGGGACACAGTGTCAAAGGCTTTTGTGAAATCCACAAAAACTATGAATAAGTCTTGTTAAACAAGCGTTCATCTATAACGATAAGACCCGTTTCAACAGACATACGTGGTATCAACTAATATTAATCGAAAACTCGATTAATTCAGCGGATGTAACCCTGACGATTCAGATGATGAAACTCGAGTAGGTTACTTTATATCCACTTCTTAAATATATATATATATATATATATATATATATATAGTCTCATCTCTCATCTACGTTTAACGTCATACCAGAAAATTAGGACCCTCAACCACGGCTTTCAAGCGTGTATGATAAATAGGGCTGGGAGTTTGCCATGAAGGCAATAGGTTTGGGACAATCATATTGGTACTAGGGCTTGACATAACCAGCCGATTGATCTGATGGTACATCTCCAATCGCCCGCCTAGCCTAAGTAAGGACTAAAGTTGAGTGTTGCATGTCATGGACTGCTAAGCCACTAGGGTTACATCCTTAAGCATCACGAATCACCACCCATGGCTAACAAGTGACCCCTTTTGGGGGTCTTACCCTTCTGCAATCGGCGTATTCTACATCCCTAGCTGACAGGGTTATAGAGGAATAGGTATCGCACTTAAATCCCGAAGACCAGAAAAAAGTCGCTTACAATATTATCGAGATTCCCAATGTTTATTTTTAATACGTGGAAAAAAATAGGAAACCTTAGCAGAAACCATCCACCAGTCCTTTATTCTACCTAACTATAAACTAACTTCTTGTCTTTTTTTATTCAATAATCTATTCATATTTCCGTAAATTATAGCCATTTTTTCCGGCCGCTGGTTATAGTAGACGGCGGAAGAAACGGCGTGATACTTATGAGATACAGCACAAAAGAACGTTAAATCGCGATAGTCATTTTCTTCAAATTTAGTTTTGTTATTTGAACCCAAATTGAACAGAGTTGACCTTTCGAGGCGACGACAAATTTTTGTAAATTGGTCGACAGGCGGCAATTCGTACACTCATTTTGATTTAGTGATAAGACGCTATTCACTTCTTCTAGCAAAAACAATTTGAACCGGATGAATCCTCGATACAGATATAAAATTACATTATATATCAATATGCGACAGAAAAAGCAATAGTTTATGTTTGCAGGAATGGGATATTATACACAGACAACAAGAAACGAAATTATAACACAAGCAGTGTATATATATATATATATATATATATATATATATATGAGAAGTACACAAACAGACGATGTGTTTTGATATGGCTTTTTTAGCCGACAATTTTTGGGAGAAAATGTGCTTAATTGAAGTCGTACCTAATTTTTGAAAATTGATTAAATAATTAATTAATGAATTAGGCGGGAATACCTATTTAAATGTAAGGCTAAACAAATCGAGAAAAATCAATCTCTGTGTGTACATTTCAGCCTATTAGGCCTCATCAGCAGAGCTATAGACAGGAAGACCGCTTTGTGTGTGATACGAACCCTAACTGTCAAGCTGACAGACAGAGACACTAACCATTACACTATTTACAGATTTTTCGTTTTGTTTAGAAGTAGGTTATATTCCACTTTATGGTGACTTTTACTATATGACAGTATGAGAAGTAAACAAACAGACGATGTGTTTTGATATGGCTTTTCTGGGAAGGGCCTGCTGGTGTAATGGTTAGAGTCTCTGCCTGTCAACTTGACAGTCAGGGTTCGAATCACACACAAAGCGGTTTTCCTGTCTATAGCTGTGCTGGTTAGGCCTGATGGGCTGAAATGTACATACAGAGATTGATTTTTCTCGATTTGTTAAGCCTTACATTTGAATAGGTATTCCCGCCTAATTCATTAATCATTAATTAATTTTCAAAAATTAGGTACGACTTCAATTAAGCACATATTCTCCCCAATATATATATATATATATATATATATATATATATATATATATATAGTGTGTGAGATTTTCACTGTTTCAGCTTTTACTGGAACGGTGTGCCCAAGGCAGTATTATTGGTAGAGTGCTCAATATAAAATAGAGCTGTTATATTATATAATAAAATAAATATATAAAGGTTTTACATATCTTTTTATTTGAAGCAAGTTCACCTGATGATTGTTGACGCATGAAACCAAAATGGTTCTGACTGTTCCTTTTTCACCAAATAAATAGATATGTAAATCCTTTATATATTTATTTATTATTATATATATTATATTATATATATATATTATATATATATATATATATATATATATATATATATATATATATATATATATGACACCGATACTAATTTTTTTTAAGAAAAGGTTATTTTCTATGCAACCAGGAATTTATCATTTGTAGTAGAATATTTCACAAATGTCATGAATATTATTAGGTAGTATTTATTCATCATTATAATGTCCATAAGAGAAAGTTACTTAGGTGTTCTTCTAACTTGTTTATCATGTCTTGTTCGTCTTACTTGGATGGTTTATGTAATAGTTAGTTACTGAGTGGACAAATGCTCTTTGAGGGTGCTGCTTCTAGAATTGATTTATGACAACACGCAGCATCCTTGTGTAGTTCGAATTATTTCGTTAAAATCCAAGTAGTGCGGCCATACAGTAGCATTGACAAAGCTACAGCTTGGAAGAATTCGTGCTCAATCTTATCAGAGAAATCGTATTTCCATATGAAAAATAAAGAAATCAATCCTCTCTCTCTCTCTCTCTCTCTCTCTCTCTCTCTCTCTCTCTCTCTCTCTCTCTCTCTCTCTCTCAATATATATATATATATATATATATATATATACACACATACATACAGACACACACACACACACACACACACACACACACACACACATATATATATATATATATATATATATATATATATATATATATATGCTTCGTAATAAAGACATTTGTATAACCAATAAAGAATTAAAGCTGTAAATTAAAAATCAAAATTCAGAAGAAAATGAATCAGAAATAATTTTGGCGCAATTTATTTTAACTCTTCTTTTTGAAATAGTGACAGCATTTTAGTATTAATATATATTATTCTATATATAAAAGTAACTTTGTTAAAAAATAAATTATTTTTTAATGTAAACACTTTAAAACGTAAATCTTTCACTATTCCTTTTCGACTGATAAAAACTGATACCATCCTTCAAACTTGTGAATTGATTTTTTTCTCAGTAGTTAAAATTGTATTTTTATTATTTTACTTAAATGAACGTTCTGATAAGAAAATATGTTTAATTGAAAAAATAAATAATGTGACAACGGTTTTCTAAAGATAACTGTTCCACCTAATGCGTTCGTTCACCTTTTAAATATAATTCATTCCATCCAATGCTAAATACCGGGGGAAGAAGAAGAAGAAGAAGAAGAAGAAGAAGAAGAAGAAGAAGAAGAAGAAGAAGAAGACCACCACCATCAAGTCAACTGAATTGCTGCAATCGGCTAGAATACTCAGAAGAGTCATGGAGACCTGAGGAGACTTGTTGTCACTCACTCCAGTGAAAGACCATCAGTTAACGCTGAAGTAAAAAAAAACTATATAATATTAATAATGATAATAATGATGAAAACTTTGTTTTAAAAGAATTTGACGCAATAGACAGTTATGTGCAAAACCTTCAGTTTTGATAAGAATATGAAAACCTTCCGTCTGTCCTGGAAATAAACTTTTTTGAAAATGAAAAGAGACGCAATTGAAGAACAATAAAAACCCATTTTCTTTGCTGAGAAGTTAAAACTCATTATTTTGGGAGTTACGAATTTTTCTTTGTATGATTAGTTTTTTAGGGTCATTTTTCTATTTTCTATTTACAAGTTGAAGTTAGAAAAAAGATACTAATGCTAATAAAGTAAAATTCTCATTTTTTTTTTTTACAAAATCTAAAAGTTTATCAGTTGAAAAAAAATTATTTTAGAAATTATCGAATTGCAAAAGTAAATATTCTGAAAGAAAAAAATAATGCCATCCTCAAAATTGTATTTTTTTTAAATCTTTTAAGTCTATTTTTACTTACTTTTCTGCAAGGAACTTCGGAATAAAAAATAATTAAATAAAAGATAATAATAATATGACTCAGTCATAACTACGTATTAACATTTAACTATAAAATACTCAGTGCATCGTATATGTTGTAATTTTGTTCTTGAGTTTTAAGGAACCGGAATTACCAGTTCTGCCATTATAATTTACAATAAAATATGGTAGAGCTGTAATATAATGACTTGAAAAAACAAAAAAATTTAAGTTACATGAAGTTAATAGTGGAAAGTAGCTAGGCGATTTCTAACTGGTCAGCACAACGCTTACCTGTCAATTTCTTAGTGGTCAGGACAAGGCAAGGAAGAGAGTGAGAGAAAGAGGGAGTGACGAGAGGTCAGTCTGGACTGAGATGTTGAAGAGAACAGGCGTAATATGGGTGTATGTTCTCCAAGGCATTTTGACTTGGAAATAAAATAAATGGGCTCAGAAAAAAAAGAACGCCTTGTATTTTTTATAAAGAACATGAACGACACAAGACAATATATCCTCAAGAGACGATCCTAGTAATCAGACTCGAAGATCAGCTACTCCGGTCCAGAAAAGCAGATTCCAGCGAAAAGAATAGAAGAATGTAAGTAGATTACCATTACCATTACAACGTCAGGATTCCTTTTAGATCGAACCCTGCAACGCGACGGAGTTATGTCTCAACCTCCACTACTCTGACTGGAATCTTTTATCGAATCTATTGTAGTTAACTTCTCGAAGAAATTATATCCTAGTCTATCTTATAACGCGTGATTTAAATTGTTACTGTAGCATCGTGAATATGCTGATATTTCTGACTCAATTTATATGTTTGTGAATTATTGTAGGTCAATAGTTATACTATATCTGGTAGAACGTATGGAATTAGAAGACTTAGAAAGATCCTCGGATATGGATTTAGAAGTAAATAACTAATAATAACAGACAAGAGGCAAAACTTTTTATTTAATACATTTTATGCACTCTTCTTCTTCTTCTTCTTCTTCTTCTTCTTCTTCTTCTTCTTCTTCTTCTTCTTCTTCTTCTTCTTCTTCTTCGTGTGTGTGAGTGAGTGTTTATGCGCAACACGAGTAAAGTAGATTGTTAGATTTATAAATGCAGAATGCTCAATATCGGTGATAGAGCATATATATATATATATATATAAACTACAATATAGTGACTCCCAGATTCTTGTAATACGGTCATCGTACCACAAAACTTACATTTGCCGTAAACTCTGTGCCTACGCTATTCTCTCTCTCTCCCTTTCATACACACACACACACACACACACAACACACACACACACATATATATATATATATATATATATATATATATATATATATATATGAATGGTTACTTTTCTTCCCACTCATATTCTGGCTTCATAAAATGCACCTAAAACAAACTATATCAAATTATTTCAATGTTTTCCAACCCATGTAGATGAAAATATTATGAAATTGAATTTATGTGACTTTCTTGAAGAAAAACTTTAATCCTCGCTGTTCTAAGAAAATATGAATTATCGTTAAGTTAAATAAATTCATCAACACCAAACCAATAGAAAGCGTAAATTATCCAGGATTTTAATGCACAATTACATACATTGTAGAGTTAATGATTGTCCCCTCCTGTGATCATTTAAATAACATGTATCCCCCATATAATGAATGACTGGGAAAATTAACTTTTTTTCTTCAGACGATTATGATTTATGCATACACATTTATCAACACCTCCGCACAAGTAGGGTGTGACAAAATGTCAATGTTTTTAAGCGGATTTTAACAGATTTGAATTCAGAATTTTCCTTTTCCTAGACTGGTTGCCTAGCTGTTGTGGACTAGCCTGGCTTACCTTACATGAAGAGTAAATGAGCTGGCCCAAGACTATTTGTACACTGTTGTTTTAGAACATCGATGTGATTACTGAGACTCGAAGTTTACAGAACCATTATGCGAACCGTATACCTTTTAGCACTCTGTTGTGAGTTACTCTATGATCCAGTATACAACACTAACCAAAATTAAAGATCCCAGTTTTCCCTACTACTTACCCATAGCTGGAAGGAGAGTATGTGGATGCATACATTTCCCAAGGGTATCAGAGTTATGTGAAATGCAAAGAGCCTAGTCCAGGATTTGACCTCTCGTCAATGAATACATTTCCCTACGACTCTAACCATTACACCTCGCGTCTCCACTCATCCTTTATATATTCCAGTTGTACTTCCCCAGACAAAGATTCAACCATCATCTGCTTGTCCAATGAAAGATTTTTAATTCATTACTGAATGTCACTCTGATATAATTGTTCACACATCATCACTATTTATTTTAGCCAATTTAACCTTATTTTCTCCTGTATATTTGCTCGTGTTGTTTTTCATTTGATTATGTGAATACAATTATATTTAGCCGATTTATTACTTGTCCTGGTTCTGAGATTAAACTGCATCAAATGGTGAACTTCCAATTCGGTAATTCTGGGGAGTGTGGAGTACCCCTTCATCGCCATTACTCATAGGTTCATTCTGACCTGGAGTGGTTGTACATATATAAAGGTCCCATATATGAGTTAAATAGAAAAATGATTTTTTTAAATTGTTTAAAAAGATGAGTTCGAAAAAAAAAAAGGAATATCATCAGGTAATAATAAAACAAAACGTCTTCGGCAAAAAATAACCCGACAAGGGTTGACATAGCGTTAAATCCAACCAACCAACCGATGTATTACAGTTCAGTCACAAATATCGACTCCGCTTTCGAATTGTTTTTCATTTATTTTGTTGCATATTTCCTATTTTCACGGCATATTGCGTTCAATTTTCTATCATAACAATTTGGTTGGTTGGTTGGTTTTATGTTATGTTAACTCTGGGTTTATTTTATCCCGACGACGTTTTTGTTTTATTCATTCTTGCTGGGTATTCAATCTTTTTAAAAACATTTTACAGATCTATTTAACCCATCAATGGGATTCTAATAGTCACTACCACTCCGGGTCAGGGTGGATTTGAGACTAATAGCGATGAAGGGGTACTCAACAATCCCCAGCGCTCCAGAAGTGGAACCTCAAAACTAGATGCAGTTAACCGTCATAACTAGGACACTAAGGCCCTCCGTCACCGCCTTCTAGCACACATATGATAAAAGTGCCAAGGTTCAATCAGTGTATTCTACAGCCCCAACCGACAGAGCATTCGCAACCTTTGGTGTATTTCACGGTCAACCAGTATGTTTTCCTTTTGTAAATAACCATATTCTTTTTTTACTCTATATTTCATTTATTTGGACTTAATATTAAACACATCTGACTGGGAACACAGAACGTCTTTCCACACATTCCACTTTGGATTGCTTTCTTGAATTAGTTTTATGATCTTTTTATTGTTTCAATGATCAGTGATTTTCTTCGTCTCATTTCTTTTTAACTAGGTATGCCCAACCATTGTTGGTGTCTGCAAGTATTTTTTGCAACTGTGGACTGATCTGCATGTATAGTCTTCTGTTTTTATTTGTTTTAAAAATGCATATTATCAGATAATTTAATAAATTTTCCTCAAAATATGATCATTCATCTATATTTCCCTCTACATGGTTTTAGAAGTCGCTCATGGTGTAGGTAGTAGAAAATGGAGAAGATGACCCGATTTCAAATCCTGGACGAGGCAGTTTGCATTGCATATACCGCTAATACCCACAGGAAAGGTATGAATCCAACTATTTTCCTCCAGCTATGAGAAAAATAGTAGAGCAGAGTGATATTTTTAAATCTAGTAAAGCAACCAGTCAAAAAGAAGGAAAATTCTGAATTCAGACCTGTTAGATTCCGTTTAAATATTAACCTTGTGCCACATCCTGTTCATGTGGAAAAGTTAGGTAAATACATGTACATGGATTAGAAAAATAATGATTAATGTTTAAATAATTAATATATTTTTTAAATATTTATGAAGCCATAACGGTCATCTATTAAATGAAAAATGTTTTGCGTCTTCTGTGTTATTATTTTATTTAGTGCTGAACAAATTTTTACTTAAGTGAATATTCTTTACGTGTGCAATTTTCTTTCCAGGATAGTAAATCAGTTCGTGTCAGCGTGACATATTTTGAACGGACGAAAGAATTTTACATAAATGTTTCTCATGTAGATAGATATATGCAAATACTAAAAATGCCTAACTCATCGTAGAATAATATGACTGTAGAATATAGGACTTGCTCACTTTTACTTTATTCATATTTATATTTATTTTTGTTGCGTATCTGTTCTTGGGTCACGGCTAAAAGGAAAAGCCCAATGGGACGCATCTTTTGCATTGATACTGACTTCATCTTCCCCTTGAACTGCGAGGCTATTCTAGATAAGTAGAGATCATCAGATGACAAAATTTGCCAATTCTGGTCAAAGAGAGACTTTCACATGAATTTTTAAAAAAAGGTACATTTCCAACTCTACTTTAGATGTTCAGAAATAACTTGTGAACAAATGGTCTATATATCAAATGTAGTATATAAAAACAAACACATCCACACACACTCGCACACATATATAGTCAACGACGAAATTATTCGTACACCCATCAATTTTGAATATTTTTATGCATTTCTCAGAATTAGAAGTTTACACGATTGTCAGTTTTTTTTAATGTTAATAAGCAAAAAAAAAAAAAACGGAATATAAAACCCAATTTTCAGAACAATCGGTTCAATACAACAAATGATGCACAATACAAAAATAGAAAATTATTTGTACAGTACAAATATATATATATATATATATATATATATATATAATATATAATATATATATGTGGTGTGTGGTGTGTGTGTGTGTGTGTGTGTGCGTGTGTGTGTCTGTGTTGTGTGTGTGTGTATGTGTGTGTCTCTCTCTCTCTCTCTCTCTCTCTCTCTCTCTCTCTCTCTCTCTCTCTCTCTCTCTCTCTCTCTGTGTGTGTGTGTATGAGAAAGTATGAATTAAAAAGGTAGACACAAGAAATTAATTCAATTCTTTAGTGAAAATCAATATTTTGTTTTCATATTATGAAAGACTTATTCGTTCTCTTTATATTTTCATATTTTTTTTGTTTTTTGCCAACCTTTTTTTCATCATATTATATATGATGATATATGTATATATATATATATATGCATATATATATACACATATATATACACATATATACATGTATGTATAGATATATATATATGGGTAATTCCATGTCAAATCATCAAAGCCATGTCTCCCACGCCTTCAATTTTTATGAAATGTTGTACAGGTGTGGACTATATTAAAGTTAAACAATCACCAAAATTTGTGCTTTGAATTCCAAAAAGTGATGGAGTTATGTGAAATTTGAGGGGGGCGTCCCGAAAAATGGTCATATTTTGTAATCTATTTTTGTCTGTAAAATGAGTTCTAGTGCTTCTCTACTCCTAAAATTTGGTTTATAAGACCATTTTTGCCCTAGAAATCCCAAAATGCTACCAAAAACGTTTTACCGTCAACCAATTTTAAGTTATTGATGATTTCTGATTTTTTTCATATCAAGATCTGAGCAAACTCCGAACTATCTTTTTGGTACAAATAATGTTCAATAGATATTAAATATTAATAGAAAAAATATTTGTCATAGATTCAGTGCCACATCGGGATATTGAAAAATCAGAAATCATCAATAACTTGACATTGGTTGACGTTGAGACTTTTTGGTAGCATTTTGGGATTTCTAGGGCAAAAATGGTCTTAAAAATAAGTCTTAAAAAATATGAAGCAAGGATAAAACAAAAAATATAAAACAAAATATATATATATATATATATATATATATATATATAATATAAAATAAAAATTATTAAATATTATGATATATAAAAAAATTATTAATACTATTAACCAAATAAACAATGTAAAACCTTAAAATATAATAGATAATATAATGTTGTATAAATATAATATATATATATACACCAATATGGGTGATATATTTTAAGTATCCGGTCTTAAATATCTTGAATAGCACATTTATGTCTAAGTTAGGGTAGCGTGGACATGAAGTCAACTGCACTTTTTACTGACATTTTCTCGTCTCCATTCTTAAACCAATTTCTTATTTGAAAAATTATATATATATATATAATGTATTAATTTGAAAGCAATTACAATGCAAGTAAAAAATAAAAACAAAAAGATGATCATTTCCGAAAATCGTCTCTGAAGATAAAGTTTTACTTTGAAATCGATAAGACAGAAAATAACATCTTTTTGTTTTTATTTTATTTTTTAGTTGCATTGTAATTGCTTTCAAATTAATACATTATAACATACTTAACAATGCTTCAAGCAAATTACCAATTACTTATATATATATATATATATATATATATATATATATATATATATATATATATATATATATATAAGTAATTGGTTTAATATATATAATAATATTTATATAATAAAGTTTTATTATGGGTCCAACGGAAAAAAAAAGATATTCTATAAAAAAGGTTTGCAAAAAGGGTTATGTTTGTTTTTTTTAATTATTAACTTACATATGCGACATGTGTTTCAGATCTGTTATCTTCTTCAGGCATTGAATAACTATATTTTGACAGAATATGTATATGTGTTATTTCTGATATTTGATAGGTTGTGTTTGTTTTTGTAACTTACTTTTTGTTTATGAAAAAGATAACAGATCTGAAACACGTGTCGCATATGTAAGATAATAAAAACTTTTTTTTAAACATAATCCTTTTTGCAAACCTTTCATTTTTATAGATATATATATATATATATATATATATATATATATATACTTTATTTGTATGTTATACATGAACCAGCCGTTTGCTGTTGAAAATTAACATACAAATCCATTGGGCAGGTATATCTTTCTCACACGGGTAAGTTTTGGAATTAATTGCAAGTTACGAATAATTAGAACCAAATAAAATGAAATTTCTTTCAAACAACTTAATCCTAAAATTAAGAAATATTTTGGGATGTCATTTAAATAGGAAAAAAACCTTTAGCAAACAACCATTGATTCACTCTTTATTATAATATTTGATAATAGATTTGTGAGTTTTTGTTTTTGTAGAAATATTCTTCATGCATTTGGGACCCACCTCTCATGGATGCGATGTATATTCATATTTGCGCACAGGTGTCAGATATCGGTTCCCTCTCAGATAAAGTGGCTAGAATTTCAAATGATTATTTCTAGGACAGATAGAAGGAACTGCCTAGCAGACTTGCATGATAGTGTCAATATTTTATTCCTCCCTCATCAAACCATGAATCATATTGAATCAAACATAATGTACGTTTCTGTATATCTATATAAATTTGTTACTCTACTTCTACGAAGTTTCGCGGAGGCGCGTTAAACGTAATATTTCAAACTGAGTTTAAATTCTGGACGAGGCTGTTTGCATTTCATTCTAATGTCCCTGTGAAAGGTATGAAATATCTCAACACTCTTCAGATATGGGTAAAATGATAAGGTAGTCTGTTACTTTGTCTCTGTTTAGGCAATTAGTGTAGGAGAAGGAAATTTAAACCAGCCTTAAAAGTAAAGTTGGCTGAGTGGCCCTTTGTCGGAATCTGCCAGAGATCGAGGGAGTCTATCTCTTTTTTGCAAGCGCTAGATCAGGGAGATTGTTTATTGCTGAGGTAGGGTGCCACAACCTACCGTAAACTTGCCATTCTACCGTACATATCAGATTACCCAATCTGTACTGCTCATGCGCTGAGTTGGCGAGGATCGTTACCGAGCCCAGAACCTTGCGATTCCGAGATGGGTGCTCTACCGACTGAACTAAATCGGCCCTTCTTTAACCCAGCTTTACTCAACCTAAAACTTGAACTATCCGTTGGCTAACAGCATACTTCCTCTTTATATCCAGATTTGAATATTTAACCGGAAGTTGATGTTGGATTGTAAGTTTTACAATTGTGAATGCCGATTTTTAAGACAGAAGCCTATTTTGGGGTGCTTTTTTTAGTATATGTACATGACCTTGTGCCTGACAAAGGTGAATATTGATAATTTCTTCTTCATTGCAGTTTTTTTTATCAAACGGTAGCGTTTCTATTGTTATATATTTATTAATGCCAGTGTATGCATGTCTATCTATGCATGAGTTGTGTTGAAGTACATTCTACATTGTGACCATCCTTGAGAAACCCATTGTGAAACGAATATCCCAAAGTGGCTGGATTTAAATTCATTCACATCATAAACTGGGAACCCTATATAATCCCCCGGCGAATGCGCCTGAAGTGTTAAATCTACTAGCATCCTCCTTTGCTGCTCTAACCAGATTGAGATCTTGAATCCTGAAAAGGATTATTTCAATAGAATTAGAGGTTTGAATTGTCAATACCTCTTCGTACACTGGAATGACGCCCAGTGAGCCAAGCAGATATAAAAAGAAGGAAACGACATCTCGGCCTAATGTAGGCGAAGCTGTCAAACGTATGCCAGAAATCAGCGTTTCTCATGCATTGAGAAATCCATTCAAATTCCTAATCGAATAAATTTCAAAGCCTAGTTCGAACGATTCGCTAATTCTTTGACGTTTTCAAAAATATAGTGTCGGTGTTCGCAGCTGCATTTATCTATGACCCTTATAAAATATTTCTTCGAAATTTCGTTCCTGTCAAGTTATTGTATACTGATTGGCTACATCATTACTTAACGCCGTTCACAGAAATCAAGTCTACGTTGGCAAAAAAAGTGTGTTATCAGATAGTGATTATTCCTAGTGGGGTCTAACTGGCGAGGGGGTGTTATGTTCAATGTACCAGTAATAACATAACTGACGACGCCACCCAGCGCTATTTTAATAGTACAGGTGTATATCAAACATTAATATACTCATCTCGTGTATTGCGTATAGCATACCAATAAATGTAATTTTCCCAGGGTTGTATACAAGTATACTTACCTTCTTTGCTTGAATACTTAGCTCCTAATTTTTCTATGTTGCAATCTTCCATTTTAGCTTGGGCTGAATCGGTCTATCTCAAGGCTAGTCTAAGCTGATGACTGAATTTCTTAATCTGTGCTTCTGGATCTTCTGTTATTCTGGATCTGATCTGGGACGACACAGGATCTTTTTTCGAGCTCATAGAGATTTTGGTTACTGAGACGAGAGATGCCATACATCTTACTCGTCCCAGCACTCAGCAAAACCAGATTTTCTTTGCTATATTCCGACGTTCGCACTAGCGAACTAGAAGAGTATGTCAACACAATGTTAAACAGTTTCAATCTTTCCTGTGTTTCCCGACAAATCCGTTACTTTAACAAAACACTACACTTACTGTGCATAATTAATGGGCTACATATCAATTATGTAACAATATTTCTGAGTGCAACAATATAAATGCAAAATTATTTCAGTTATGAAATCAGGGGGCTCGGTCAGTCCAGGCTTCATATTTGAAGGATGCCATATTAGTCATCGTTAAACTGTGCTGATATCCTTAATTGAAAGATCAATATTGTTTGGCGAACATATCAGTGCTCTAAAATGGGTTTTCATATCTCACTTATTGGCGCCCTTTTTACTTAATAATGGCGCGAACGCATCGTGTTTGTTGAATTTTCTTTGTCGCGGTTTTAATAAAAAGATAATATGGATCGGAAAACACTTTGTTGATTAGAACGGGGGAATATTTATGTGTAATTTGTTATAAACAAGGGAATTTCGGTTAGAATAAATCATGGAATAATATCTGAGTGAACAAAGATATGGAATTCAGGATACTGCGCTCATCAGCAATCTCTTCATTATCGAGTGATAAGGATGCATAAAAACACGAGCGCACACGCCCCCACACACACACACACACACACACACACACTCACTCATCACACACACACACACACACACACATATATATATATATATATATATATATATATATATGAATATGGTCATAAGTTTATTAATGGTGGTAATCTCGACGTTTGAACACTTCGGTTTATATAAAAACCGTCTTCATTACAATATGAAACTAGTAAAGGAAAAAGATTATTGTTGTTAAAAATGTGAGGAATGTTTTTGAAAACATTGTTAAAGTTTGAGTTGTGCAGCTAAACAGTAGCACTGACACACAAAACCTTGGAAGACTTATCACTTTATCTTATAAGGTTGACTGTTCTGATTCACACGTGGCGTTGTTTCCACGGTTCATCTTTTTTCGTTTATTGTACTTTTTTCTTCATTTTCGATGAGCACCGATCTCCATGCTGTTTTACTGTGACGTTCCAACGCGAAGAACTCTAGGATATCTTTGTGAACACAAAAAAATGTGTTCACAAAGATCTTTTAGAGTTTATTTCCTTAGCTATGATGTCTCGTAGCCTTAGTTTGATCCCTCTCTTCCTGTTGCGTGCAAATGTGAGAGAGTTTAGTTAGTTTCTAGTTGGCAGCTGAATGATGAGGCTCACGATAGCCCCTCTCGATCGAGGCAAGATTCTCATTCTCCTATGTTTGTGATCTGGGTCTAAGAAAAATAAATGAATATCTGAATTCCCTAAAGAAGTGTTGTGTGTTGTCACTAAAAACAAACGACAATGCAAGACGTATTAGATCACTGAGGAACCTCTTAAAAGAAGAAATAGTTAGAAAAAGCTGAGAAGACAGCCCAAAAGTTAGTAGAGCTACTCTGATAGATAGACCGATAGACAAACCAGCCATCGACTAAGTGCTATTCAGATCAATCTGTACAAGATGAGAAGAAATACGTCGATTACAGAAAATATAAGTACAGATTGATATTAAGATGTATACGGCCACGAATATACATGGGTAGACATAAGTTAAGATGGCTATACAACAGTAAAATCTTTATTCACTTTTCAAATTATACAGTATTCTCAAAATGATGGATGTATATAATCTAGCTGAAGGTGCGTGTAATGGTTAGAGTTATAGGAAATGGACTCGTCGACCCGAGTTCAAATCCTGAAGGCTCTTTGTGTTTCATATTGCGCTAATACAGTTGGTAAAAGTATGCCTCTAACTACTCCCTCCAGCTATGGGTAATATTAGGACAGACCTGGCTGGCTAGGTAACTTCTCTCGCAGAAGGAAAACTCTGAATTCAAACCTGTTAAACTGCGCTTAATAAATTGACCTTGAGTCACATCCTACTCGTGCGGATTTTATATCATATTCATAGCTAATATTGAACAATATTTCGATTCATAAAAATCATCATTAGAGCTTGTTTTTAAACCAGACTCATCAAGAGAGAAGCTGAAAAAAAGATAATACTACAGCTCCTAATAACACACAACATAACAACAATAACGACTCTGATAGGTACAGCATACTTCCCAATAATCATATCACTGATAAAATAAATAGAAACCTAAAAAAAGATAGGTATTAAAATAGTTACTCACCCCAAGAAAACAACCAAAAACATTTTACAGAATAAAAATAATTATAAACACATACACTCCGAAGCAGGGGTCTCCGCAATAGATTGCTTAAATTGTAACACAAAATATTTAGGAGAGACTTCTAGATCTTTATCTAAACGGGTCTCTGAACATAGATATCATATTAAACGAGGTTTTGTAAACAACGCCCTAGCTAAACGTATTTTAGACAATAACCATATCTTTGATTTTAAATGTGCCAAAATATTAACTCACATACACAATAGAACACTACGTAGAATTATGGAATCTTGCGTAATTCTCACACATCAAACCATCCCCCAAAGACAAGGCTTTTTTAATATATCCCCTTATTTAGCGACACTTGTACTCAGAAATCATAAAATCTCCTTCACATAACCATTTCCGACATATACTTCCCAACAAATTTAAATTTTACATTATCCCAATAAACCGTTACACCATTCATATTTTTTCAATTATAAAAAAAAATAAATAAAAAAATTTAAAAAATAAAAATAGAAATAGTTGAAAAAAAATTATTTTCTGAAAAAATCCGTTGCACGCTGACCATGAACGGGTTAAAACTCTTCCTGTTTGAAAAAGAGAATTTGTCAATTTTTGAATTTTAAATACGTCTTCTTCTTTCAAAAAACTGTTACACTAAGATATACATTATGTCGTTGACAGAGAAACGCGTAGCAGATGTGCTAATGATAAACGATCGAATGACTTGTACGCTTTTTGGAACATCAATGTTTTTCGTTTTGAATTCAAATTATTTTCAACTTCTCTCTCGATGAGTCTGGTTTAAAAACAAGCTCTGGTGATGATTTTTATAAATCGAAATATTATTCAATATTAGCTATGAATATGATATAGAATATTTTCATTTTAACAGCAATGTGTGTTTTCATATCCTTTTATCTATACTTATACTGTCGGATTCATTTCCTTACTCTTAACTTATATATATATATATATATATATATATATATATATATATCTTATTATAATGGAGATTGTGTGTTTTTCTGTCTGTAACCGAAACTATATTACTAATCGAGTCACAATTAACATAGTTATTTACATCACATTCTTCATGATTTTATTTTTCATTTAAACCTCAATTATTAATAAAATTGCTTCACCTTTTTATTAGTGTTGTCCATATCTATATACTAATAACATGCAATTGTATTTATATATACAAAAAATAGTGGTTTGCAGTGTGAACGGGAAGGCTAATTTGAATATTGATATTAAAAATGTGATTTTATTA
Source organism: Doryteuthis pealeii (assembly GCA_023376005.1). NCBI lineage: Eukaryota > Metazoa > Mollusca > Cephalopoda > Myopsida > Loliginidae > Doryteuthis > Doryteuthis pealeii. Next base: position 84,770,202 of record CM042161.1, on the reverse strand, counting down.
AATATGTGCTTAGTATTATTGATTTCTAACTGTTTGGTTTTATTTTAATGAATATAAGCAAAAATCTCTTCAATGAATCTTAAATGAAATCCATTAACAAGAAAAAATAACTGTCATTTTATTCTTTATTTCCTAATTTAACTAAATAGTTAAATAAGTAAAATTCAGCAATGAAAGACGGCAGTGATGGAAGAGTAAGTTTCATTTCTATTTTTCTATTATAACCCCACTCTGTTTCAAATCTTTTTATCTGCATTCTTATTAGACTTTCTAATTTAATACGATATTTCATTACATTAAAACTTAAATACTTGCACCCGGAGGGTGCATATATTTGCTAGTATATATAAGAGACGTTGCCTCATGTTACATTCTATCATGTCTTGCACAACAGGAATAAAATTGACAGAATTAGTTGAAACTATACAGTGTGTAAGTTTATTCCTTTTCTAGAAACTTTCCTTACCAAAATATGTAGATTCAAATGTATCGTATCAATATATTGAGAATAAGAATATGACAGATGCATTTTAAGTGAATAAGAATAAAATAGATGCATTCCAAGAATATAGAAAGAAAAAAGCGACAATCTCTAAATCGAAGTAAGAATACATTTATGCAGAATAATCCAGATTTTGTCCTGATATGATTGGGCGGTGATGTGATAAAATTTAAACGAATAATCTCTGCTACCATCTCGTCAAATTTACAAATGGAAAAGCTTGCGCCAAAAAATCAAACTTCCTTTGTTTCCAAACGGATGTATCACGATTATCGATTAAAATGAATGTTCTCTCTCAACAGCAATGGGGGGGGAGGTAGTAGGAGGAATTTGGTTATTTAGGCAACTTGTCTAAGAGAAAGAATTCTCTGAATTTAAATATGTTTTTACTACGCTGAGAAATTAATGTTGTGTCACTTCCTGTCCATGCTGGAGTTGGGTGTAGATAAATACATACACCATAATTATCGATAGAATAGAAAATGATTCAAATTCATGATTATAAAATCATAATCGATCTATAATGTTTATATTTGCCCTCGCTATACACCGCTCAGTAGCTGGCGGTATGTAATTGATCAGCATCACCCACGCCGTATGCCGTGAAATGTTGATCATCGTGAGTTTGAAAGCTATAAAATCCTCATTTCACTACTTGGCAACATCTCTTAGCCAAATTAATCACCAAATCTCTCTCCTGATGATTATTTCCCTTTGGGCATCTCTCTAGGCTGAAATCTTTAAACGTAGGAAGCAGTCAATTGACAACGATATGATAGATTTTTATTCTTCATTGAATCGCAGTAATACCAGAGGCAATGACATGGCGAGCGCTGCTGAACTCGGGGTGGGGTGGGGGTGGGGGGCTTCAAGAGTTTTATTGCTCGTGGAGGCAAGCATTTGAACGATATAATTTTCAAAATCAAATGGCAAACGATAAACGAAATATTGTGCTTTCTGGTTGTAAAATTAAATTGTGAATTGGATAGATGCTAACTTTTTATTTTATTTCCATTCCAATACGGAGATATTATTTTGCCGGACCCGGTATTATTCCAGTGCTTTCCTCTATCAAGAGTGATTTCCATTTTATTTTCCACCAGAAACAAATCAATGACCTCTGGGAATTAAGCTTTATTTTTGGAGTTGAAATTTGTTTCCTATCTTAAGATAACCACTGTATATTCTCTTTTCTGTGAACATAAAGAACCCATTTCCATCACCTTTATCAATGCGATGAGAACTTTAAAAAAATAAGTGAAAGTTTGGTAATCCTGGTTAAAAATAAAAGACCCCTGCAGATGGTGGAACGTTTCATTCAGTTCTCAAGGGAAAACTCGTGAGAAACCCAAATTCCTAAGTTGCACGTTTTACCCAATTCGCTTGAGATGTTCGTGCACAGTTGCACATAACACATTAGGTTTTTTGCGCTAAATCCCCTGTACTTTGAAGTAGATCCAATTCATTAATCTTTTTAAAAAGTTATTCATTTAGATCAAGTAGTATAGGTTTCAATAGCCATTTGAAAACCATTTAAACAACAACGGATATGGAAGATTGTCTTCTGCTTCTATATACACTGAATAAATGT
>CM042161.1:84758109-84765609 GCA_023376005.1 Doryteuthis pealeii | reverse complement strand
AAGACCGTGACTGAGGGTCTTAATGATCTAGGTATGACGTTAACCTACATCTAATGATTCAGTTCCAATTTTGCAGCTCTAGGGAGTGTCGAGTACCCCTACTCTCAGGTCCACTCTGACCTAGTTCCAATTTCGGGGCTCTAGGGAGTTTAGAGTAGCCTTCCTCTCAGGTCCACTCTGTGCCAGTTCCAATATTGGAGCTCTGGCGAGTACCACTAACCTCAGTTTCACTCTGACTCAATTTTTGACATTATTTTATACGATTACATTTTATACGATTACATTTCACTCTGTCCTTTGAAAAAAGAAATTCAAAATAGGAAAAGGCTTTTTACTAATTTGTGAGTGACTGATACTGCTGATAGTATATCTATTTTATTTTTATCCATAATGTAATTTTTTTTGTCCTGAGACAAACCCTGAAATAAAATCTGGATATTAATATAGGATTGATATTTTTTAAAAAGAAATTAAGAAATATTTTCATCGACGATATCTGATATCTGCAAGGATTATTACTTCCAATTAATATTATCTCTATGTTAAATGCAAACAACATCGTTCAGGTTTCGAACTTGGGTGGCCGAGTACACTTATTACAACAATAACCGTTGTGCTATGACTGCATTTACCCAAAACAAAGGACTTTATGAATTGTTTATTACAAATATATTTCATTAATTTCCGTTGACAAAAATATTTGCTTTCGTAGAGTCCATACCGAAATTTGAATATGTAAATTATTTTTGTTAGACCTCTTTTTTAGAGGGAAAATGATCCACAAAATCTGAGTCCAATTATTTATATTTTCGAATGCAATATAAAGAACATAAATTGAATCTAATGAAATTACTTTTCTCTTTTGTCTGTTGTGTTCATTGAAGTATTATCTTTTTTAACAAAAAAATGATTCTGCTTGAATTATGTCTTTTTGAATAGTAAAAAATCTATGTTTCTAAATTCTGCTTAATCATCGGTGAATCATTGTGTTAAAGAGTTATTAGACAATAAACCTATCTCTAAATGGAGAATCCCATGTTCCCTTCTTTTTTCCAATGATATGAAGGAAGGCGTGCTGTAAAATACTCGATCAGGCTTAGAAAGAAATCATCCATAGTTTTGAATTGTACACTTTTCATTGCAAATATTAAGCCTGATGTTCAACAGAGTTAGTACGATGTTTCTCAAGTATCTTCAAACCTCACAAAGAAAAATCAATTAAATAAAAAGGGGTCATCCATTCGTATTGATTTACTCTCGTGCTTTGTATGATGGGGGTAAGTGGAAGTACAGCTACTTTATTATGGGTGTTGTTTCCACGACAAAATACCATAATAAAGGGGAAATGAATGAATGAAAGGATATAAGGTGGAAAGTGAAGAAACACTTAATTGGAAAGAAAAAGAAAAGGAAAAGGTGAATATATATATATATATATATATATATATATATATATATATATATATATATATATATATAGTAGACCGTTCAGCTAGAAACCACAAGGTTCCTAGTTCGATACCCGCCCTCGCCAACTCAGCGTATGAGTAGCACAGGGATCTGTGCGGTAAAGTAAGGAGTTGATGGAAGGTGTGGCGCTCCACCTCAGACGCTAAAATAATCTCCTTGGTCTAGCTCTAGTGAAAAGGGGATGGACTCCCTCGCTGCATGGCTGATACCGTCATTAGGCCGCCCCGACGACTTTACTTTATATATATATATATATATATATATATATATATATATATATATATATATATAGATGCTTGGTACATGCAAATTTGTAAACTACTAAGAGTAGAGGGATCATATGTAAAATGGGGAGGTAATATTTTATTATGAATTAAAATAATAAAATAAATGGGGATACGAAGGCCTTTTCGACCGGTACTTTTTCAAGTATTTACACCGGTTGACAGTTAAAAGTCAAAAATGTAAAGAAATTTGCTAAGAAATATGGGTAAACCAGAGAGTAGGGGGGGACAAAAAAAAAAAAATGGGAAAGAAGGGTATGTATATGTGCCCTAGGTTAAACCAGGGTTATGTTGTGTTAAGTTATGCCTCCCAACAGATAAATGGAGTGTCTCGGTGTTTGTCTGCACAGAGTAGGTCTAAGAAAGGAAATACTAACAGCCTCAAGGACTGCTAGATGTTGCTTAGACCTAGCTCTGTGCAGAATAGAGAAGCACTCATCTGTGTAATCGGACAAACAAACATTTATAGAAAGGTGCTCAACGATCGCCGAGTCAAATGTTTGGGATAACCCGGATGTATTATTAGCGACGGCATTGCGGAGTACTCGGGGACGTGCTGCTTCATTCTAATTTCAAGTCTTTGAGATGTACGCCCAATGTATACCAAATTACATTGGCATTTAAACTTATAAATTACGTTACTTTGATGGAAGATTGGGAGTACATCTTTGTGGAAAGACCGAAATGCAGGTTGGGTGGTAATAATAGGTCTTACTTTTACTGCATTGTAGCAACACGCTACCGAGGAAGAGATCTTATTAGCAATGGTCTGGCTGGTTGGGCCGATCCAAGGGAGTCTGACGTAAACAGGGCATTTAGAAGGGCCAAAAGGTTTGTCACTTTTGAACTTGTCTACAGTCTGATTAATGATTTTATCAACAATGTCATCTGGATATCCATTATTCGAGAACAAACCTCTAATTTGCTTAAGTTCTGCTTCAATTTTACTACTGGAACAAATTTTAAGGGCTCTAAATGTCAGACACTTAATCAAGTTTATCTTCCTCGATTTAGGGCAAAGGCATCCCAATTTATATATAACCCAGTAAATGTTGGTTTTCTATAAATGCTAGTTAGAAAAACCAACGAATTCTTTTCAACTAATACGTCCAAAAAAGGCAATGTATTATTGGCTTCAACCTCCATAGTGAAAGATAGAGAAGGATGTAAAGCATTGAGTTGATTAAAGAATGTTACAGCTTCGGTACGTGACTTGAAAATGGCAAAAGTATCGTCAACGTAGCGATAGTAAATATAGGGCTTAGGGAGCCTGCTGAAAAGGAGTTGTTCGTGAAAACCAACGAAAATATTGGCCAAAAGACTGCCGAGGGGCGATCCCATACTAATGCCGTCAATTTGGCGATACATGGTGTCATTAAAACTGAACGAAACCGACTTGGTAGCAAGTTCCATCAATTCAACAAAAATGTGCTCAGGGAAGGATGGAGTAAACCTGGGCTTGCTACGATACAAATATATATATATATTATGTTGGTGGGAACAAGAACGGTAGCGGCAAAAAGGAGTAAAGAATAAAATTGATTTTGCATGCAAAGAACAGGACGGAATTTGTTGATGAGAAAGGCCTCGAGTACAGCTACATGTAACTCGTTGGTTGAGGATGCCAAGATGGTGAACATTGAGGGCTTATATGCTGCAGCACAATCAGTATTGATATACGAGCTGGGGTTCTTTTTGCCGCTAAGACACAAAATCAATCTAATTAAAACGCTAGTTCACTGTACCTTAATGATTTGTTCCAAGGTTAAACTCAAGGCCGAGCTCGACTACATTTGAATCACTTTATTGAAAAGCGGATACAAAATCAATCTAATTAAAACGCTAGTTCACCGAACCATAACGATATGTTCCAAGGTTAAACTCAAGGCCGAGCTCGACTACATTAGAACCACCTTGTTGAAAAACGGTTATCCACAATTAGAAGCAAGTTGGTGCAGTTCGCCAATAATCCTAGACTTGAACCTGAAAAGTGTCCTGTATATCTAAAATTACCATGGATTGGCAACACATCTCTACAATTACTTGATCGTATCAAACGATCTGTCCACCATTGCTTCAATTCAGTTAAGTTGCGATTTGTTCTCAGATCTAACACGCTCTTTCACATTATCTTAAAGATAATGTGACACCGCACCAAAAAAGTTGACTAATTTATTAATTTAAATGCAAATGCGATGTTTGCTACATTGGACGCAATATATATATATATATATATATATATATATATATATAAAATTTATGTATTTTGACTTGTAAATAAGATTGATACAAGAAAAAGAATACACATTTAAAGAATTTGACAGTAAAATACACACACACGCACACAACTATATATATATATATATATATAATATATATATAATATATATATATATATATATATATATATATAAGTTTCTAGGAAAGAGTAAACGGGAAAAAAAAATTAACAAAAACTAATGATACTGAATAAATCATTATATAAATATTGAAAAGTGCTTAATATATATATATATATATATATATATATATATATATGTGTGTGTGTGTGTGTGTGTGTGTGTGTGTGTGTGTGTAAGAATGGAAAATGAATCTGACAATATGATGAAAAAATGAGTATAGGAAAGAAATAAAAATGAATTTTATCGATATCACTTTTAATCGATATCACTTATACATGTGTTTCGGTCTGTTTATCAAAATGTATACGGATTTACGTTATTATTATTATTAAAATAATCAGATGGAGTTGAAATGATGATAATAATAATAATAGAAAAAATGCATAAAACATTCCGCATACATAGAGATTTTTTTTACGATCTTCATCAGAGTGATTTTTTTTTTTTTTTGATTTAAAAAAAAATCACTCTGATGAAGGGGTAGTAAAAAAATCTCCCTGTATGCGGAATATTTTATGCATTTTTTCTATTATCATTATTATCATCATTTCAACTCCATCTGATTATTTTAATAATAATGATAACGTAAATCCGTATACATTTTGATAAACAGACCGAAACACATGTATAAGTGATATCGATTAAAAGTGATATCGATAAAATTCATTTTTATCCATCTACATTTCTTTTCTTTACTCATTTTTTCCTCATATATATATATATATATATATATATATATATATATATATATATATATATATATATACAACCCCATTAAAGTCAAATGTATAGCGTTTATTTACTAATCATTTAATCCCTATAAATCAGAATTTTCCTAAAAATTTACTGATTATGTACATTCGCTGGAAGTCATATGGAGATACAATTTCAAGTTTTCTCTGGTATCCATTAAAATAAAACCATTTAAACTGTTGAGAGTTGTCTCCATAACATTGTTTTAATGTTTGTCTGACAAGTTCTACAACCACTTACGTGTCTTTTCAACTGTCGCCAAGACATCGTATTTACACGATATACAAGTATTTGTTATTCCTGTCAGAATTCGACCACGACTAAAAGATCAACGAAACAGAAGTTATTTGCCAATAAATACATTGGCGTGTGTTTACGCAGCGTAGGAAACGATGCAAAATAAACGGTAATAATAAAATATACGTCTCTTCGAATTCAACGAAAAAATCTTTATATGTATATAAAATTCAATTGCAGCAATTGTGTTATTTTTAAAAGCTCTAAACATTAACAAAAAATGTTACAGTTTTGTTACTTTTGGAACGACACTTTGTGCTTTTTTCTGTCGAGCCATTTATGGTTGGTGTAAATTTAGGCGATTTGCCACCGTTGCTCAATTAGAATGTTTGGTTTGTTTGTTTTAGAGCGTATCAACTCTATTCGGGTCATATAATGCCCTAACAAGTCATTTCGATAACAGTTTCTATATTTCAAGTTCTTAATATCTTCAAATTGGTATGAATGGTTTTCAATAAATTCATTTGGTTTCGTTCGGATTTGTTTGTTTAATGGGTCATTTAATGCCAAAAACTGTCATAGCGTGAGATGAAAGCTGGTACTCAAGTTTCCTTTACTGGTTTAAATTTTGTATATGTATTTCCTGGATGTATTTTATATCTGATAATCAATTATTAATATATGTTTATTTCTCTCAAGAAGGATAAAATATCATCCATGTTAGTATTCTCAAACTGATCTCTCATATTATTTGTGTTGAAATATTTCTTTCTGATTGGTGTGAAAACGCCACACTCCATGAGGGGGACACATATCTTTAATTCGTAATAAATTTTTTACTTAAAATTCTCATAACGGTTCCTGCTGAGTTATATTTTCTGCGCATCACCCAGGGAAATATTCATCTCACAAGTATCAACTGATCTAAAATAATCACCAGCTTAGAATACGATGACAATATTCCCTGTAAAGGAGTAAGACTCTAACCAATTAGTAAGGAACTACGCAAGGATGTTCCGTTTTGTTTGGACAAATAACGGAGCACCCAGAAGTAAAGATGAACTCATAATAAACAACGTTCTCGATGGATTCCTATATATAGAAAAAAATGTATTGGCCAACCAGCAAAAATGTACATCATCAGTTCTGTACGGACACCTTTGATAGCCGATAGGGATGGATGGCGAAAGAGAGTCAAGGAAATCCTTACTGTCGGTATGTCTTGATGACAATGATGATCAATATATGACGTTATTTTTTCCGCATCAAAAACACCGCAGGTATATTTATTGAAATGGTAGAAAATTTATCTATATGGAGGGCCCTAAAGCTCTGAATATCAAGTTATCGCCAACCACACCAAATCGGCCATCATTAGCCCTAGGCCATTTAATCTGAACTCCAATCTTCACTTTTCCGGATTCCGTCGATTCGTGCTAATTCGATTCCGTAGGTTTATTTATCTGGAAATGGATTCCGTAATATCGACTAATGGATGCCAATGCGATGTGTACATTGATGTTGACGAAAACGACTTATATTTGTGCGGTCAAGATTCACGCAACCGGAACTAGTGAAATGTTTGCCACAGCAGCTTCGGGGAAGTCGGGGGGGGGAGGACAGAGATGTTTGTAAACGACAAGAGTGTTGGCTTTTATGCGCTGGAGAAGGGGAATGTGTTTACCTTCTCATTCATTCGAGACATTAACGTGCGGATTAATGTTATGTTGTGATGAGGCAATTTAACATGATATTGCAAACCATTGAAAAGTGAAAGATGGTGCAGCAAGTCACCAACGGGTTCAGTTTACTTTCAGTGGTCTTTCAAATTATCACCTGTCTTTTCAAGTAAGATGCGGATGTTCGATCAAGTTTTCATCAACCTATATATATATATATATATATATATATATATATATATGTGTGTGTGTGTGTGTGTGTGTGTGTGTATATATGTATATATATTATGTATATATATATACATATATATATATATATTAGATACTCATATACACACACATATTCATAAACACACGCACACACACACACACACACACACACATATATATATATATATATATATATATATATATATATATAGCTCTTACAATTTGTGATTGAGCACTGTATTTTCTTTGTTTCATCACAAAAAAAAATTGTTTTTTACATATATATATATATATATATATATATATATATATATATATATATATATATATAAAGTTAAAAATAATGTTGGCAGAATGGCTTATTGTCAGCCAGTCAGAGAGGGAGTCCATCCCCTTTTCGCTAGCGATAAACCAGTAAAATTGTTTTTGCTGAGTTGGAGTGCCACATCAACCGTCAGCTCCTCA
>CM042161.1:84740609-84755609 GCA_023376005.1 Doryteuthis pealeii | reverse complement strand
TATATATATATATATATATATTATTATGTGTGTGTGTGTGTGTGTGTGTGTGTGTGTGTGTGAGTGTATATAGGGCTTCACTTTTTGGACTTTAAAGAAACGTTTCGAGAAAAATCTAGATAGGAACTACGCAAGCTTTGTGATATCGTGAATAAATCCTGGGAGCAGCACCCTACAGAATAGCAACTCTAAGGCCACTTAACTCCTAACACACAAACTATTCAGGTAAGTTGAACAAGACATATTGGAAAGGAAAGGACGAAGTCATTCGTGATATTCTTCTGTGGACAGCTATACATGGACACACCAATGTTGGTTTGGTTTCTTTGTTTAATGGTATATCAACATTCGTGGGAAATTTAATGTCTAAGCCATTCTTGTAGAATAACAGTATATAGTGCTATTTAACTAATCGCTGGGGTTATGAAGGGAGTCATATATTTCCCAAGAATATTATTTCGAAAGTAGATGTATCACGAATTAGACTAGTCTTGGCCGAGCAGCAAAAACTTGTATAAAACGGGTCTGTGCGAATACTGGATGTCGTATTGAGGATTTGCCTAGACGATGACCAAGAAGGAGATATGTTGAGAGAGAGAGAGGGGGAGAGAGAGCCATGGCAATCCGTGCTGTCAGCCTGATTTGAGGGTAATGATGTCGATGTTTTGGTTAGCTTAGTTGGATTTTACGGCATGTCAACCCTTGTTGGATTATTGTATACCGAAGACGTTTTATTCTATTCATGCTTGATGGGTATTCAAAATTTAAAAAAAAACTCATTTTTTCTATTCAGCACATAGATGGGACGCTAACAGGTACTACTACGCCAGGTTAGAGAGTACCTGAAAATAATGACAATGAAGTAGAACTCCACACTTCCCAGAGCTCCAAATTTGTAACTTCCCCATTAGATGTAGTTTAACGTCAAACCCATTGCACGTTGGGAGTAATGGTGATGAAGGGATAATCCACGCTCTCCGGGACTCCAAAATTGGAACTTCACCATTAGATGCAGTTTAACACTATATCCATGACACATGATGTTTATGTATACATAAGTGTAACTCAAAGTGTAAGTAAATTATCATATCCCAAAACATCGATCTTCTTCTTCTTCTTCTTCTTCTTCTTATTATTATTATTATTATTATTATTATTATTATTATTATTATTATTTATCGGTTTTCTTTAAAAGGTTGAAGGAAATACAACACAGCGTGGACTTTCTTAATTCCTATCATTCTCGTTCGTAGGAGTGAAAGTGTTCGCTCAATAGAGTCTTATGCCTAGCACGTTTCAACGCAGCCTACTTACATATAAGACTAACCAATCAGAAGGCGTCAACGCACGTCAATCATTTTGGCAGACATGTATTTGTGTAAATCAGTGACATTTGCCTGATCGCTTTATACCTGTCTGCCTAGACAATCCTCTTAAAAGGCAACATTGAACGTTTTACCATACTACTAATACCACTACTACTACTGTTGCTACTTCTCTGAACTCCATTACTAATACTAATGCTTTCTCTCATTTCAGGGATTGCCCGTCGTGTAACGGTGATCTTTGTTAGAGACTACCGTGTTTCCCCAAAAATAAGACCTAAACACAAAATTAGAGCTAACGTGATTTGTCAGGATGATTTTAATTGGGAACGGTTTAACAAAGTCAATAAAGCACCTGCCTAGGAATAGCCCAGATTGGGTCATCTGATCTGTCCGGTAAAGTGGGGAACTGAGGTAGCATAATGGACCTAGGAACACCATATGTGTGGCCTTGTGCCAGACACGGAGAAACCTTAATAGGATGTAGCATGATTTCAGACCTTACGGGAGTGGGGAAGCAATGTAAAACTAATTAGCACCTTTGAGTCTATTCGGAGCCATTAAGTCTGGGATTATGCTAGTAAAATTTAGTTTAATCGGTTTGTCAGAAGAAAGGATGTCGACCTCTTAAGTGACACATGTAGTTTGGTAGAACGATTAGAACGTTCGAAAGGTTCCAGAAGATTCTAGCAAAATCGACTTCGATTTCTATTTAATGAGGGAACCTTAGATTTTGAATCAGTTAAGTCCTGGAGACCGAGGGAGTAGTAGAGCCCTGGAGACCGAGGGAGGAAGACCAGTTGAGTCTGTGGCCGTGAAGTTGGCTTGACAGTAGACGGGGGTCCTGGTGTCACTGATATGTGAAACTTGAGATTTAATATTTTACACTGGACGAAGTTGAAAACATATCTTAAGTGTGAAGCCTGATAATTGGAACGAAGTTAAGAGCATCATTAAAAACATATTTAAGGAAGCCGACTATCTCTCTCTCTCTCAATAACTTTCATTGAGGAAATAAATTCATGAAAAGCAAGAAATACTGTCCACATCTTTATTTACTACACGCCAAAGAAATCGTACGGGAATTCATGAATGAAAGCCATTAAAGTGTATACTTGTCACAAGTCAAATTGGCCGTAACGAAAAGCACGCGGCCTGCATAAGTGATATCTTTCCCTTGACCAAAAGAAGGGAGGAAGTGTTTGCGGGCCACAGACGATTACTGCTACGTGTTAGTTGTAAACAAACTCCAAGAAGTTCCACACCTTATGAGAAAGACGACGGCCACATAACTTATATGCGATTTGGTAACGTGACGATGAACAACCCGTAACGTTACACTGAGGTAGGTGTGGTGCTCCATATCAGCAAAATCAATCTCTCTGGTCTAGCGCTAACATAAGGGTGATAGACTTCCTCGCTCTCCGGCTGATATTTTTGAATTTAGAGTTTTCCTTCTTTTATTTTAATATAACTCCGCCCATTAAAATAAGGCCCTGTTGAGAGCGGAAGGCAGACAAAAGAAATATCACACTTCACGATAATATTCTAGAATATAATGATACGATTATGTTTGAATGAATTGTCCTTAATGAGTTTTTGAGTAAAAGAACAAGTTAATGGTAAATAAATGGAGATCTTTTTTCCTAATTTCTGTTTATTTAGAAATTTCATATTTTCTACTTCTTCATGTCATTTTTCGATATATGAAGAATAAAACATGCCTCGAAAATAAACCCTAGGGCTATATTTCGGAGTGAAAATTAATATATGTCCTCCCTTAAGGACATTTAAAATGAATATAAGTCCTCCCTATGGACATCTACAAATGGACACAACAGTGTTGGATTGGTTTGGTTTCTTTGTTTAATGGCATAATGGTGATATTTCTGGGTTGATGAAGACGTTCATATCTTCCCAAAAGTACTAGCTTGAAAGTGAATGGAATAGCGCGACTCGAGTTACACCAGTGTGGTCCCTGAGCCAAAAATACCATCAGTTCCCCACTTTATCGCACAGATCCAAGTTGTACTACATATGTGCTGATAGGACGAAGAAGGCGCTATCAAGCCAGATACCTTGTGGTTCCGAGGCGGACTGACTACCGACTGAACTTAACCGGCGCTAATAGTGTCTAACTTATAATTATTAGATAGGAAACACTAAGTGGGTCTTAGAATACGCCGTCTTCATCCTCTGTAGAGGAGCAACCCCCACGCACAGGATTGCCTTTGGTATGACTCTATACTGCATCTGTTTATGGGTTTTCAGTTTTGGATATCTGGTAAGAGTCGATTATCCCTTCATTGCCATTACTTCCGGGCATTCTATGACCCAAAGTGGGAGCACGTGTTAGCATCCCGTCTATGGGTCAAATAGACATGTTTAAAATATTCGATACAATTACACAACAGTACTACCATATAACTGCACCACCTGGAGCTTAAGGAAGTGCCTAGAAAATAGACTAGATAGGAGCTGAACAAGATTGCTGAGTGTGCTACGTGAGATCTTAAACAAATCGTGGAAAGAACATCCCACAAGGAAGCAGTTGTACCACTACTTGTCATCTATCAAACAAACCATCCGAGTGAGACGCAAAAGACATGTTGGACACTAGTGGAGAAGCAAAGACAAAGTCATAAGCGACCTCCTCCTATGGAAACCAGTACATGGATATTCCAGTGCGGGCCGTCCTGCAAAGATCTATATAAATCAGTTGTGTATGGACACTGGATGCTGCACAGAAGACTTTCCGAGAACAATGAGTGATAACTTCGGTTGGCGAGAGATTTTCATGGATATCGGTGCAACTGAAGCGACATGATGATGATGATGATGATGATGATGATGATGATGATATATGAATTGTACAGTGAACGAGAGTCCTTCACCTCTAAGTATAAAGCTGTGCTATACGTGTTGACATGCCATTAAAATCAATCAATCTACAAATTTTCTTCGGTTGAAGATCGCAGATTTTTTTTAAACCAATTTAATCTTTAATCCACTTACTCCTTTGATCAAAACCCGTTCCTAAAATAACAGTGTATTTGGATATGTTTTTGTTATTTCTTCATTTGTGGTTATATGATAGCGACATGGTGACCCAAGTGAAAATAGCATTATTCTGATCAATAAATCACGATATTGACTTGAATAAAGAGAATATCTCAGCACATTGGATTATCACAAAAGGATACAACGGAGACAGCCATTCTTTACGAGCAAGGGATAACGAATTTTCGACCTTCGTTGGGTTGCAAAAAATATTCAATCTTGTGCAGATTGATTTTTATTCCAAGAATGCTGCAGATAATATCAATGGTATCAAAAGTAAGTAATGATACCACCAATATCAATGATATCAAAAGTAAGTAATGATACCATCAATATCAATGGTATCAAAAGTAAGTAATGATACCACCAATATCAATGGTATCAAAAGTAAGTAATGATACCATCAATATCAATGGTATCAAAAGTAAATAATGATACCATCAATATCAATGGTATCAAAAGTAAGTAATGATACCACCAATATCAATGGTATCAAAAGTAAGTAATGATACCATCATTATCAATGGTATCAAAAGTAAGTAATGATACCATCATTATTTTTCATTCAAGATTCTCATCTATCTAAAACTAATCGTAAAAGGGAAATTAAGTTTTACAATTTTTAAATAATTGAAAACAAAGTGAAAAAGAGAGAAATTGAAGCAAATATAAATAATCAGATGCAGTTTAGTGACATAGCTTTTAGGGAGAGTATTACCCCTCTGCAAGCGGATACAGTCAGCTGAGGGGGCTTAAGTAATTTGAAAATCTAAGTTATTAAAACTAACTCCATTACGTGATTAATTCATCACAGAAGAAAATATACAGTTATAACCCTTATCTGTGATTTCAGTTAAGCGCAGGCAACTCTACATATATATAAACATAAAAGTATATATATATGTAATGTAGGTAATACGGAGGAAATATGATTATCTTGAATTAATAAAGAAAGAAATGTTTCCTGATTGTGTAGTTATTTCTGGAATGTTTGGAATGGGCAGTAACGTCACAGAACCATGCATACTACGCTACATAACAATTAACCAGTTGCATTTTGACCGCCACAGACACAAATGCGCGCGCACACACACCCACACAGAGGTATGCACAGACATACGGACATTCAAATCCTGGACGAAGTCATTTGCGTTTCTCTTGGTGCCCATGCGCTTAAAATGTAAAATAATATGTGGAAATGTAAAAATAAACAAAATTTAGTTAAACGTGTAGATAAGAGTGGAATTTAACTGGAATTTGGAAGACGTGTGAAAGACTGACTTGTTGGCTTCTGATTGGTAGAAAAGTGCCAACAGGGAAATGGATATAGTGGGAGATGAGAGTCTGTAATGAGTCTTTGAAGAGGACAGACGCAAGATAACTGTATGTCTTCAAAGGCATTTTATTTGTCAAAATAAAATACAATGAGCTATGAGAAAAACAACAACGCCACGTGTTCGTTATTAAGAACAGCCATCGGATGCAAGTAAATCCCAAAAATATCCCAAGGAATTCCAGACTCTAAGAATAGAGAAAATACCAGCCCAACAACAAAACCAGCTACCCAGCTCGTCCGATCAAGAAATGCAGATATGAAGATACCCGGATAAGTATAGAAACCAAATTATACACTCCCTCAATTAAATGACACGTCACGTATTCAGTTTGATTCATAATGACTAACACATTTAATTGATCCCAAAATGATCCAAACTATGCTTCTTACCAATTAACCAGTTGCATATCAACCGACAGAAACACAGATGTGTACACACATATAGACACAATCACACGCGTACAAACACACACGTATATTGTGGAGTTGCGAAAGTGTAATGGTTATCGTTGAAGAAAAATCCTGTTAAACTCCTGGACGAAATTGTTTGCGTTTTTCTTCGCGCCAGAACACTTGGAAAGGGCACGAATCAACATGTTTTCCTTTAGTAGAGTAGACTCGGTTTTTTAAACTTGGTTAGGCTACCAATCTAGGAGAAAAAACCTCTGAATTCAATCCGGGCCTGATCCGCATAAAAATTGACCTGGTGTCACATTCTGTCCATGATGGAAGGGTTGGGAAAATATACACACAGACACACACATACATACATACATACATACATACATACGCACACAAACTGATGTATCTCTGAATCTGTTTTATATTCTTATGAATTCAATTCCGATTTTTTATCATTCAGTCCCAAAGCATTTGGGCTATCAGAACACCCACTAGTGGGAGGAAAAAATTTACTGATCAATACATACGTTTGCGTATACATAAGGCTGCCAGAGAGCTCAATCCGCTTTTTAGGAGAGTATTGAATATATATATATATATATATATATATATATATATATATATATATATATATATAATATATAAGCACTGAATTGTTGCCTAAATGTACAGATATATCTTCATTGTCCACAAATTGCTTTGAAAATGTTTTCGGTGGTGAGATAGAGTTACTTCTCAAAGGGGACACACTACTTCTTTACAGGTACTTCTCAGCGGGAAGCTATTAGGAGTGGCTGACCTATCCTGACATACATAAAGTGCTGGTAAGAAATCAATGCTTTACCACAGCATATAGTAAATGATGAAAAGCAGAAAAAGTAAGTAAAGTAAAGAATAAGCAAGTAATACAAAATTCTACTTAAAAAAGTGAATTCAATCTTACCTTCTAACATTTACGTATTGTACCTATTGCTTGCAAGAAACCTAACAGGTGTGTCTGTCATGGGTAGTTTTTATATACAAAACTGTAAATGAAAAAAAAAGAGTCCTATCCTACATCGTCTGCCGACAGGGTGGTTTCGTGTCTTTGTGAAATATGAATTAGAATTTCTCAAAGAAAAGAATCCACGTTGTCGGCGGAGCATGTAGAATACGACGACCACTTCTGCAGGAGGGGGTGAATCTCACCAATGGGACCAACTGGCGACCCGTGATGTTTAAGACTGGAATTCTGGATCCTGATCTACGAAAAACTACAAGAAGATTTGAACATCTACAACTAAAGATCATAAAGAAGAAATATTACGTGGTCTTTAACAATACGTTCCTAACTAATAACTTGCACCCAAAATACACAATACACACAACACACACACACAAAATATATATATATATCTGTGTGTGTGTGTGTGTGTGTGTGTGTGTGTGTGTGTGTGTTTGTGAATAACCATATTGAAGATAATATTACAAAAAACACAAAATTGTTGTAGTAAGAATTATGTAATTAATCTTTTAAGTGAGCGAAATGTTATATTAGGTAAATAAAAATGGACGAGGCTGTGTGCATTTCACATAGCGCTAATAACCTTGTTAAAAGTATTCCTTCAACTATTCTCCCTCCAACTATGGATAAATAGTAGGACAGACTCTTTAACCTTGGTCAGCAACTAGCCTACGAGAAGGAAAACCCTGAATTCAACTCTGTTAAACTCCGCTTACGAATATATATATATATATATATATATATATATATATATATATATATATATATATATATATATATATATTATTATTATTATTATTATTATTATTATCATCATCATATATAAGGTTTTTATGTGGGTGTATTTCAATGAGAAAGAATCTACCGGATTTTAGCGGAGAAAGTAAAAAATGGGGTTTTCCTTTTTCCTTTTCCTCTTCTCTTTTTTTCTCTTTTTTTCTTTTTTCTTTTTTTTTCCCCCATTCTCTTTTATTTTCTGATTGATTTTGTAATGACTAGTTGATGAAAGTGGTCTCATTCATAACTTACCGACCGAAATAAATCAAATGAGGGTTTGTTGAGTTTTTCCTTCTTATTGAAAGTGTAAAAATTGCTGTGTATATTATGCATTTATAAAGTATCTCACACTGAGCTCTCTTGGCGATTTGAAATGATCTTAGTATAAATCTATATGTGCTTTTGTTCTACATGGGCATGCATTGTGGAGATACAAGGATGTAGATGATCCCAAATAGAATCATTCCGAATTTACCAGTCGAATGGATACTTTTATATATATACTAGAAAACCCATGACCCACTGGGTCACCCATTGAGCTCGGGTTATATTGTTAAAAAATCACAATAATGTAAAATAAAATCAGGGAATTTTCCAATTGTAATTAAATTTTCAGTGTTGATTTATCAATAAATGAATTTTATAATGCATCAGTTATTTTATTTCAAAGCTTTCTGACTTAATTAGATATTTCTGCTATGGTAAATTAATATTTAGAATTCATTTATAATATGAAATGCATAATTTTAAGTTTCAAATTTCCTATTTTTAGATTCTAAAAACAAATATTTATTTAATAACTACTTTATTTTATTATTGTTATCTAATAATTTTTTTAGAAACATTATATTGAAAATTTAGGACCCCTTCCTTTTGAACAGAACAAATATTTATGCATATTTTTTCTTTTATAAGATAATAGTAGGATGGCCCATAATTCGTCTGCTCGCGACAGATCTTTTGTTTTAAAAACGAATTAAAATTAATTAAATCAATTATTTAAGGTCAAACATTTGTCTAAAACGATAAGTAGTAACATAATGACATTCATTAAAAAAAGAAAAATATCTTTAGATATACAATTTAAAAAAACAACAACATTTAAAACGATTTTTCGGTCAATTTCTATCGCTTTCGGTCTAAGACGCTTGTTTAAAAATGGCTTAAAATGGCTTTTTTACAAATTTAATATAACATTAGCGACTGCAAAAAAATTACCAAAAATCAGGGAATTATCCGATTTTAATGAAATTTTCAGTATTGATTTATCAATTAATGAATTTTATAACGCATTAGTTATTTTATTTCAAAAATTTAATTTAGTATTTTTGCTATGAATAATTAACATACAAAATTCATTTAAAATATTTAATGATGTTAAGTTTAACATGTTATATTTTTAGTTTCTAGAAATAAATATCTATCTAATGCAAACCTTATTTTAGATACAAAAAGTAATAAGTTTTGAAGAAAAACTCTATTGAAAATTTAACCTCCTTTTTAAGCAGAAAAAATATCGATGTATATTTTTTCTTTCATAAGATAATTAAATAATTATCGAAATGAGTAAAAACAAAATCTCAAAAAAATTAATTATTCATTGTTTTTTTATATTTTATTTTTCGATTTTCGGTACTTATTTTCTCATAGAAAAGCCACCGTAAACTTTTTGTGCTGTTTCTATTCATAACTTTGGTCTTTTATCTCTTTATTTATACTGTAATTAGTACAGAAAATGACCAACTCGCAAAATGTTACGCCTCCAACATAAGAGGGATGGTCAAAATTAAGTGACCTGAAAAAAATGAGAAAGTTTTGAAATAAAATAAATATTACATTATAAAAATCATTTATTGATAAATAAACACTGAAAATCTCATTAAAATTTGATAATTCCCTGATTTTTGGTAAATTATTTTCTGTAGGGGGTGCTAAAGTAATTTTGTCAAAACTGCATTTTACGCTCATTATGTTTACCTTAAAAAGAGAGATGTATATACATAGAGAGAGAGAGAGAGAGAGAGAGAGAGAGAGAGAGAGAGAGAGAGAGAGAGAGAGAGAGAGAGAGGGGGGGTGTAAATCAGTCATCAGTAATTTTTTTCAAGCACAGTAATGCTTTTCTCTCCTCATTCTATCCTCTATTCTACATGTGTTGAGAGAGGGTGAGAGAAATAAACTATACTTATGACAGAGATTGGTCGGTCTTTGACTTAATTGTAAATTACGATAATTAGAAGCAAATGAAGTGGGATTTTTTTCAAACAATGATTATATTTATGATAAGATAATATTTTGAGATAATTTTTATACCATTAATATACATAAAAAAAAACCTTTAGCTGGCAAAGTTGGATTTGCTCAGCTTTAGTATAATGTATATATATATATATATATATATATATATATGTGTGTGTGTGTGTGTGTGTGTGTGTGTGTCTGTGTGTGTCTGTGTGTGTGTGCATGTGCGTGTGTGTGTGTGTGTGTATACTAAGTAAACATTTCACTAAATATTGATTTTCAACTCCTAACTATGATGAGAAGTTTAGTAATCTATAGATAGATATGAATATGAGAGAAGGTTCTTATTTGCAATAAGTACACATTTTACCACTACACCGTTTATATATTTATAGATATGACATTTGTCAGAAATTGCCAATGACTCTTTATTTAAAGTGAAGACTGTACAATTATCTTCAGAAGACATTAAAAAAAGAATAAAAATGAAACAATAGAAAAGGAGCAAAATGAAAGCAATAAAAAAGGTCCGTGAGAACAATTCACTTTTCTTACTGGGTTGTTTTACTTTCTTATTTGTTTAATCAAGTCCTGCGAAGATATTTGCTGTTGGACTTGTTGGAATGCATTCAACCGGTGACGGTCGATTACACCATATAACGGGGACGTGTGCTGAGTGTCGGCTAAATACACACAGACATTGTCCAGGGACGAACAAATTGGAAACGATGAAAATATGTCAATTAAAGAAACGAAAATGAAAAATGAAAAATAAAGGAAAAGATTAAAGAAAAGAAAAAGAAAAAGGAAAGAAAAAGAAGAAAAGAAATAAGAAAAAAGAAGAAGTAAGGAAAAGAAAAAGTAAAGAGAAGAAAAAAGAAAGGGAAATATAAAAGAAAAAAAAGAACAGGAAAGAAGAAAGTAAATAGAAGAAAGAAAGAATAAGTGAAAAAATAAAAAAATAAAAGGAATGGAAATGAGAAGAAAATTGGAAAAGAATACAATAAAGAAAAATGAAAGAAGAGAAAATGGAAAGAGAGAAAGAGAGAGAGAAAAAAAGAAAAGGAAAAGAAAGACAAAAATATTTTTTTAAACAAAAAGAAAAGAAAATGCGAGGAAAATAAAAAAGGAAAAACAAAACGAAAGCAAAAATCTAGAATTAGCAAAGTTAGAGACAAAGTATTTCGTGTTGAATGCAAAATATTCACAAAAAGGGACACACAGAGGCACCCTTGCTAACACACACTTATTTTCACACAAAACCCCACTTATACATTCACAAACTCTTTATACACACACACACACACACACACACACACACACACACTATACATATGTATATATATATATATATATATATATATATATATAGTCATACACAGATACCATGTTTCGACGTATAACATCTCCTCAGTGTGGCTAGATGTTGATAATCTACCTCCAGCCCGGATTGAAACCCAACCGATTTATCATCAGTCAGATTGCTTAAGCATTGGTGCATTAGCACAACTACAAACTGGAGCGATAATTTAACTGACAAATACATATATATGTGCATATATAAGGATAATCAGACAGAGCTCCATCAGTTTTATAGGAGAACACACACACACACACACACAAATATATATATATATATATTAAGTGTTGTATATTTTGGCAGCAAGTTATTCTGTAGGCAGGTGTTATTAAGCAACACGGAACATTTCTTTTTAATGATCTTGATTTGTATCTTTTTCCAGTCTTCTAGCTATCTTTCTAATGCTAGGATCCAGTTGAAATAGGATTCTTCCCACATTATCAGCCCGAGCGCTTTCGACTGTTTCTTCAGTCGTTAATGATTTGGTGTTAGTTCTTTTTTTCTCTTTTTCTTGTTCTTTTATCTATTTTTTTTTGTTTTTTTAATTAGAAGGGTCTATTATTTTTAGAGGGTTGGCTCCTGGTTCGATACCGGCCCTCTCCAACTTAGCGTATGAGTAGCACAAGGATCTCTGCAGTAATGTAAGTAGCTGATGGTAGGCATGGTGCTCTACATCAGACGCAAAAACGATCTCCTTCGTCTAGCGCTAGGGAAAAGGGGATAGGCTCACTCGCTCAGTGTCTCAGAGATGCAGAAATCAAACCACACCAACGGATGCAGAATAGTGTCATACTCAAGACGCTTTTGTTTGTTTGTTGGTTGGTTGGTTGGTTGGATTTTACGGCATGTCAAAACCATGCCGAAGCCGTTTTGTTCTATTCATTCTTGATTGTACTCATTTTATCTAAACTCAATTTTTTTAACACATTTTTTAACACATTTTTCTATTTAAAATTGAGATTGGACCTTAATAGGTATTACCATTTCGAGTCCGAGTGAACCTGGAAGTAATGGTAATGAACGAGTGTTCCATATTCCACAAAGCTTCAGAATTGGAACTTCACCATCAGATAAAGTTTAACATCATACCCAGGACACTATGACCCCCAGCCATCGTATTCTACCACATATATTATAAAAAGGCTTACAGCTTGCCATAAAGAAAATTGGGTTATGACAATTATGTATGTGCTAGGGTTTGATGAGACCTGCCGATCAATCGGAAGGAGCCTCTCTGACCTCCCCTCTAGCCTAAGTAAGGATGAAAGTGGAGTGTTGCATGTCATGGATGGCTCACCCACCAGATTTCCATACTTAAACATCATGAGTCGTCACACACGGCCAGTAGATGGCTATATTTGGGGGAGGGGGTACCCCTCTGTAGAAGTGCAGTCGGTGTATTATAAAGGCGTAGCCGACAGGGATTTTTGCTTGTATTTGACTCTTCTTTAAGAGATTCAATCTCGGTCCCACAGACAGTGAGTTGCTTGGTTGTATTAGTTATAAAAGCAAATGAAATTAACTAAAACTTATCTCTCCCGGATATAGTCTTCTGGGGATGAAGGAATAGGGACAATTAGAATAAAAGAGTTTATTTGTAAATGTAGTTTTATCGATTTTACAATATTACCAAAGATCTATTCATATTCGCGTATCCTGGTTGGAGATTCTGACCGGCTAATTATGGACATCCCGAATCTGACACGTTCATAGAAACTCTTCCATCACTAATCCATGCAGAAAACTTCCCTAGAACAGAAATCGTTTTATTTCTTCTCGCGTCCAAAAAGCGTTTAACTTTTAGAATTAATTCATCGTAATGGGACACCTCTATGTTCCTCACTTTTCTAAGGGACCAGGGCAAATTTCTTTTATTGTCTTTTATTCCATTGCGAAATCCGGACTGAACACGATTATTTACAAGCCTCGTTATTTTCTTGCCGTTGACTCTTTCTTTAAAGCAATTGTTTCTACTCTCAATTCATTTTCTTCCTTTTTATTTTTAATGGTTTTACCAACATGGAATCTGAGTAAGGATTGTGCAAATCGACCAGAGTAGAAATTCAGTTATAAATTAATCAATACCATTTTGCTTTCCGTTTTACCGCACATTCAATTCAATTGTTCCTTTCATTATGTGGAACTTTATCTGAGCTAAATGCGAATATAAGTTCCCCGTTTATTACAGTGAGATGAATGAATCTTTCTAAAAACAAAAACTACAAAAAATATCATTTCTTTTCGGTTTCTTTGCTAAGGTTTCAATTTCAGATAATTGCTACTCCGATTTTATCACCTACTGTAAAATATACGAATATATAACAATATTATCTATATATATATTTGCCTATATACGAGATGTTATTTGTTTATCTATTTATCTATTTTTCTTCGATGTCAACGTACCTAGGGTTCTTTTTTACGCATATTTTAGGGAATCACTTTCACATACACTTTTCTTTGTGTGTATTTATCAACTCCTTATTTACCAATATTATTGAAACTATATATATATATATATATCATATCGTGCTAGTAGCAGGGATATACATGACAATCTTTCGCCAACCGTCCCTATCATTCATTGCCTTCGGGAAATCCTCTGTGAAGCATCCAGTAACTGGGCAGAGCTGTTCAATGTGGGTCTTTGCTATATTTACTAACTCCTCTGTTCAAGTAGCATGTGGCGCAAGTTTCCTTTACAGGTGGATTTTTGAAGATATATTTCGTAAATGTATTTTAAATCTTATTCATAATTTTCAATAAATCTTTATTTCTCTTAAGAAGGATAAATTGTTAATGTTAAATAAAAAGACATCTTCTTTTTGAGAGCGGTCATACTGGTTTCATATTTTTCAATTGGCACTAACTAGTCTAGTCATGGTTCTAAAAGAGTGAGTATAGTAATAGGCTATAGTAATTTAACATTATAGGAGTGGCA
The DNA here is from genome assembly GCA_023376005.1 of Doryteuthis pealeii. NCBI lineage: Eukaryota > Metazoa > Mollusca > Cephalopoda > Myopsida > Loliginidae > Doryteuthis > Doryteuthis pealeii. The sequence continues at coordinate 84,741,167 of CM042161.1, read as the reverse complement.
CTACCCACATCCCACTGTTTATGCAGTTATGAGATTGCGTAATATCCAGAGACTGTCTAGATTGCATATTCTTTATATGAATATTGTAAAATATTTATCTTATAATTTTATTACCCAATGCAGACTGTCTTTAATATATAAATGATACTCATATATATATATATATATATATATATATATATATATATATATGTAAAATCCGCAGATGTGGAAGTAAAAAAAAAAAAAAAAAAAACATATATATATAATACGTAGCAAAGTGTTCTCACAACTTTGCTACGTATATATATATATATATATATATATATATATATATATATATATATATATACTTCCACATCTGCGGATATATATATATATATATATATATATATATATATTACTCTTGTTATGTAAATTGTATACCGATTGAAATGTTTTCATGTGATGCGTTCTCCTGACTCCGGACGTTTTAGGAATAGGGAAGGAGCATGATAGTAAACAGGATTCGCGCCATATGCGTGTTGAAACACCAATACTTACATGAAGATATTAAGAAATTTAAAATCCCGTGATTTT
>CM042161.1:84708109-84733109 GCA_023376005.1 Doryteuthis pealeii | reverse complement strand
TGGAGTTTCATCAACGGAAGCGATTTATTGAATATTATTTTTTTTATTTAGATGAAGTTCAGTCAATATCCTAATTTAAAATGTTGGCTTGTATTATCCTAATTTGTATACATAAAATTGCATTCTATCACATCTCATTTTGTTTAACTGGGTTCTGCTTTTTTTGCGGGTTGTTTTTACTGAATGCAAGCCATTGTTTTGTTGTTTGATGCCAAACTCAGTGGTTTTCTTTCAAGCAAGAACTTGTAAAGATAAAATAGAGAAATCAATTAAGATAAGATTGAAACAAATGTAAAAGTAAGTCTTTCTAATTTGATATAATTTTCTAATACATTAAAACTTAAACATTTTTGGTAGGTCAATATCATTACGTCAAATTCTGGCTTGTATTATCCTTCATTTTCATGCATAAAATTGTTTTCTGTCGCATCTCATTTTGTTTAGATGAGTTTAGTTTGTTTTGTGTGGTTGTTTTTACTGTATACCAGCCATTGTTGCGTTATTAATGCCAAACTCAGTTATTTTTTTCAAGCAAGAATATAGAAAGTCATATTATCTTATATATAATGAATGATGTTAAGATACTTAGTAAACATGAAAAATAATTAGAATCCTTATATTATTGTACACGTTGGTGTACATATATAAAATATGAAAAAAGCAAGGTACTCAGAGGATGATTTTATTATTAATCCCTTTTTCTTAATTTTTAATGAATTTTAATACCCTATATATATATATATATATATATATATATATATATATGTATATATATATATAACCTAATAGAAAGGTTAGCAGTTAGACGCCCAATACCGAGACACACACATGTAGGGGTATACATATGTATATATATGTATATATACATAGGTACATATATGGATATACACACATCCTCTAAAAACATTCCTCACACACACACACACACACACACACACACACACATATATATATATATATATATTTATTTATTTATTTAATTTGCTGAGTTTTTATAGATCAATTTTTACAAAAGAATTTTTTTTCTATTTTTAACGAATAAAGGGAGGTAACTTCGTTGGCATTGTTAAAAAAAAAATGCAACTTTTGAAAAAAATTAAATTTTTAATAAATCCGAAGTACAATAGCGTCCGCGGAAATAACCGACGTTATTTACGGTCCAGAATGTGACATTAAGTAAAGATCTTCAACAAACACCATGGGATCTAACTCAACGGCCTGATGATTGCCCCTTGGCATGAAACCTGGGTAGCTGTTTATAATAAACATTGATCTATAAAAACTCAGCAAATTAAATAAATATTAGCTTTCACAATTTGTGATTGAGCACTGTATTTTCTTTGTTTCATGACAAAAAAAATTTGTTTATATATATATATATATATATATATATATATATATATATATATATATATATATATATATATATATATATATATATATATATATAAGAACATTTCAAACGAATTCAACGCAAAGAAGTTCTTTTTACACTGAACAGATGGACTCGTCACTTCTAACACATTTCTCTGCCTGGTTTATAGTGGCTTGTAACTTCCAAAATTATTTAATAATTTTTTAAATTCTCTAAAAACAATTTCTTTAACAAGGGATTTTCTCCTGCTGATGACCTAAGGTTGAAACTAGTTGAGAAAAATAAACAACATAAAATAAATATTCCTCTTTGTCTTCTTTTATTCATCTTATATATATATATATATATATATATATATATATATATATATATATATGTGTGTGTGTGTGTGTGTGTGTGTGTGTGTGTGTGTGTGTGTAAACTTGTTAAACCATTGGTTTATTCAGAAAAAAACAATTTATTTCGGTGGGTTTTTCTTTTTCTTAATAAATGTAACCTGAGTCGTTCGACTTTATACCTTAGTATTTTTATTTAATCTTTCTTGCTGGAAACATTGGCGTTAGATAAAGAGGATTAGCTGAAGGTATTAATTTACTTTATCCGAGAAAGAATCACACACACTCAGAGATATGTGTGTCGAGTGAATTATTACATTACGAAAAAAATTTTGCTGACTGCAATGATACTCTTATCTCCGGATGTCACGTGACTTTCAGACAAGTTTTGCGGTGGGATTACATCCCTACGTAAATCCTACAAGACCAGATTGTTGTTATCCCTTTCTTAGTAGGCAGGCATTATCTAATTTGTTTCAGACACCATTAGCTGAAGAATAAGACGAAAATAGAAAAAATGATTTAAAAACTTCTATTCAGAAAAAAAAAAAAAACAACTTCAAAATGTCAACAATTTCTATTGGGTTGGTGTATAATCATTTGATTTTTTTTTTCACAAATTTTATTCAACAAAAGCAAATAATATTTGGACTAATTGGATTATTGTCATCATCTTTATTGCGTCTACACAACGTTTCGCTCAAAGTATTATCCGGCCTTCTTCAGGTGTTTCTTTTCGAACTCGGAAACATTCTCGGACTCGGAAATCTTCTTGTCGAACTGAGGAGCCTTCATGGCGTAACTCGTATACAGGTTGAGTTGATATAGTTCTAAGTGACAATCATTTCTAGGTTGCCGGTTCAATCCTAGCCAAGGGCGATAATAACATAGAATAACTATCACAAGTTAACACTTGTACTCGGTCATGGATAAAAATGGTAGCCCAGGCTAGGCCATATGTATGGCAGCAGGATTCGACCCTTGCTACACCTCTGAGAAAAATCAAAAATGGTTGTCGGCGAATTTTTAGGACTACACCAGTCCCAATGTTTGGCCTCCGAAGTCCAGATCTTAACTCCATGGATTATTATATATGGGGTGCTGTTGAGAAAGACACAAATCACCGTGTCAGTACTACCAAATCCCAGGTAATCGACAGAATCAAGGTAGTTTTTGAGAATCTTCCCAGGGAAATTGTAACATCAGCTTGCTCCAGGTCACGGAGCAGAATTAAAACCGTGACCGACGCTAATGGCGGTTATTTTGAATGAAACTTGTTGACAGTAGTGCAATTTGCATGCCTGTTGAATTTCTTTACAATCTATTAATTTTTTTTAGTTACCAAGTACGTTGTCTTTTTCCTTATGAAACTAACAAATTAATCCCGAACACCTTTTATATATATATATATATATATATATTATATATATATATATATATATAATATATATATATATATATATATAATAATTATGTGTTATGTTCTTGTTTGTTTGTTTTTTTTTGAAGCATTGGAATAAAGAACAAAAACAAGAAAAAACAGAACAAAAATCAGAATTTTTACATATTCAACCGTTGCTCTGTTCCTGGTTTAATCCATTCCGATATTTCGGGTGAACGTTCACCCTTTTGCAAGGTAATAATAAGACGGTCTGGAGAAAAAACATTCTACTATTTTTTGAATTCTGTGACTGGTAATAAGTGTTATTCTTCTTATAATACTACTGTTATACATTCTTCTTCTTCTTCTTCTTCTTCTTCTTCTTCTTCTTCTACTACTACTACTACTACTTCTGCTGCTGCTGCTGTTGCTGCTGTTGCTGCTACTACTATTACTACTAAGTCTACTTCTATAACCACTACTATTTTTCTACTATTAAGTCTCAAACTACTACTACGTCTTTTTTCAGTTACAACTAATACTTTAAATTTTCCTTCAACTTTACTGTTCAGTCTTTTTTATCTGCCACCACAACTACTATATTACTATAGTAATTTTAGTATTAAGTCTACTACCACAACGGTTACTTACTTCTCACTGTTTCTACTTGGATGTCGTAGCATGATAATGTTGTAGATCCATCGTCTTCTTCTTGACGTAAAAGAAGAAATGGGTTCATGTCATCCAAAAAAGATCATTAGTGCAATGTAAATGCAACAGGTGGTGCTGATTCCATTTTTCGGCCCCAATACATCAACACACCAGCCAACCAAACCTGCGTCAACTTACTGACATTTATTAACGTTAAAGCCACCTGTTGGATGTGGGTAGCGACCCGTAATGCTTAAGGATGGAACCCTGGTGACCGAGAAGTCGATGACATGCAACACTCCACTTTAGTCCTTACTTTGGCTAGACGTGTGGTCAGAGAGGCCCACTCCAATCAATCGGTTGGTAGCGTCAAGCCCTACCTCCTATATGATTGTCCCATCCTTATTGCCCTTCTGGTAATCCCACAATCAATTATATATTGATTATATATCATTATATATGTGCTAGAAGGCGGTGGCTGAAGGTCTTAGTGTCCTGGGTATGACGTTTAGCTCTATTTGATGGTAAAGTTCTGGATCTGTGAGGAATGTGGAGTACCTCTTCTTCACCATTGCTCTCATGTTCAATCTGACCCGTGGTGGTAGTCACCTGTTAGGATCCCATCTATGGTTTTAGTAGGAAAAATATATTTTAAAAATTGAGTTTAAAATAATTGAGTACCCATCAAGAATGAATCAAACAAAACGTATTTGGCATGAAATAACCTAACAAGGGTTGCCATGCCGTAAAATCCAACCACACTTACACTGAATTTATAACTTCTCGACAATGAGGAAATTCCGTCAGAGTAAACTTCCGACTGGAATCCTGAATTGTGTCAACGTTCAAAGACCGATCCCACTCAGAATTATATACTCGCCGCGAAGAATATAATGTCAATTCAATTCTTCCTCTCAGTAAGCAGCGTTGGGAACCAAGACATCACAGTACTCACCTGCTCTTTTGATGTGAAATTTGATCTTCAGGTAATTGTGTACATGTTAATTCTTTTTTTGGGCCGTGGTTTAATGGTTAGAATCGTAGAAAATGAACCCGTCGACCATAGTTCCATTCCTGGACGTGGCTGTTTGCATTTCACATAGAACTAAATATATTGGGAAAGGCATGAATCCAGCTAGTCACCCTCCACCTATGGATAAATAGTAGGAAGGACTGAACTCTTTAATCTTGGATTGGTAATCAGTCTAGGAGAAGGAAAACCTGTTTTTAAATAAACTTTGTGTCACATTCGGCTCTTGTGGAGAGGTTTATATATATATATATATATATATATATATATATATATATATATGGGGGGGGGTAAAATAGTGAAAAATCTTTTAAAAACACAGGTTCAAATAAAATGAGTGATATTTATTCAGCCAACGCTTCAGTGTTTCAATCTGTTTAGTAGATCTTCTTCATGGCTTTTGTTGATATAAGGAAAAGTAAAATTTATCACAGAATAAGGAGACTGTGATAGTTGTTGTTGACCAGTTTGTTTACAATGTTTTGAATGGAAAGTTTGCGCTCTTAGAATAGATTCGAAATTTATGAGACGCTGGGATAAACGGTTTCCATTCAAAACATTGTAAACAAACTGATCAACAACAACTATCACAATCTCCTTATTATTCTGTGATAAATTTTACTTTTCCTTATATCAACTTTTTCGTTGATTCGTAAGTACCAATCTTGACCTACAAAAATATCAATATTCGTCCTTTTTTAACTATATTTATATAGGAGTAGAAGAGTAAATTATATATATATATATATATATATATATATATATATATCTGTGTGTGTGTGTGTGTGTGTGTGTGTGCTTTAAATCTTTAAAATTATATTTACTTGAAAATGCATTGGAAATATGTTTTACTAGGAAAATTCATTGGAAATGATTTTGACTATAAAAATGCATTAGTAATATTTACTATGAAAATGGAACCGGGTTTTACAAAGAAAATGGTGTCTTAAAGCCTGAAGGAAAATGATATCTTAGGATAGCCGAAGATTAAAACAGATGACCCCATTAATCCGTGAGAGATGTTAAATTCGCATTACTAGCTAGAAATAAACAAACACAATATCCGATGTTTTCTTTTATAATCAATTTCGCCAAAAATCAGACTTAATGGCGACCGAAAAATAGAAAGAATACAAAGCAAACTTAAGTAAGACAAAGGGAACGAAACTAAATGAGATTCTCTCTCTCTCTCTCTCTCTCTCTCTCTCTCTCTCTCTCTCTCTCTCTCTCTCTCTCTCTCTCTCTCTCTCTCTCTCTCTCTTGGAAAACTGTCTGAGACAATAAATTGGTTAAGGAAAAGGAGCTCCTGTCTAAAATCTTCGTCACTACGAAAAGATTTGTGAATGGAACAAAACAAAACAAATAGTTAGCAGTCCTGATCCGGAATCGAGAACCAGAGGAAAGCAGTCCGTAGACATAAGTTAATTGATCATGATGACGACGCATGTCCACTGACGTCTGCTCTTTCTCTGTCCACTAACATCTTCTCCTCTGCCCATATAACGAGATATCCCCGGAACATAGTAGTCATAGCAAATGCCCCTGTACACAGAAAGAGGGAGGATTTCTTTGGGCGAACAGCCGAGAGCTTACCGCTATTAGAAAGAATTTGTTTTGGTAACGAGAGATTGCCTTGTATAAGTTGGCTTTACGTATCGTCTACGCTGCGCTGTGGTCAGTGCATCTTGCAGTGACAACATTACAATATTGTTATTATTCTTAGGTCCACTCAGACCCGGAGGGTTAATACGTGTTATGGTCCCATCTATGGGTTAAATAGAAAAGGTGAGTTTGAAAAAGAGGCGCATAAAAATAGAGTTTAAAAAAGTAGTAAAATCAAGAATTAATAATATGCAATGTCTTCGTCATAAAATACCCCGACAGGGGTTGATATACCGTAAAATTCAACTAACCGTCATAAACGTGTATATGTGAAAATGACAACCTGATATTAAACTCTGATCAAAAATTTTAAAAAATGGAAGGAACTACTTTGCCGCGGACAAAAACGTCACGAAATTATAAGCACATTTGATCGGTGAGGCGTAACAGAATAAAAGAAAATGAGAATCAAAGAATGAGAGAATGAAAGAGAAACAATGAACACATCAAGAAAAAAACAAATTATTCCCTGTCAGAAGGGACAATGTACAGTGAAGTTTAACACTCCTTTATTGATTAACTTGGGCAGAAATTCCGTTTGGCTGATTTCATTTAATTGCTCTTTGAATTTTTTTCTTTGCATCAAATAGATAAGTTTAAAACTTAATCGTATTTGATAGGACCGTGTGCAAAAAGAAAAAAAAACTCTTATGCACAGAAATGTAAATATGAACGTTCAATGTTTAAAATGTGCACTTATTAGTTAATCCGTTATAATGATAATGGCAAGCGCGAACGCTGAGCACGACCATTATGAACTGCAAATTGTACTTGAAATTGGTTTATGCTCTAAGTTAGAGGATTTTAACGCTTTTTTTGCCCTAACAGAAATGTTACTTAAGCCTGTAATCTTTGTTATAAGGGTGAGTCAAAAGGTAATGCCATTTTGTTTAGGATAGGTATAATTACCAACACAAGAACATGTATTATAGATCAATATGAAGCTGGTCCTCTGTGGATCACATCCCTGCTTCTCTGCATAGTCACCGTTTTTCTCAATAGCAATGTTCCACTTTCAAATGAGAGCATGTATCCCTGTCCCGTAAAATTCCGTTGACTGTACTTTGAGCGAATTCCTCACTACAGATTTCTCTTCTTCGTCACTGAAATAATGTTTGCCTCCCAAACTATCTCTCATGGGACCGAAAAGATTATAGTGATTATTCCAGCTTCATTTTGATGTATGATACATGTTCTTGTGTTGTTAATTATAGCTGTCCTAAACAAAATGGACTTACTTTTTTTAATCCCTCTCGTACATTACGTTGATATACTTACAAAAAATAAGATCATGCTAATATACATTCCATTTTCAAGTAGAATTTCTTCTAACGTATCTCTGTCTTACTCTGCCTCTGTTTGTATATCCATCTACACACACACACCTTGGTGAATGAAATAATTCTATATAGGTTGCGATGCCTTAATATCAATCTACTAAAGCCATACACTTCCATATTACTTATTATTTTTTGCAGGTTACTAAATTATTATTAGAAATTGTCTGACCTGACTATATGTATTTGTTCACAACCGTGGAACTGATGCTCTATGTCAATACCAGCCCGGTATTTTGTGTAAAACATATAATATATATATATATATATATATATATATATATATATATAATATATATATATATATATATATATACTCTAACACGGGAAGAATACGACAAAAGGTCAATCTTTTAAGCGGAATACAACTGGTTTGAATTCGTTTTCCTAGACTGGTTACCATAGCAAGGTTTAAGAGCCCAGTCTGCTCAGTTGTTTATCCATAACTGGGGGTGGATAATTGGATTCATACCTTCCCCAGGGGTATTAGCGCTATATGAAATGCGTCTTCCAAGATTTGAACTCTGATCGTCATGACCATTTTCTTACGGCGATAACCATTGCCCAACAAACGTTTCCTTTTACATTATAATTGTAACGTTTCTCAAATCTGAAATGAATGTGTCCAATGTCTTTCTCTAGAAAAGCAGTGATTACAAGTGCACAGAAAAAGGAAAAAAAGTTGTACATTTTTAGTGAAAGTGGCCCGTTTGGCTTGTGTGCAAGAGAGCTCTCCTATCTCCCCGCAATATCTCTTGCATATGCGCACAAGGAGAGAAATGATGAATTACTTCTCTTGTAAATAAAGACTGTCATATATCATTGATTAAGTTTTTAGATAAAGAACTGAGGTTAAAGAAATGACGTAAAGAAAATATGATAAATATATTCGCTAACAAATGACACTGAATAAAAATGAAAAATCCCAGCGGAATATTTGACGTTAGAAATAAAACGTTAGAAAAAGCTTTGTGTTCAATTTCATTAGCAAATAAAAGAATTGTCCAGAAAAGATCGGATTAAGCGAAATTATCAGCCATGTATTAACATAGAGAAATAGACAAACACACACATACGAGCATATACAAACTAGCTCACGCACAATCCCTCACACAAGCACATACACAGTCACATACATATAAACATAAATATTTACCAGTTCCTTCGCACGAAGATGTGAAACAATGGCACTTTCCTAAGTGGAGTTTAGACAATAGCGCATGCACACACACACACACACACACACACACACACACACACACATATAAATATATATATATATATATATATATATATATATATATATGCGCGTTTCGCTGAGGTTCGAGCTATGGGCCAGCGCTCGAAAAATAAGCTACAGAGACCCACCAACAACATCATACCCCAAAAATCCACTATTCGCAGCACAACCAAACATTATACACACACCAACGAAGCTCTAACCACAATGTCTGAAAATACAGCCATAGAACCCAAACCGAATACGAACCTACTCAGATATAAAAAAAAACCTTAACGTAGCAATATTCAACGTTAGAACACTAAAAACAACAGCCCAGCTACCCGAACTAACGGCGTCTGCAGACGAACATAATATAGACATTATATACGTGCAAGAACACAGATTTGACCATAACGATCTAGAACGAAAATACCATGAAACTGGAAATGGCTGGATGCTTGTGTTTGCATCTGCATGGAAAAACTCATGTCAATGCCATCATAGTGGGTATAGGAATGCTTTTTATCCCCCGGGCCCTAAAACCGCTTAATAGCATAGAAAAAATCTAACTGAGAATCAAGAAGACTACGTTTAATGGCAACCCCTGCATAACTGTAGTCTCGTGTTACAGGCCCACGAATGTCAGCTATGAAATGAACATCGTAACTTTCTATAATGAATTATCCCCCCTATGCAGACACACATCCAAACATAACGAACTGATTATAGGGGAAGACATGAATGCACAGATAGGAAGAAACGAAAACAATAGATTCAGCCTACACAACATCCCAAATAGGAACGGCGAACTCCAAGCCGATTTCTCCCTTGGGAACAGGCTTGTTTGCCTAAACACCAAATTCCCAAAACAAAAGGACAAATTATTGATCTACACATACACAAATAACATTAAAGCGAAACTAGACTACATCCTAATAAACAAGAAATTGATAAATACTGCAATGAACTGCGAAGCATATTCCTCATTTGAAGGAGTATCCTCCGATCATAGAATAGTCACAGCAAAAATTACGACTAAGCCTACGTAAAAACAAAATGCAAACCAATAAATATGTATGATACGACTGGTTGACATCAGCCAACAGCGATATATGCAATTGATACGATGTAACAAAAAGAAATAAATTCGATATTCTCCAGGAGACATCTGGAAGCTTCACACCAAACGAGGAATCACCTAGAAGTAGCAGCTGAGTGTGTACCGACCAAACTAAGAGCCAAACTGGGAGACAGAAGCAGTTAGAGAAAAGAGAAATGATATAAAAAAGGCAGCCCAAAGTAATAAAACAAACCCAACCAACACCAATCTACACAACCTTAAGAAAGTCCAGATATAACTAACCAAAACATACAAAAGAGAACAAATAGAATACATCCAAGTTCAAATAAATGACATCAGACAATCCGTGGAAGACAGACAGTCGCGATTCGCATGGTAAACAGTAAATGAAATTAGAAGTAGGAAAAGTACCTCTAGATCAAAGCTAAAGGCAACCAGCCAAAAAGATAAACTTCAGAAATAAAAAGACCACTTCGAGAAACTTCTGGGGAACCCTCCTAAAATCATAGAAAATAACACCCAAAAGATCGTAGATAGACAACTAGACATCAAATAGGGGATTTTACAACAGAAGAACTCAACGAAGTCTTAAAGAAACTAAAAGGTAGAAAAGCTGCAGGTCTCAACGAAATACCTCACGAATAGAAGATGGGAAAGTTCAACGACATACTGCTTCGGCTATGCATATATGTATATAGACAAAATAGAATAGATAAATGGACGAAATACTGCGTCCTCTTATTATACAAAAAGGGGGACCTCGGAATCGCTAAAAACTACAAAGGCATAACTCTTACTGCTATTGCAGCCAAGATATATAATGCCCTTCTTCTTAATCGCATCCGACCCGAAATAGAGAAAACTCTTAGGAAAAACCAAAACGGATTCCGCAGAAATTGATCCACACTCTCACGAACCACGATATATATATATATATATATATATATATATATATATATTCGTGATATTTTTTATGGCAGAGGAGGACACAGATTTGACTCCCTCCATACATAACACCTTTCACTTTGGTAAGTCAACTCCTTTTCGCCATGGATAATATTTCCAAATCAACACACAGACACGTGCACGCATTCACACTTATATATATATATATATATATATATATATATTATATATATATATATATATATATGCAGAATCGACTCCACAAATACACCGCTAACATATGTTTTATAAAGATTTAAAACAATGAGACCACCGTTTAATTAATTAATTCTTGTGCAAAAAAATGGTTAGTACTAGATAGTATTTATTACCATACTTTACAGATTTTAAACAAAGTATTTAGAATAGTTTCGTGTAGTAGTCAAGGAATAAATACACCCTCATATATATATATATATATATATATATATATATATATATATATATATATATATATATATATATGAGAATATGTGTGTGTATTTTTTTATGTCTGCTCATGATTGTGTGTGCATGCGTACATGTAAGTTTATTATTACTATTTTCTCAATTTGAATACGAAGTCTGTGCTTCAGATTTGACATTCAATTCATTATTTTTGAATTAAAGTCAAATATGGTAAATTATCTCTTTATGTATATTTTGTATGGAAAGTCGCATGTTTAATTATAAGACTGCTTTACCATGACGAAGAAAATTTGTTAAGTGAAAAAAGAAGAAATAAAAAGAAACATTCATTTTAGAAAATCAAGAAAAAATCATGAGGCAGTGTGATGATAGTGCTTGCTCTGCCGTGGAATATTTAGGGTAAACAATAAATAAACCGATCAATATATATATATATATATATATATATATATATATATATGTGTGTGTGTGTGTGTGTGTGTGTGTGTGTGTGTGTGAGTGCGTGTGTGTGTGAGCGGGCGCGTGTATGTGTGTGTACATATATATATATATATATATATATATATATATATATATATATATATATATATATATGGTAGTGAAAACAAAGCGAGAGGCCCTTGGTAATTTATATTAAAAAAAGTATTTACAAGCTAAAGTTGATAGCAAAACCTGTGATATGTTGGCGTCCAGACGAGTCAGTGTCAATTCTGAATACATTTTTATCATCAATGTTTGGATCTAACGCTAATATTGTTCCATACTCACCAAACCTGGAAGTTTCTTGTTGTGAAAAGGTTATAGCCGTAGTATATGGAACCAGCGTATCAATTTCTAATTCTAGATGAGGCTGTTTTCATTTAACGTAACGCTAATACCCTTAGGAAAGGTGTGAATCTAACAATTCTCACTCGAGCGATTCAAACACAAAAGACTGAAAAGAGGGACATAACGAAACACGGCGTCACAATAGACATTTAACACATGATGACAGAAATGAGTTAATTGATCTAATCTTGATTGAAAAGGTTATACTACCATTACTAAGGTATCAGGACTGGAAACATACTCAAAATATAAATATGAATGATAAGGTATATAAAGTATTGCGTAATATCCCATGGACAACGTCACTGAACTTAATGACCCAGGAGCAAAACTAATCAGTGATATACGGAACATTACTGCTAGTATTATAAATGTTTGTATGGTAAAAAAACATTCAAAATTCCTGTAATCCTTCAAGAAAAAATTAATAATTTAAAACTAGAATCATTCACCTTTTACTTGCACTGAGATATTTCCCACCAAACACACACGCACACACACACTCACGCCCACACACACACACACACACACACACACACAAAGATACACTGTGTGTGTGCATGTGTACGTTTGTGTGTGCGTGGGGGTCAAATAATAGAATAAGTGTACCTATTATTTTGAGAGTAGTATGAAATTGGAAAAAGAAATCATAGAGAGACAGTAGGCCAAAGAAGTGTGAGTGACAGTTGATGACCTCGGGATCAATTTGGTGGGTTGTGGATAATTCCATTCACGTGCTCAAAAATTTCTAAAAGATATCAAATTAGTTTAATCAGTTGGGTTCGAGGAAACTAGGTGGAGAACGCTAGGGATCACATATTCCTACCATGTAACTATCGTGGCGTCAACTCTGCTAAGGTAGTTGAGTACAGGAAGGATGTAGTAAGGAAAACCTGCGATAGATAAGAAATAAATAAAAGGAGTATGAACGGAAAAGTGTCTTTGTGTATTCTTTCCAGCAAAATATGTCTCTACGTTAGAATGTCATAACAAAAGAAAAAAGAGCAAAAATAAAGATGGAAACGAAGCTATCGGCCCCCTAGCAGGAGACTATCCAATATATATATATATATATATATATATATATATATATATATATATACAAGGACCTGAAGTAGTCAGATACTACCCACCTAGGTTTCACCTAAACGGCTTTCAGAATTACCCCGATGAGACCTTTCGGTAAATAGTTACTGGCTCATATGTATTTTCGACGATTATTTTCCGACAGTTCGGCTGTTTTTTTAGATTTTGCCCATATATCATCTTTTACATTTCTTTATTTACAAACCACCATTATCTGTTATTTATCACACAGTCAGTGTTATAAAAATGAAACTATATATATATATATATATATATATATATATATATATATATATCGGAATTGGTCTTGGTAAGTCATCTGGACGGCACCCAGTGTCCTCACAGTGCCTATTAATGTAAGTTATAGCTATTCAGCTAACAGTGCTTAATGTCTTCATGCTTCTTCAGAAACTTACAATTGCAACTTACTTTCAATATATCCATACACATATATTCCTATTCACAATCGCGCATACACACCCTAAATATAAGCAACTATACATACATACATACATACAATGACACACATGTACACGTACGGTGATGCGTGCGCGAGCACTGAAAATCATGCATACATACGCACACGTACATATACACACACACACATATATATTTATTTATTTATGTATATGTGAATGTGTATCGGTAAACCAGTAATTTTTGCCTGACAACAAAGACAAAACCAATGACTTTTAGCATCTTCCTTGTCATTGCACTTAATCCATTGCTTATGCCTTACTTATAGTGATTACACATTGTACCATAAATATTTCACTTTCAGTTCAGTTAATGATTCGGAGTTACTGACAAACGCTCGTATATTTGTATACGTATATAATTATATACATGTGTATGCGTGTGTCTGTATATGTGGCTCTGTATACCTACCTACACACACACACACACACACACACACACATACATATATATATATATATATATATATATATTTCATACACATAAAACACACACGTATATATTAAGCAATATATTCCCTTATATACTTATACATATATATTTCTATTTGTGTGTACGTGTCTCTGTATACGTACCTACCAACCAATATAGTTATGTATGTGTGTGCGTGTGCGTGTGTGTGTATAGACACACAAACACTCACATATATATTCATATTTATATGTACGTGTCTCTGTATACCTACATACCGACCCATGTATATATATATATATATATATGAATGTGTGTGTGTATGTATGTATGTGTGTGTGTAGACACACAAACACACACATATATCTATATACATATACGTACACACACAAATACATATATTTATACATTAATCTATTTATTTACCTTTAAGTAATTTACTTTGTTTATTATTCCTTTTATAAAAAAAATAAAGCCCTATTTTTCCTATGTGTTCCCCTTGCAGGATCTTAATTTTTTCTTTTTCTTTTTTTTTTTCTTTTCTTTTTCTGTTTTTTTTTACAAAAACCTCCGGTGACCTTGCATTTCTTTCACAGCTGAAATGTCTTCACGCCTTTCTTATCTCCGTTTTTCATCACCTTTTTTCTCAGCCTGAACTTCGAACCTTACTCTATATATCAACCCAGCCTTATTAATAATCCAACTGCACTCCCCCCTTTTTTTTATTCCGGAATACAGCTACTAGATTTTGTTTCACAGATTTTCTATTTCTTTCATTCTTTCTTTCTTGTCTTCTTTCTTTTTTTTTACCGCGATTTCCCTTTTTTTTTTGTCTTCTTTTTTTCGCGCTTTCTTTCAACTTCATTTGCCTTTTTCTTTCCTTTTTTCATTTTCTTCTTTTTTTTCTTTTTTCATTCAATCCTTCTGGCTTCTTTCTCCCCATTTTATCATGAATGTCATTGTTTCATTATTTATGTTCCAGAAAACCTAAATGTCAAATTTTTATGTGTGCACACGACTGCTAAGAAATCCCAAAACGCCTGCAGAGATTCTGAAATATTTTATGCCTACAGAAAATTTCTTCATCGTACAAAAGATATTTTTATATACGAAAATATTACATTCAGAAGTCTAAGTTCAAATTCGTTGTTTTTATTTAAGGGATTTTATTCGAAAAAGCAATGTGTAAAAACTCTAGCAAAATAGTATTTGGTTACGAGAAGAATGATGTCCACACGTCCACCAAGTTAATTTGTTTCTTTTTACCTTTATATATTTATATCTATGGAGGCACGTAGTGTAATAGTTACAGTCATAGGGAATGGGCACGACAAGACCATTTCATATCCTGTACAAGGCTGTTCGCATTTCACATAGCACTAATGCACTTGGGAAATATATGCATCCGACTGTTCTCCCTTCAGATATGGGTATATAGTAGGGTAGACTAGGATTATTTTAACCTTGGCTAGGTAACCAGTCTTGGAGAAGGAAATCTCTGAATTCAAACCTGTTAAAATCCGCTAAAGAAATGGACCTTACTGGTCGTGCGAATGAGTATATATATATATATATATATATATATATATATATATATAAGTGTAACTGTTATCGTCGTAGAAAATTGAATCGACTATAGGGGTTCGAATCCTAGACGAGGCTATTTGTGTTCCACTTCACATCAATGTCTTTGGGAAAGACATGGATCAGTCTGCTCTCCTTCTAGTTACTTGTAAATAGTAGGACCGGCATATCCAGCCTTGGTAACCAGTTTAGGTGAAAGGAAATTACGATTTCAAATAAGCTTTACACCGCTTATAAATTCCCTGGCAGTCCAGTTATGCTCATCCAATGTATAGATCTATTTAGAAGGATTCATATTTGATAGGACCGTGTGTGAAAAATAAACTACAAAGAAACAAAAGATTAACATACAATGAACATAATTTTTTAAACCTCTAGACATAAAATAATTCTACGTGGTTTGAGATGCCATTAAAATCAATCAGTCAATCAACCCGCTTAAAAATTGACCTTGTATCACATCCAGCCCATGGATATATAAATATATCTAGATATATGGAGATTTGCTAGGCCATCAAAACCATTCTGCTAGATATACGCTGGCAACTGGTCAACATGATTTTTGTTATCATGTTATAAATGCAAACTAGTGGATCCCTCCCTCTGTAGATTCCCTTATGCGTTTATTCACCTTACCAACATTTGATTCATCCCCAAGAGTCCATATGGATCACTTTGAGTAGTCCTTGCCTCGGGTAACGGTTATTGTTGCCAGAAAGGGAATCGGCGACGCAGGGTCAAGTCCTGGACGAGGCTGTTTGCGTTACACTTCACGCTCTGTATCCACCTCTTCAGTTATGGGAAAATAGTAGGGTAGACTGGGTTCATTAGCCATAGTATGGCAGCTAGTCAGAGTCAGAGAAGTAATATTCTCAGATCTATCAGAACTCTTCTTAAGAAATAACCTCGAGGGAATAGCTAGTCACATTTAGTGAAGCCAATCATCACTGGGTGCCTCATACATAATTTTATTTATTGACCAAAGATAAGCTTAGTAAATGACAACATTTGGATTCTATTCCCATTCAGTATTCTGTACTTCTGGTCTTTTGGGGGACTAAGTTAGTTTTCATGTGTGTGTGTCAACGATGGTGCCGGTTTTAATCAGTCAGTACAGCATTCGCCTAGGTAATCGTGAGGTTTGATATTAGCCCTGACCAACAGCGCATGAGTAACACATTTTAGTTAATCTGATATCGGCTATAAAGCGGGCAACTGAGAGTAAGTGAGCGCTTCACCTCAACAATATTTCTTCGCTGTTCGACTGATACCAAGACTAGGTCACTTTGCTCTTTTTACTTTTTAATACTTATGGGGCACACGTAGGGGATCGAGCAAACAACACAGCCGAGCTAACGATTACCCCCAAAAGAGTTTGATTTTTATAAACAAATTTAACTCAAGTCTCCATTCACTCTCTATTTAATTATGATCATTTTACAAAAATAATCTGAACGAAAAAAGACAATTTTAAAGTTACAAAACATGAGTGTTCGTTTTTACTTGCAACATACATAAATATGACCACGTAAGCGACATTTTAAAGAAAAGGGACAATTTCAAATATTAATAACTGGAGATTGCTTCACAGTCTTTGATGTTTTATATAAAAAAAAACATAAACCCTCACATTTATTTGTGTAATCTTATTAGAAATTGTAATGAAATTTATGGTTATTTCATATGAAATAGACTTCATATAGATCTACTCTCGCTGGAATCGAATTACAAAATGTATATGTTAATTTTATTTGTATACGAAAATCAATGGAATTTCAAGAAATAATCTTTCTGTACAATCCTTTACACAAAAGAGTAAAGATTATTTATTAAAATGTCAGTAGACATATTGTATAGTTTTTCAGGGTGTTTAGGGGAGATTTTTTTTTCTGACTTTGTACCTCAGAAGTTCAGTTTTGTTTGGTTTATTTGTTTGTTTTTATTTTCTGGTGAAGTCAATTGGTTTCGTAGGTTAGTATTAAAACTATGTTATTAAAACTATTTCGTAAAGTTTATTGTGTTGCTGATATTTTGAAATTTTCTTGTTTGTTTGTTGTTATAGTTTTTTATTTTTTGTTTTTTGCTTTTTATGGTTTAAATGGAAAAAATGAGTTTAGAAAATTGAGTACTCATCAAAAATGAATAAAACAAAATAAATATTTGGTATGAAATGACCCAATGGGTTGACATGCTAAAAATATATTTTAAAAAAAGAAAAAAAAATATTAAAAAAAAAAAAAAATAAAAAGGGGACAATACTAATATTAACAATGATAATATTAGTAATAATAATAAAATTAAGAATTAGTAATAATAAGATTAAGAATAACAAAATAATAGCAATAATGAAAATATTAATAAAAATAAGATTAGTAGTAACAAAATAGAATAAAACAAAAAAAATGATTTAATATTTCTAAATGAAATAATGATTTAATATTTCTGAGTGGAACAGCCCACCTTATATATCAAAATAGGGGGGTGTTGAGAAATTTTGGGAATATAGTTATTTGCTAAGCATAGCTTAGATGTGGCACAAGGTCAGAAGTATGGGGCGCCAAGTGAGAATCGAACTCACTAATAATGGTCTGCGAGTCTAGCTTGCTAACCATTTTGGGGATAAAATGTATGTGATAGATCTCCGCTCCTACTTATAGACTAAGCCAGATCATGTGATCTTTTCCTTGGCCAATCACTGGCAGTACTCTGAGGTTGATACAATACTTAACCGACCCTACTGGTTATAATTACGCCGACATTATTTGACGACAGACATAGGATTAAATCACTGAACCTTTACCAATACGCAGGATAGGACTTATACGCTTACCTAAGGATTCCATAACATAGGACTTTCTTTTAGCCCTTTTCAATTTGCTAAAGCAGTAGCAACATATCGTCTTTCAAGACCCATTACCATCCAATAATAATAATAATAATAATAATAATAATAATAATAATAATAATAATAATAATAATGTCACGATAATTGCCCAGATATCCATGACAATCTCTCGCCAACCGTTTTTCAGCTTTCTGGCAAGATCCATTTTGAATTCTTTTATTTTTATCCTATGATCCACTGGAACGATAAAATCTATTTGTTGGAAAATTATTTTCTTCTTAATAAATGCTATGTCTTTTCCTCTGATCAGGATTGGATACTCCGTTTGTATCTCAAAATCACATTGAATTTCATATGGTTTGTCCATATACCATTTGTCAGCTAATATTATTTAGATTTTTTGGATCATTTTTATTTTAGTCTGTTTCGGCCGATGTGCCCTCCGGCTATCATCAGATACAATGTACAGATAACAATAAAGATGAGGACAATAGTTTGAATAATCCAAATAATACTAATTATCAAGTCCCATCTCAAATATACAGAGAAATACCATTTGTCAGCATGCCCACAATATTAATATCTCGCACAATTCTCATTAAATCACCTTTTATACCCAATCGTGCCTAGTTTTATATTCCTTTTGTACCAGTTTCCTGCATTCACTTGTTATGTCATGAACCGTTCGATCGCTGTTAATACACTGTGTTGTGTATTAACAATTTTCGATTTGATATAATTGACCTTTAAAACATTTTTTTGTGCTTCTATTCTATTTCTCTCTTGAGGTTTCCATATTTTAGATATTTTCATGGCATGTTGGGTGCAATTCCGTCAGTTTTCTTTTTAGAAGTCGGTGGACGGTGAACATATGGAAATTTTATAATAATAGTAGAAGTGGCTACACAGCATCACCTGTGTAGAGTGGGGGCAAAAACCCTGATGTATAGATTTGTTTACTTTTGAGATTTATAAATTATAGATATACATTTCTTTGTATATTTTAATCCTTAAATATCTTCGAATATAAATTAAATCTTCATAATTTTTGCACAAAAAGCAAGACCTAAGGATATGTAATGTGTATATGTATTTACTTTGTTGGTAACTGTTTTATTTTTGTAGTTTCATCCATACATACATAAATATATACATACATATTCACCAACTGCCGTTTATATATGTATAATATTACCATAAAGAAACTAGCAGAGACATGTTAACATTTTTGAAACACATTGGATTTATCCAGTCCGTTTTTTTGGTTTTTGGGTTTTTTTTCTTTTAGAAAACGCATTCATATCTTTTTTTTTCATATTTAAAATTAACATTAAACAACAAGTGAAATCTAACTTTCACTCTTCTAATCATTACAATGCCCCCGCTCGATATATCTTTCACGATAAAAAATTATCGGCAAAAAGCCATTCTAAACAAACCTTGTTTACAACTTACCATATAATATATATATATATATATATATAATATATATATATATATATATATGTGTGTGTGTGTGTGTGTATGTATGTATGTATAAAGAAACTGATGGCACTGTTCCGCTATGAATTGGACGCAACGCAAGGTCAATGTTTATCTAGCAGTAGCAACATATCGTCTTTCTAGACCCATTACCATCCGATATGATGATGATGATGATGATGATGATGATGATGACGATGAATACTGTCACGATAATTGCCCAGATATCCATGACAATCTCTCGCAGAGCTGGTTAATGTAATTTTTGTTGGGCGGCCCACACTGGCGTGCCCATATGCTGGTTTCCATAGGAGAACATCACTTATGAGTTCGCCCATGCTTTTCCGGTAGTGCCCAGTGGTCTGTGTGATGAAGAGCAATTGGCCTTACAAGTGCTTCCTTGTTATGTGATGTTTCCACAATTTGTTTAATATCGCATGCAACATTCTTATGCAGCCTTCGTGTAGTTTATTCTCTCGGTGGTTCGTTAGGGTCCTAGTGGTGCAGCTATACATTAACACTAACAACTATAGTTTGCGATACTAAATTAGAATAACTAACGAATCTAAATAATCTATATAAAAAGATTTGAAACAGAAGGGGTAAGAGTACAGAATAGAAGAGCTTTGACGCTAGTTCTTCCCGTCACTATCAAATTTCATCGCTAAATTTTACTCCAACTAAATCAGACCTTAAATAATAAAAGCATAGTCATTTCATTTTGTTAATGGATTTCTTTTAAGATTTATTTACATACTTTTATCTCATCTATATATTGATACTCGAATTCCTTAAAAGTACGATCGTTATCATCTTACAATACTCTCTGGTTAAAAATGAGACGGTTCAAATCGTCCAAGATTAAATGCAAAAATTGAAATCCTAATTATCTGGTGTTTCATAAATCTTATTTGTTATTACTGTCTATTACTCAGCTAGATAATGGACCATTCCATTTTTATTATAATATTATAAAGAAAGAAATCGAAGAAAAATGACATGCTATATAGAAATAAAAATATAATGATAAATAAGAAGAAAGAAGAAAGAACGCAAGTAGGGAAAGATAGAGAGGGGGGTTGTGTTACATAATCGCCGACCAGCACCTATATTTGTGGCCTTGTGCCAGACTTAGAAAAACCTTTAAAAATGTACTACCGATCCTCTTATATTACTGGGTGGTCTTTGTAGAATCGCCGAAAAAGGAGTTAGAAAGATAAAATCTTTTAACGAGAGATTGGAGACGTAAAGTCTATGTTTAACGAAAAAACAGGATTAGTGACCACAGAGGTCCTTTTGATCTTAGGGCTAGTGAACCCTAGTTGACCAGAGTGATTCGAAGGAATCGAATATTCTATTCTGTTGGGAACTAGCTTGAACATACCAGAAGAATAAACTTCTGGAAGATTATTTAGACACACTATTTAAGGAGTCAGTCCGGGATCGCAATGAGTCAGTGAGGGATCGGAGTCAGTCAGAGTCAGTCAGAGATCGGGGCCAGTCAGAGGAGTCGTACGGAGTTTAGTAAACTGTTGTCGCTAAAGACCATAAGGAAAGGCCGGTTGCTGTTAAGAAAAGTTTGTCACCGAGAAATTTACGAAGGACTAAACCCGAAGTTAAATCCACTTAAGATACACCTCTTGTTAAGACAGAGATAGGGACTCTCTTTCTCTCTCTCTCAAAAGTTATAGTGAAGTTTTTATTCCAATAAACTCCTGAAAAGTAAAGACGGTATTATCGTATCTTTTTATGAATGGGATCTATACCCAAACAAAATAGTAAAGATACTATCGTAAAGGGGACGACCACTAGACACCCGTGGAGAAAGCCAAATTGACCGTGACTAAAAGACGCACGGTTGTGAAACCTGATACCCGAAAGGCGCGCGGCCTGCGTAAGTGATATCTTACCCGTGACCAAAAGAAGTGAGGAAGGGTTTGCGGGCTACAGACGATTACTGCTAGATCTGGGTGTGTTTCTAAACAAACGACCGTACGAGGATACGATTTGATACCGTGAAAGAAACAACCCCGCTGCGTTACAGTTGAGCTCGAGGAAGAAATAACGCGAATCTCTTTAAATAGAACATAATGAAATAGATAAAAAGAAGGAAAGAAAGAAAAAAGTTTGAGAGAGAGTTAAATCAAGAATTTCATTTTTTTACATACTGAACTATTTTTTGCAATAGATCTTAAGTAAACATATCAAATGTAATAATTGGATTATCACACTGTGGAATATCCACAGGTCTGTTAGTAATCTATAAAGTGCCATTAAACAAAGAAACTGATACGAAAGCTGTGCAATAATTAGGATGCGAAGGTTGGTCAACGTTTAGCTTACAGTAACGACATACTGCCTTTCTGGACCTATTACATTTTAATATAATAAATACTATACTAAATTACGTTGACTAACGAATCTAAATCATCTATATAAAAGATTTGAAATAGAGGGGGTACGATCGAAGAATAGAAGATATTTGATGTTAGTTCTTCCAGTCACCTCCCGATTTCACTGCTGAATTTTATTAATTTAATTGAATTTTACTAATTTATCTAACTTATACCGTAAATAATAAAATCACGGTGATTTCTTTTTATTTATTGATTTCTTTTCAGATTTATCAACGTCATATTTACTTATATTCATTAAAATAAAACTTAACTTTCTAAAGCTTCTAAAATCCGCGATTCGCGATCTCACGTTGCCAATTCTTTCTTTTTAACGGAAGAATTATTAACGACATCAAAGTTAACAAGAAATAAACTTTGATACAGACTGTTTTGTGTAAAAAGTAGATTTACAAAGATTGCGTCAAAATGCTCATATAAAAGAATCTTCAAAGCAAAAAATATCAATAGAACGATTGCATGTATATAATAATGTCTAACATAAGAAGAAAAATGACTTTATTCATAAAGGGGATCGAAAGAGACACAGTATTGAAAGGAATGAGAAAGGATATTTTGCCTCCTAACTTGAAAAAATATATGAAAAGATAAAAGAAAGAATTATAGAAACCCTAGGATTTTTACGTTTCTCATCAGCTCCCTACATTCTGACGAGGCTATGTGACGTCCTAGATAATGCAAGGATTTCATTTCTCCAATGGTCTAATGATAAAGATTAATGATGATGATGATGATGATTAAAGATGATGATAATTAGGAGGGGGAAAGAAGGGAGAGCACTCAAAGTAGCTTTTGACTAATGAGAAGAGAAACCCCTTTTGGTTTGAATTTGAGTTTTCCTTCCCTTAAACCGGTTGTCATTCCAAAGTTTTAAAAAAACCCAGTGTGCTCTACTATTTAACCATAACTAGAGAGAGAATAGTTGGATTCGCACCTTTTTCAAGGATCTGAATTCGCCTCGCATTGTCCATGTTCTATATGGTGGTAACCGTTACACAACGCGCGTCCAGCTATCAAAACTTAGTGTTTCCCAATCTTTTCTTCCTTGTGACTTATTTTTGCTGTCAAAAATATTTAGGTTCAAATAAACAGGAATTGTAATTCCATATAAGAGGAATTTCAAAGCAAAATGTAGTAGAAAATATAAATCCCGACAGCGAACACAGATAATTAATTGGAGACGCGTGGTGTAATTGTTATAGTCGAAAGAAATGGAATCGTCAACCCGAGTTCAAATCTTGGACGAAGCTACAGTTCCCATAGTGCTAATACCCTTAGGAAAGGTATGAATCCAAATATTCTCCCTCCAGCTATGGGTAAATAGTAGGGCAGACTGGACTCTTTAACATTGTCTAGGAGAAGCATAACTCTGAATAAAAACCTGTTAAACTCAGCTTTATTAGTGATCTTTGAAAAAAAAATAAAAACAATAATCAACCACTGAGCTGGTATTACCACACTATACAACCCATAAAGATATTAACTCTGATCCTGATGTTTATTTTTCGGTTACTGAATTTATCAAGACAGCATTGAAAATCCAGAAAAAAGGTCTATTACTTTTTGTGCAGGAATATAAATAATAGAGTCTACGCGCGGTTCTCCAACAGTATGGCTAGCTAATCGACTAATAGTGACTCGTATACGAATATTACAACGTAGCTCGACTACGAATAACCTCGCGTATTTATATCTTTATATGTGTTCCACTGGACGAGTCCAACTATCTTGTAGGGGTAAAATATTCCCTTACAATATATTTAAAAACTTATTAAGTAAGATTCCAAACCTTTCATCAGCTTCAGACTTAAGTCTTCTTTATTTTCAATCTGCAATAAACTACATTACATTGTATATCATTTTCTGGAATCAATTCCATTGACTCAAGATTTATTTTTTAAATAAATGTATCAGGCCTATCTGCAGGCCTTAAGAACCCATGTTGAAAATCACTGGTCCAAATAACGACAATTAACAAAGTGAATATATTCAAAATTTACTAACAGACTCATATTTATAAAATTACTAACTGCAGTACCCGGTAGTACATGGTGATGATGGGGTTATTCACAGTTCTATTTTAAAGATATTCCCAGATGTTCTGTTATGATTCCTGTCGGTATTTCTGGCGTTTAGGTCTCCTATTGGCCAATTCATTGATACAAAAAGGGTGCAGTCTCAGTAGTAGAAATTCTCGTAATCATCGCAATCCTAGGTTTAACAATTAAAATCCAATTTGTTAGTCCAATTCCTGAATATTAGCTGAACGTGTGTAAAATTGTATCATGATCGGATCACTGGTGAAAGCGCCAACTAGTGAAACACAGATACACTGATAAAGATATTGCCATTTATATAATAGATTACCAGAGTTCACTTAAATGAAGTGATTAAAAGAGGCTTAATTTCTTTATATTGAAAATATGAAACACAATCTTCCTAACTT
>CM042161.1:84663109-84703109 GCA_023376005.1 Doryteuthis pealeii | reverse complement strand
ATCAGAGGTAATATTAATCCCAAAAGGAAGGAGACAGATGTAATTCAGTTTACATGCGTTCTACATAAGATTTCGTAAATTTGAAAAAAATTATACCGTTTTGTAATTTTTTTTTATTGAAGATACTGAAGAAAGACACTAGAAACAGGAGATTCTACGTAGCTTCATTGTGGTATATTTATTCTGTAGTATGTTCATTTTTGCCAAATTCATCATGGCTAAATTCCTCGTATGGCAAATATATCGCCAGTAAATCCATCACGTGTTAAATGTATCGCAGTTAAATCTATCGTATGTGGTTATTTGATTGTCTAATATATAATTATTATTTTCCCTAACCCTAACACTTTAGGTCTTTGAATTAAATTACCATAAAAAGAATATACCACATGATGAATTTACATACGATAAATAAATTTATCAGAGACAGAACCAGGGAGTCCTACGTCATTAGGCCTCAAAATACACTCCCAACGCACGCTGGAGTGTGAAGCGTTGTGTGAACAAGAAGAAAATGTAATTTAAATGTCTGAATAATGTTCTGAATATTAATGACCTTTGTAAAAATTATGAAGACCAAATTACTGCACGCTGATGATTTTCATGGGTTTTATCAGAAACTCACGGATGAAAAATGTTATTTCTTCAACTTCGGATGAGAAGAAAAATGTTGCTTTATTAAGAGAAAAAATAAATAAAATAAAAAGATAAAAATGGAGGTTAGTATTGGATGATTAGAAAAGACATGGTCGACGTGCAGAGATATAAATTTTATAAAATTTAATCAAGTGTGTTCTGTTGGGTTTCAGTCATATTCAATACAGGACGTAGTAAAAAGCGGGTAACCGATTTTAAAGTCCAAATCCAATGTTTGTTTGTGATTTTCTTTTTTCTTGATGAAATGTATGAAATAAAGATTAAATTTGATAATCCGAGCATTTCTTGAAAAAAATTATTACATTAAAAAATAATATAATAAATATGACATATATTTTCTGGAGGGTTTATGATTCGATTTATATATTCTTTCTGAATTTAGAAAAAAATATAATCTTCTTATATACAAATCACAATGTGATTATACGTATATCATCACTATCATCATCAAGTCGTGCTGACAGTACGGATTCCATTTAGTATGTCTGTCTGTCTGTCTCTCTCTCTCTCTGTCTCTCTCTTTCTCTCTATCTCTCTCTCTCTCTCTCTCTCTGTCTTTCTGTTTCTCTGTCTGTCTCTCTGTCTGTCTGTCTGTCTGTCTGTCTGTCTCTGTCTCTGTCTCTGTCTCTCTCTCTCTCTCTGTCTCTCTCTTCATCCGTCTCTATCACTGATCAATCCTGACAAGGGATCTATGTCTGCACATAGATGTTATATGTAAGTGTTTGCAGGTAGTTCTGCATTGTTTGGCCATATGTAAAAGTTCACAGGAGAACGCTACTTATAAGTTCGTCCTTGCTTCTCCAGTTGTGTCTATCATGTCTTGTTTGTCTTACTTGGATGGTTTGTTTGAAGTAAGTGGCCGTATTTCTGACGTTTTGTTGGGAGCTTCTTCCATGATTTATTCACGCAGAATCCTTGTATAGATTTCATCTAACTTTTTCTCTAAACAAAAGATAAAGTCCAAGTAGTATTTATACGGCTAAAACTTCCAAGAATATCCCTTGGATATTATCAGATATATCAGATTTCCATATGGATAATCTATTAATAGCAGCCTATGCCTTTCCTATACGTATATTGACCTCACTTTCTGTAAATGAGAAGTTACTACCTTGGTATGTGAATTGGTCTAATAATTCTAGAGGATTGTCATTTAAAGTGTAGATGACACCATCTTGTTTAAAAACATTTTATTTTACTTCACGTAGAGGCCACTTTCTACCGGTTCTTGGTAGAGATACGTTTTAGACAAGTGTAATTGCTAGATCATCTGTGTAGTCTGCATCCGTAATAGTTTCTCTTGTATATCGTCTGGTTCTAGACCTTTTAGTGTGGAACCGTTTTCCTTTATTAGATCTAATGACATTTGTAGTACGTAATCTAGGCAGATTATAAATAGAAATGGCCCTAATGTATCTCCTTGCAAGACTCCACGGACAATATCAAATAAATTAGTGCCGTCTTCGTTTGAGCAAACCATTGGTTTCGTATCTTTTTAGAGTATCATTATTGTGATAATAGTTTCTTTGGTGAGACCAAATTCGAGAAGTATTTGATGCATATTTCCCCTGTGTGTAGTGTCAAATGCCCTAAGAAATCTACAAATAAAAGTGTTGCCTCGATATTTGTGTTCGTACTCTCTCGATGATTGCATGAATTAAAATTTGAGATGTTGTGGATCGATTTCTCCGAAATCCGTTCTGATTTTTCTGGAATTTTCTTGAATTCTGATCAGATGCAATTGAGAAGCAGGACATCATAAATCTTACTTAATTATACCTGAGTAGTTCTTACTAGATCCGGGAGGGGACAGCGGTTCGTCAATTTTTTATTGTTGTTTATACACTGAATTGCATAATCGAAGAAATACGAGAGTGATTAAAAAAGTAATGTCATTTAGTTAAGGACAGGTATAATTACCAACACAGGACCATGTCTCATACATTAAAATGAACCTGGTCCTCTGTGGATCACATCCATACTTCTTGATTTGGAGTTGTTCATTAATAGTTTATCAGGAAGGTTTTTCTGTGATTACAGAGGGCTTTTCGAGCGGTTTATTTCCACATCTGAAGTCTTTCTTCTAGGCTGGCAGTTTTTAGTTTTGATCTCGAGGTTCTTTACCCATCAGTAATTTCCTTAACACTCTGTCATGTTAATTGTGATTGTCTATCTGCTACTGAATTTCTGATTTTATTTATTTGGCCTTTGATGTATTCTAGTAATTCTTATTTTTATATGTTTTAGTTATATCTGAGCAACTACGGCTGATTGCACGAATCTCAGTCCACTATCTTCTAACTTTTCCAGGGTCTATTCAATCAGGTGACCCTTCTAATCTAATCAGACAGGATGATACTGGGGCAAAGCCTTCTGCCAATCAAACACCATGATCTTTTATCCGGTGATTGTCTCGTAAAAATTCAAACCCTAAATAGGTTATGTTTATCCAGTATGTAACAAAGTGACTTTAGTCAATCAATTCTCCTGCGTTCTCAACTCGTCAACATGACAACTGCCACCACCTCAAACCAACAGAGAAACAAAATTTCTCCACTAAAAAGTTAAAGTAAAGTTGGCAGACTGACTTATTGTTGGTATCAGCTGGAAAGCAAGAGAGTCTATCCCCCTTTTGCTACCGCCAGACCAGGGAAATTGTTTGCTCTGGTGTAGCGCCACACCTACCGTCAGCTTCCCACTTTACCGTACAGATCAGATTATACAATCGCTGCTACACATGCGTTGAGTTGGCGGGAAGTGGTATCGAACAAGGGACCTTGCGATTCCTAAGCGCGTACTCTACCGACTGTGCTAAACCGGCCCCTGAACAATTGAACTAATAAAAATAATAAAAAGCATAAATGCTGCAGCCATCGACGAAATACCTCCTGACGATGACATAGACATCTTACGACATACTTCTTTGATATTACAATTACCCGATCTGTGCTACTCATGCACTGAGTTGGCGAGGGCGGGTATCGAACAAGGAACTTTGTGATTCCTTGGCGGATGCTCTACCGACTGAGTTAAAACGTTGTACATAATACTGATATTTACGACGAAAACTATCCGCGTGCATGCGGATTGAAAATGAGAACTAAGACAAGAATGGTGTTTTAAAATTTGAAGTCGAGTTCAAGACAAACACTGGACAATTACATTGCATTCCTTTTGTGTATCAACTTACAGCAATAATTTTCAGTTGGTTATTGATTTAATAGAAAACCAGAAACTTTATCGTTTTCAGGTGTGTTCCTCGCTGTTTAATCGCAACAATAATGTCCAATCCCTGAGATCTGCCCTTATCTTCGATGAAACATAGATCCGGTCGATATTTATAAACAGTCGCTGAAGATATGAAAATTCCTCGTAGAATTACCGTATTGGAAACGCGTGGTGTAATGGATAGAGTTGTAGGATATGGAATCGTCAACCCGACTTCAAATCCTGGAAGAGTCTGTTTACATTTCACATAGCGCTGATATCATTGGGAAAGGTATGAGTTCACCTAATCCCCTCCAGCTATGGGTAAATAGTGGGGTAGATTGGGCTCTCTTACCTTGACTAGGTAGCCAGTCTAGAAGAAAGAAAACAGACTTCAAGCCTGTTAAACTCTGCTTAAGAAATTGACCTTGAGTCGCATTCTGTTGGTAAATATATATATATATATATATATATATATATATATATATATATATATATATATATATATATACATTATATACAATATTTAATTCTATGTAAAATTCAAAAAAATAAATTGAATAACTGAAACAGTTAAACTTAATCACTGAAAATACGAGTGTAATTTCTTTGATATGAGAGTAATCATTACGGCAAGAAGCAGGCGATACCCCGCACAGACTATTACGGACGTGGACTACCCAGATCATCTAGCACTTCTTGCAAATACGCCTGCGTAGTACGAATCGCTGCTACATAGCCTGTAAAAGGCAGCACGGAACATTGCCTTCCATTGTAAACTTTGATAAAACCGAATACATGTGTTTTAAAAAGGAAGGAGGCACCACAACACCCGATGGTAAAGTAGTTCATTCTAATTTCTCCTATCTCTCCTTGTAACTATAAACTTTTATTCATTTTATTAGTTTTGTCACACTTCTTTGTATGCCCTCCAATCTTAATATTACACTCGAATTTCTATGTCTAAACACTGGAGACCAACCCCAATTACATTATTCTATACGAGATCTTAATAGGGCTTTGTTTATTTTTTTAAAACAATATGTACCTCCCTTGAGATAAAATTTCTAACCATGCAGCTAATCATTTCATTTGCCATCGATATAATAGAAAATATGCTTGTCAGCTTTATAAATAAAATCAAAACCAACCCTTTGATTTCATTTACTTTTTTGATTTCCCGCTTGTTTAATTCGTATTCAACGTTCATGTTTGTGGTTCCAATATAAAAAATTTTACATTCTTCTATGACAAATCTTAATAGCATAATTTCTGATTTTATACCATTAAGTAAATCATCTATTATTATTAAAAACAAAAAAGGGTCCCAATCCTGATTCCTTGGAAACGCTGGATGATATATATTAATTTGATTTCAATTTTTTACTTTCATAATTCAATTTGTCTAAAATATTTTACAATATTCACTATTTTTTATAAATGCAATTTTTTTTTTCTTTTTCACTTGTAATCGTTTATGAAATGCTCTGCTAAAATACAGATATGTTATATACTCGTTATTTCCTTCCATCAAATATACATGACTATATTGTGTCATAATGGTGTGAGTGTTTATGCAAACAGAAAAAAATAAAGAAATAGAATAGATAATGGACATGCTTATATGTATATATGAATAAGAATTAGATGTAAAATCAAGATAAGGTCCGTGTGTATTTACGTGGAAGGGAAATCACGATACGGTCCACGTGTACGTGTCGGTATATCTACATTTACCAACGCACGAGCAGAATGCGACACAAGATCTATTTCTTAAGAGGAATTTAACAGGTTTGAATTCAGAGTTTTCCCTCTCCTAAACTGGTTTCCTATCCAAGGTTAAAGAGCCCAGTCTTCCCTACTATTTACCCAGAGATGGAGGGCGAATATATGGATTCATACTTTTCCCAAGGGTATAAGCGCTATGTGAAATTCAAATAGTGTCTTCCAAGATTTGAAATCTGCTTGATGACTCCATTTCCTACGCCTCTAACCATTACACTATGCACCTCCATATTGATGTGTCTGTAAACTTAATGATCAAACATCAGAGGAGTGTTTTTCAGTGTATATATGCGTGTGTAATAGATGAATGTAGGTCAAAAGAAGTTTATAAAAATGATACAAAATCAAAGACTGATATGACTGAAAAATAATAACATTCTAAAAATTCAGAAAAGCATTAAATTCCTCTTGTGTTGGGGTTTTATGGTCTGATTTCCGGGGTTTTTGTTTTGTTTTTTCTTGAGAACCTGTCTCAGACTCGTGCCTTTCAAACCGACCAGCACAGAAGTACTACAATGTGGGATCAACATCATTGTGCAACGAAGGCACACGAGTTGCAGAGGTGGATACTCCCACAATATCAACACTTTCCAAAATATTAGTGTTTATTAACCATTTACACAATCATGTCGATTGCAATTTATATATTTCCCTATAAAAGTTGTTATATAATTACTAATCACCTTTTCAAAAACCTTACACAAAAGACATGTTAGGGGAAATTGCCTGTAATACCCGAATTCGATACCAGTCCGCAGCAACCAGAGTAGCACAGCTTGGGTAATGTGATCTGGGCTGTAACATGAGGAGCTGTTGGTAGGTGTGGCGATCCATCTCAGCAAAACAATTTCCCTGCACCCTCTCTGTCTGTCTATCTCTCCCCCCCTCTCTCTCTCTCTTCTCTCTCTCTCTCTCTCTCTCTCTCTCTCATGCTGACACTGAAAATAGTCTTTGCAAATAAAAAGAATCATTTCATATTCGATACTTTTCTTAAATGATTTATTTATTGCATTCATAATTATTTTAAAAATTGGTATTTCTGTTTCCGCTTCTTCTACATTTTCCTCAGATAAATTTGTTCCTGTAATACATATTATTTTATATTTGTTATATTATAAACAATTTAATTCCCTGATTTATTTCTTAACAATTAGCGTTTGTACACAATATTTTCAAATTTTCTCTATTTTTTAATTTTCTAGTTTAAATTTTCATTTATGTTAATAGCGTTTATTTTGATTTTCACTTGTATTATTTTTTAATGTTTTCTTTTTGTTTTTCTCGATTATCATTTATCTCCCTTCTTTTTTCAAATGCCCTTTCTCTTTCTCTTATGTTTAAGTCTGGATTTATCTAAACATTTATTTTATTTTGTTTTTGAGTTTGCTTTGAATTTTGCAGTCGTATCTCCTTCATATCTTAGTGTGGTCGTTATTATTTTGTTTCTATTATTCATTTTTCCCCAGGAATCCCATTCTTATAATATTCTTTCTAGACATTTCCTTTTTGTTATTAATTAAATAAATAAAACTTTCATTTAGATGGTCTTTTTCTTCTGCTTCCATATCAGAAATGTTATTCTTCAAACGATATTTCTTCTGTCTCATATTTGTTTTTGATATTTTCATACTTTTTTAATGTTTTCAGGTGTGTTTTCAATGATTTCATTTTACTCTTTCCTTATGTCCATTTCTTGTTATATTTGTTCAGATTTTATCAATTTCGTCCTTTTATTTTAAGAAAGAAATGATGGTTAATTATTTATTTATTATTTCTGCACACAACAGGATGTGATACAAGGTCAGTTTCTTAAGCGGAGTTTAACAGGTTTGAATTCCGAGTTTTCGTTCTTCTAGACTGGTTGCCTTACTACGGTTAAAGTGTTCAGTCTGTCCTACTATTTATCCTTACCTGCGGGAGAGTAGATAGATGCATACATTTTCCAAGGTTATTAGAGCTATATGAAATTCAAGCACTCACGTCCAGGATTTGAAATCTTGTAGCCGCGTCTATTTCCTTCTTTTCTAACATGGTTGGTTGGTGTTCGAGTGTTCCTCTGTCAATAGGTCATTGATGTTTGGATGACATGTTTTCACGGCTGGCTTCTGGAATGTGGATTGTTGTTGCCACTCTCCATTGGTGGCGTTGGAGTTGGTGGGGGGGGGAGAAAAATTTGTATGAGTTTAGGGCGCATAAATCCATGTTTAATCCGTGTGTGTGTGTGTGTGTGTGTGCGTGCGTGCGTAGGCGTATTATCCACTTAATTGTTCTGTGTTTGCGTGTCTGGGTGAATGGGAAGCAGAGGTCTATTTAATTCAAATTTCTAGTGTGTGCAGTGGTTTATTAAAATGTTTTGCAATAGTGCTCTATCTAGATTGTTGTCTAATTGTTAATTTGTGGTTATTTAATCTAAACCCGAACGGTATTTGTGTTTTACCTACATATCCGCTGCTTTTGCATTGCATACAGTAGATGTAATAGATGACGTTTACGCTATTGCAGGTGAGTTGTGGGGGTTGAATTTTGATATTAGTATGTGGTATCGTGATTGGGGAGTTAGTTATTGGGTGTATGCATACCAGGTATCATGGTATGCTGCGTAGGCTGGGTGGTTGTTGTTTTGCATTGATGGGTGGTTTGTGGATGGTGGATTTTGTTTTGTCGTCTGATTGTAGGCTTTTTTAATGTTTGGGTCAATTTGTACATGTGTTGGCCGTGGTAGACAACCATTGGAATTTAATCGTTCGTTTGTTTTTGCTTTTTTTTGTATTTGAGGAGCTCTTGTTTGTTTAAACAGATGCTTTTTTATGGCTGTTTGAATGAGTTCTATGGGGTAATCACCTTTTAGGAATCTTTGTATTAGATTCGCAGTATTCTTGTGGGTTTAAGCAGATGCATCGTATCCCTATACACACTGTATATTATCGTTTTTTTAAGGTTGGGAGGGTGGTTGCTGTTGTTATTAAGGAATGTGTGGTTGTTGGTGGGTTTGTTGTATAGGGATGTGCATAATGTGTTGTTTTGGGCTCGGATTATTACATCTAGGAAGGGGATTGAATTGGGTGAGTGTTCTAAGGCGAATTTTATTGAGTTGTGGTAATAGTTGGAGTATTTGAGGAAATATAGTAGGTTATTTAGGCCATGTGTCCATATGAAGAAGATGAGACAAAATGTCAGGTTCTAAGTGGGGTACAACTGGTTTGAATTTAGAGTTAATCTTTTCGCGAGATCGGTTGCTACAGCAAGGTTAAATAAAACTTGTCTGCCCTAACACTTACCCATGGCTGAAATGGAGAAAAGAACAGTTGGATTTATACCTTTACTAATTGTATTACCACGATGCGAAATTCAAACAGCCTCGTTCAGGATTTTGAACTTGGGTAACCGAGTCCAATTTCTACAAGAATAGCCGTAACAGCCCAAACGTCGCCCCCTCTCTGTCTCTCTCTCTCTCTCTCTTCTATATATATATATATATATATATATATATATATATATACATATATATAACTATATATCTATGTATCTATCTCTCTCTCTCTATCTACCTACCTATATATTATCTATCACCCATCGCACCTGGTAAAGGCTCAGCATGCAGTCTCTGCATTTAGATCTTATATGTAAGTTTTGCAGGTAGACCTACACTGTTGTGCCCATATGTATGTACAAATCACAATGTCATCCTCATCATCATCATCAAATCATGCTGACAGTACGGATTCAATTAACTCTCTCTCTCTCTCTCTCTCTCTCTCTCTCTCTCTCTCTCTCTCTCTCTCTCTCTCTCTCTCTCTCTCTTTCCATCCGTTTCTATTGCTCAACGCTCCTGGTAAGGGCTCAAATCAGCAATCAATGTCTGCACGTAGATGTTATATGTAAGTTTTTGTAGGTAGGCCTACGCTCTCTATTTCAGTTTTCGATGTTTTTGAAAACTGTTCAGGGTCGGAATAATATCATCAAGGGAGAAGATAAATAGAGAAATCAACAGATTGTCGCAGAAAAAGAAATAAATCAAACGTTGCCAGACTTGAATATACAATGTGTTTATTTACGGCTTTCGCTAAAACATTACATTTTCCTCGATAATCTGTGACATCTCGTCGATTTCACTTGGTTAGTTTTGTTTTCTGTGCATATCAATGGCATAAGAACGATATAAACAACTTTGTTCCAAAAGGATTACAGGATTCATCTTCATCAAAATTAACTTTCTATTATAGATTGTTTTGCCAACTGCTCAATTGCCAACTAATTCATTAACTTTCAAAATTAAATACTGCCCTGCAAAAAAAGTGGGCTGAATATATAAGAAGTGGAAAGCTCCCGGTTCTGTTTAATACATTATTGTTGCGTAATCCTCTTCTTAAATTAGCTACTATTGTGTTGCTGTTCCTCTAATTATTATTATGTTCCATCCCGTGGGTTTTCCACACCAGTGTAGGCTGATGGATTTTTTGCTGGAGTCTGAGTGACAATAAGTCTCCTCAGGTCTCCCGGAGTTTTTTGAGTATTCTAGCTGATTTCAGCAATGCTATTTTCTGGATGGTCTCAATTCTTCATCTGATTTCCAGTTCCTCTTGTCTTTTTCCAGCTTTTGGGGGACTGTTCCTAGTGCACCAACTACACATGGTATCACTTTCACCCTCATATTCCACATTTTTTTTCAATTCTTTAGCTAGGTCCAAGTATGTGTTTTTCTTTTCGTTTTCCTTCATCTTCAACCTGTAATCTGCTGGAACTGAAAAATCTACCACATGACAAATTTTCTTTTTCAGTTCCAGCAGATCACAGGGTGATTTTCTTTTCTTTTATTTTTTTGTTAATCAATACTAGGTCTTTATTCATCTTTATCTTGATGTCCCAGAGAATTATTATTATTATTATTATTATTATTATTATTATTATTAGTAGTAGTAGTAGTAGTAGTAGTAGTAGTAGTATTGTTGTTGTTGTTGTTGTTAACATTTTTGTCTCAATTGTAGGGGTTCCGTTGTTCTGTTGTTCACAGAATGCAGTTGGTAATCATAGGTTTCCTTGTAATATATTTCCAATTAGTAGTAACTCGGTAATCCTAGTTAGTGAGTTTCCTTGTATTATATAAATCAAAGTCTCTAGTGAGTAAGTTATCCTAGTTTATAGGTTTCCTCTGATGTTAACCCAAAAGATTGTTCATCCAGTAAGTGATTTGATGACGGTTGAAAATGTTCTTAAATGCTTTCTGTCTTCGTCTCTCATTGGCCAATTCTTATTTTTTGAAAGTTCTTAA
Source organism: Doryteuthis pealeii (assembly GCA_023376005.1). NCBI lineage: Eukaryota > Metazoa > Mollusca > Cephalopoda > Myopsida > Loliginidae > Doryteuthis > Doryteuthis pealeii. Next base: position 84,692,191 of record CM042161.1, on the reverse strand, counting down.
ATAGGAGTGATGATTTTGCCTACATCTTTTACTACACTTATTATTATTATTATTATTATTATTATTATTATTATTATTATTATTATTATTTCACTCAGTGTGAATTTTCCACACCAGCGTGAGCTCATGGTCTTTCTCTTCGGTCTGAGTGACAATAAGATTCCTCAGATTTTTAAGAATCTTCTGTGTATTCTATCCGATCTCAGAAATGCTGTTGTCTGGATGGTCTCGATTGGAGGAAGTCCAATTTCCAGTTTCTCTAGTCTGTTTTCTTTTAATTTTCTGGATCGTTCCAAGTGCACCAATTACAATTGGTATGATTTTCAACTTCCTTTTCAACAGTTGTTTTTTTTATTATCTAGCAAGATTCAGGTATGTGTCTATCATTTTGTTTTCTTTCTTCTCCCCCCCCCCAAATTTTTTAACTTAATTATTTTAAACATTTTTAAACTCATTTTTCCAATTTAAGTCATAGAATCTAACATGTACTATCACTACGGGTCAGAGAGGACCTGGGGAATAATGGCGATAAAGGGGTATTCTACACTCTCCAGAGCTAAAAAATTGGAATCTGGAATTGGAATTGGAGATGAATTTTAACGTCATACACACGAGACTAAGACCCTCAGTCGCCACCTGCTAGCACATATGTGATAAAAAGTGTTGGGGATTTTTCATAAGAGCAATAGGGGCGGGACGATTATATAGGTGCTGGGGCTTGCCAAGACCAGCCGATTGATCGAAGAGGGCTCTCTGACAATTATTCAAGCCTTAGTAAGCCCAAAGTGGAGTTTTACATGTCATGGACTGCTCAGCCACCAAGGTTCCATCCTTAAGCATCACTGGTCACTACCCACGACTAACAGGTGGCCCCATTGGGGGATGTTACCTCTTTACAGAAGTGCAGTCGGTATATTCTTCGGCTCTAGCCGACAGGGCTAAAAGTAGATAAAAGTAGAGTTTCTAACTCAGTGAGGAGAATTAAAACCTATACATTTCACGATAGTATGCTGGATACTACTGGAGAAGTATGGACGGATTCGTTAGTGACGTTTTCCTGAGAACACATACACATGAACTCACCAGTGTTAATCGACCAGACTTACTTTAGAGACTTACATACGATAGCTATGTGCGGACACTGGATGTCATGCTGTGCTGATGACTTGTCAGGAGCTATGACGGATTGGGACGTGCGGGGAGAGTGTGTCATGGGAATCTGTACTGTCAGGACGACTATCTAATACCAATAATCTTTGATCAGTTATAAAGTTTCAGGTGTTTCTTTATACGAATTTGCAAACAGATCTATTTAATCTGTAGTTACTAACATGTAATACACTTGTGGATCATGGTGAACTTGAGAATAATAGTAATGAAGGAGTACTCCACACTTCCCAGAGCTCCGGAACTGGAACCGTAATACCGAATTAGGCCGTTATGACACTCGTTAGTGTTTAATTCTAAATATTGATGGTTTAACTATGGGTTAAATACCTCAACTACTCTTCCACAAGGATTTCTTTGGCAGTAAATAATCTCTGACCGTTTATATGCCATTAAAACAACCAAACCAGGTTGTTTTAATGGCATATAGACGGTCAGAGATTATTTACTGTCAAAGAAATCATTGTGGAAGAGTAGTTGAGGTATTTAACCCATAGTTTGGGATATGAGGGTATCTATAGCTTTCTTAAATGTATTAATACGATAATACGATAATAAACATAATCTTAAAAGTGGAGTTCGAACTCGCTTACTAAAATATTGCAGGGCAGCACATTAGCAACTATACCACGAACACTCATCCAAATAGTAGAGCAGACTGGTTTCTATTCAAGTAATTCTTTCTTTCTTTTTTCTTTTTCTTTCTTTCTTTCTTTCTTTCTTCTCTTCTTCTTCTTTCTTCTTCTTCTTCTTCTTCTTCTTCTTCTTCTTCTTCTTCTTCTATGACCTTTGTCGCCAATCCTGTTTGTGGAGATAGGGTTGGGTAGACATATACTAATTTCAATTAGCTCCTCGTGCGTCATTTTCCATTGAATAGAAACCGCTTACAAAGTTCCAGTTTGAAAACCTTTAAATCATTAAGAAGAATGATCACGATAATCAATGTAAATATTATGAACCGGTAATAGAACAATAGAAATAACAGCTGATAAATAAAAACGAAAAAGTTCGTTCTTATATTTTTTGTTTTATTGTTTTCTTTTGTTTTTTCCAATAATTTCCTTCGGTACAACATCTTTCGTTTTTAGCTGAGTCATTGTGACTTCCCAGTCATTCAGTTCACCCAGGTTACTCAGTTCACTCAAAGTTTACGTCACTCATGGTTGTTTTTCTAGAACCTGCTCAATACGAAATTTACCCCGATAAGTTTCCCTGACAATGATCTGAATGACAATTATAAGAAAATATCATTTGTCTGAATTTTTTAGATGAGGCTTGATGATTTGAATTATTTAAATTTTTTGCATAGTTGTCCTCATCTTTATTGTTATAAACACAATGTTTCAGTCGATGTGCCATCCGGGCTTCTTCATGTGTTTCTTGTAGAACACGGAAATCTTCTCGATGATCTCAGGAGCTTTCAGGGAACTTCGTACCGGACTCTTTATTCAATTCAGAGAAATAGTTTGTTCTCATTCCGTTAACTAGGACTGGGTACAAATGTTAAGCTATGTTAAGTATTCTATGTAATTCTCGCCCGTGGTCAGGATTGAACCTGCAACTTGCAGATGATTGTTACTTAGAACTGTATTAACTTAACCCTTTTGTATCTGGTCATGGTTAACTTAATCAGAATAGACTAGTCCAGCGGTCTGAATAAAGGGTTCGGTTGAAAGATCCGGTAATGCCTTCCATGCAAAATACGGTAAAATAATTAAATTTTGAGTCAAAATATTAAGAGATTTCTCCCAGATTTTTTTCGATGGTATTTAAAATTTGGTTTAGTCTGGTATGGTTGTTTTGTTTTATGGCATATCAACTTGAAATTAAGTTTGAAAATATTGGATACCCATCAAGAATGGATAAAACACCTCGGCATTAAATGACCCAACAAAGGTTGACATGCCGTATAATCCAAACAAACAACTAACAAAGCTCTTTAAAAACTGGTTTCTAGTTACACATAGAAGTAAGGGGATTTGGTTAAAAAAGATTAGATCTCAAATGTTCGTTGCAAAAACAAAAATAATTCGACGAAAATTACAACTAACCTTCTTCATCTTCAAAAAACATATTGGGAAATGTGACGAAGATGCGTTTCAAACCCCCACGGGTTAATACAAGGAATTCATCTGCTGAAACTGTTTTCAGTTGGTTCATTATTATTTTTTAAACGTTCCTAGATGGCCACTATGGATTTTGGTTTTGATTTTCAGAAACGATAATCACAATGGCTGATTAATGGAGAAAAGGAATTTTGGTACAATAGGAATATACATTTTCCAAATCATCAGTTACAGAGAGAGAGAGAGAAGGACAGGGACATACAAACAGACAGAGGGAGAAGAGAGAGAGGGGTAGAGAGAGAGGAAGAAATTTTGTATGCTCGTTTGTTTTATATCAATCCTTTTCGGGTCATTTAATGCCGAAACAAGTCATTTTGATATCTTCAAATTGGTATAAATGATTTTTATTAACTTCATTTTGTTTCTTTTGGTTTGGTTTGATTTACGGTATGTCAACCCTTTTCACGTTATTTAATCCCGAAACAAGTCATTTTGATAAAAGTTTTTATGTTTTGAGTTCTTAATATCTTCACATTGGTATAAACAATTTTTCATTAACTATTCATTATATATACTAGCAAATATATGCACCCTCCGGGTGCAAGTATTTAGGTTTTAATGTAATGTAATATCGTATTAAATTAGAAAGTCTAATAAGAAGGCAGATAAAAAGATATGTAACAGAGTGGGGGTATAATAGAAAAATAGAAATGAAACTTACTCTTCCATCACTCCCGTCTTTCATTGCTGAATTTTACGTATTTAACAATTTAGTTAAATTAGGAAATAAAGAATAAAATGACAGTTATTTTTTCTTGTTAATGGATTTCATTTAAGATTCATTGAAGAGATTTTTGCTTATATTCATTAAATTAAAACCAAACAATTAGAAATCAATAATACTAAGCACACATTTAATAAAATCACATTTTTAATATCAATATGCAAATTAGCTTTCCCATTCACACTGCAAACCGCTATTTTTTGTATATATAAATACAATTGCATGTTATTTGTATGTATATATGGACAACACTAATAAAAAGGTGAAGCAATTTTATTAATAATTCAGGTTTAAATATAGATAAAATCATGGAGAATGTGATGTAAATAAGTGTGTTAATTGTGACTCGATTAGTAATATAGTTTCGGTTACAGACATAAAAACACACAATCTCCATTATAATAAGATATGAATAAAAACAGTTGTTATTTTTAACGGTGTGTTGTCTGATCTTTTTCAGCGTTGCCAGCAAACCCGGCAGCTCATTTCTACTAATTTCCCAATCCGTAACAAAGACACTCCGACCGAGTTGCGTCGATCCCAGTTCTACAGAGGGTATTGAAAGAGAAGCTGGCCGGAGACTCATGTGGTAGTCACGGAAATAATTTATACCGTGACTAGAATACTATCACATTTGGGGCCCGCGACCCAGGAGAGTATCGCATTTAGACCTAACATAGTATCGCATGTGGTAAGTGTGCAGCATCGTATTACATTTGTTGCCGTACGAACCAGTATCGTATCATATTTGGTGCTTTGAGACAAAAAAAATTCGACCCTGAGGGGTTACCATGGCACATCTGTATCACATTTGAAGACAGAGTTCTTGTGTGTCTGAAACGTAATATTACATATGTTTGTTTTTTTTTCAATTTTCACGTTGGCAACCCTTATTGAATATTATCTATATTAATTAATCTTCAATCATTCTCACTGTCAATCTGATGTTACTCAATTTTGAAATAATTACCTCATTTCATGAAGTAAGAAGTCGAACAAAACATGGTGTATTATTCGAGTTTTTTACACCAGCGTTAGTCTGAGTGACAGAAAGTCTCTTCAGGTTTCAAGGACTCTTCTGAGTATTTTAGCCGATCTTACTAATACTGTTTTCTGGAGGTTCTGAATTCTTCCTCTAATTTCCAGTTTTTTTAAAACCCTTAGAGACCGTTCCAAGAGCATCACCAACAATTGCTATCACCGACATCATCATGTTACGCAGATTTTTTAGTGCTCCGGCAATGTCCAAGTATTATTATTATTATTATTATTATTATTATTATTATTATTATTATTATTTTGTTTGTTTGTTTGTAATAAGGCATTTCACCTTTTCTATTTCTTCTCACATAAAGCTATAAATGGAATCTTTGGACCGAAACTATATAATATTAATACAATATCTATATACAGATAAAATTATGTTTTGTAATTCATCCAATAGTTTTTTAAAATATCCTTTTGAATTATCTTTATATAAACATTAATTCAATTTTTGTTCAGAATTTAGCGAGTTGAATAAATAGAAAGAGAGGAAAATAGAACCCAGGGGGCCGTGAGTTAATGTAACCCTCCCATAAGGAACAAAACTCTGGAACTGAAAGACTAAATCTAAACACAGGATATTCTGGACAACAAGACTAGACACAAGTCTTTGAAACGAAAACACATGCACACAAAAAAGAATGTAGAATGTATCGGTCAAAACATCTCAATAGAAACAAAGGTGAGAAAATCCTGAAAATAATCGATGGTTTGAAACGACAAATAATGTACCGACTCTACAAAGGAAATACAGGAAATTAACAGCTTAAAGTCGATTAGCAATGAAATTATGCACATGCATATATGCAAATATGCAAAGATTAAGTTTATATAAAGCATTTTATTCCTGCTATTTATTTTGTAGGATTATTCCTTTCGTTTTATTCTTTGCATTTTTATAACTCATCATTCTAGTAGTAGTAGTAATAAGCTTAAGTTGTAAAAGTATTTTAGTAATAACAGACTACTACGTCTGTTATTACTAAAATGTTTTTACAACTAATAAGCTAAAGTTGTAAAAATTTATGATATCAAAAATAGCTGAATTTTTTTAATTACTTTTTCTTTCATTAATTTCTTGTGGCTTCCTACAACGTTTATTTCTTTCATTTGATTGTTGGCTGGTTGGTTGGTTGGTTGGTTTTTACGGCATGACAACCCACTGTGTTCTTTCATGCCGTTTTATGAAGTTTTGTATGATTCATTCTTAATGGGTATTCAACTTTTTTTTAACTCAATTTTTAAACACATTTTCTTTAACTCATTGTGTTCTATTTAACCCATAGATCCTAATAGGTACTACCACTTCGGGTCAGAGTGGACCAAGGAGAAATGGCGATAAAGGGGTTCTCCACACTGCCCGGTGCTTCAAATTTGGAACTTCATCATAAAATGCAGTTTAACGTCACAGCCAGAACACTGCATTTTATAACTATTCATTCTAGTAATAACAGTAATAGTTACTCTAATAGAAGTGTTGAAACCTTTTGATATCTTGTGTCTACATTGGAGACTATCTGTAAAAAAAACTCCATTGATGTGTGGCATGAATAAATTGTCTTACTTTTTCTCTTTAACTTGTGTTTATTTCATTCATTTTTGTTGCATTTTATAGTAATGCGCAGATCATTACTTTTATACTCCACAACCTTTGAACGTGAATTAAAAATTGTATCATTTTCTTTTTTGAAAAATAGTTCATGAAGTATGAAAACAAAATGCTTGCTTTTAAATTAAGAATTAAAAAATGGAAAGTTAAAATATAGACCTTCTTTATAGCTTCGATTAGATGATTTAGGTTTATGATAGGTAAGATCGATAAATTATATCAGATCAAATTGATTGATTTTAACGATTATTTGAGGTTTGGGAATCGCGTCTATTGTTCATTAACATTTACATTTTTAGTAGTTGTTTCTTATGAGATTTTTAGCACGGTCAAATCGAATGCTTGGGATAAGGCCTAAAGAATATGAGGGGGATCCTGGATATGACACTAAACAGCATCTGATGGTGAGGCTCCAGTTCTGGAGATCTGAGGATTTTGGAGTACCCCTTGATTTCCATTACATTTAGCTCTACTCTAGTTTTAGTCGCTGTTAGAGTCATTTCTGGGTCAAATAAATCAGTTTTAAAGGTATTTGTATTCGATAGGAACGTTTACAACAAAAAGAAAAATCGTAAGAAGAAACTACACACAAAATGTCATTGGGTCAATGATCCCTTTTGAGTAAAACATCGACTGGGCACATCAGTGTAAGTTGGGAAAATGTGAAGATTCATGAGAACAATGTCATAAATGGTGGAATAACGAATGTATTTACTATTGGAGTCGCATGCCAAGGATTCATTACTAACTCAACCTCCGCTGTCTTTACTAATCTTGGACTTTCTCAATTAAACATGAGGACATGCATAAAAAGACCCAAGATAAGGCTCTAAACGCTTCATTGTGGATACAACACATCAACAAAGCCTGGTGGTATCGTGAGATACTGCTGGGGCGCTCTGGATTAGTAGTTATGATGCTTTGACCCCCTAAACCTTGCCTGAACTCAGTCTAATATAACGAAGGTTTTGTTGGATGCAATACTGCTGTCCAAACAGCAATCGTTGTATGAATTTATAACTATGAACCTTTTCTCAGAACGGAATTCCCTAAAGTCTGGGAAATAATCCTAGACGGATTGACATGCTACTAAAATCATTCAGTCAATCAATCACTTGAGTTCGATCCTAACTGGATTCACCCTACATCCTACGTTGATTCGATTGAATACTTGTCAAACCAGAACCCACAACTCTCCAACCATCCCTAGTTGGCATAGCTCATGTGTGGTCCTCAGCGCAGCATCTAGAATCCGCACAGATCTAATTGATGAAGGTTTTCGCTGGGTGACCCACACTGGCGTGTCCATATGTCCACGAAAGAATGTCACTTATGAATTCGTTTTTGCTTCTTCAGCAGTTTCTAGTATGTTTCTCGAATGTTTTGTGAGATAGGGAGCAAGTGGCCGTACAGCTGCTTTTTTTGAGTGCTGCCTCCAATATTTGTTAATGACAACATGCAGAATCATTGTATAGCTTCCATATAGTTTATTCACGAAGCGTTTCCTGAGAATCGAAATGGTGTAGCCGTACAGTAGCCGTACAGTAGCACAAAAACATGATGTAATGGTTAGCAAGATTCAATATTATCATCTATATTTTAACTTTTAAAAAATTAACATCGTAAATATAAATCAAATCTTCATAATTTGTGCACAATAAACAAACCGATGATATTTAATATGTACATATATTTCATTCATCATCATCAATGAATGATGATGATCAATGAAATATATGTACATATTAAATATGATCGGTCTTTTTTTTGTGCACAAAATTTATTTACTTTGTTGTTAATTGTTGTATTATCATAGTTTCATCCATACATACATACATACATACATACACACACATGGACTGCCCTTCATATATGTACAAAAAGTGATTACTCTGCGTCGCCTAGGTAGAGAAGGGTAACGTGGTGTATTGATTTGAGAACTACAAATGCTGGACATTTTCAATCCTATTTCAATGTATATCTTAAATTTTGAATATATTCTAATATAAATGAAATCTTCATAGTTTTTGCACAAAATACATGAACCGGTGATATTATATATATATATATATATATATATATATATATATATATATATATATATATAGTTTACCGTTAATTGTTTATTTTCAGTTTCATGCGCATATATATATATATATATATATATATATATATATAGCAATAGTATAATTTTTACAGATCACTGCCGTCCCTTACAATCCCATAACTCCACCACCAGAACCGTTCCTCTCATGAGCTCTCAAAAGACTCATAAAACCCGCTGCAGATCCACAAAGTTTGATGCAAATATGACATAGGAAGGACGTACTTCTCGTTGTATCAATAGATCAGGTGATAAACTTTAATGCTTATGCACCACCATATGTCTCTCAAGACCAGAAGCTGACTTACATACATACATACATACATACAAACTGCCCTTTATATATGTATACAAAACAATCTAAGAATGATATAATGATCCTTCAAATCGAAACTCTCGCTGTCACGTATTGTTACCATTTATTATAGTTTTATTTTTTAGGTACGAACACTACTCAAGAAACTCTTCCAATTCGAACTTGTGGTATGCCATTTTCGTGATCGAGGGAGATAGGGATGCAGGTGCTCGATCCCCTAGCAGCCAATAAATACTTATTCATATTTTCCAAAGCTTCACCCACCCGCCCACTCTCAAATTCTACGCATTCATAGTTTAGGAGATTAGTGGCAAAAGTTAAACTATATATTCTAATATGATAACAATGGAGGTGGGGAAATATATCGGGGGGAATAGATGTTCGTATCAACAAGCTCCCGCCGAGAGGGGGGGGGCAAAAACAACCCTAGTCGACAGTCTTCCAGCAAGCCAAAACTGTTCAACACGCTCTTCGTTTTCGTTTAGCAGCTGCAAAAATCACATTTCTTTACCCGGTCGTTCGCGTCAGTCAACCTGCTACTGCAACTTCTTACTGCCCCGCTGACCCCACGTTATTTATGTACGTATTTACCGAAACATCCTGGCACTTCGCGTCCGTCCAATGCCTAAATCGCATCTACCTTCGCATGCGGGAGGACGCGGGCTCGATCCCGGCAAGCAAGGCAATGTCTTGCTCTTTTTCGTTCTCCATCATACTCCCCCCTGATGTCCTCATCACAAAACGTGCAGGTGGGTGCTGGCCTCTTTGTTCGGGCGCTCCTTCGAAGTGGGGGAGCTGCGGCTTCTTCCCCCCCTCTTCACTACTCCCTGCTTCCCCATTCACCTCTTCTTCATCCATCTCCTCCTCATTTTCATCCTCCTCCTCTTCTTCATCGTAGGTAGTTTCCGAGAAACTCATGTCAGAGGCATCATACGGCGATTCCGATCCCGATCCGCCCCTCTACTCTTCATTCTCTGACGAATTATCAGTAATATTGAATGGCACATGCATTCCTGAAACAGGGCGTAAGTTTTTCACATGGTGAGGAATCCCATCGACCTGCACAGATTGGGGACTGTTAATTCCAGTTACTTGCCCTATCCTGGATTTACTCGTACACCTACTGTGAGGGATTCTCACCCACACAGCATCCCCTACTCGATATTGTCCCTGGTAATCTTGTGGTTCAGGGTTGGCCACGGTGTCAATACCCTGAATGCGGACAGTATATTTGTATATAGTGTTAAACGGTGCGGTGGCAGTTAAGACGCTGTCTTTTGGCGTAACATTATACCAATAAACCGCCTCTGGTATAGTACATTGTTTCCTTGCCACAATTGTTTTCACACTCCTGTGGCTCCTTTCTGCAATACTGTTTCCAGCTGGTTCATAGGCACACCGAAATCGGAGCTATCCACAAACTGGATAATACCCAACAAGCCTCCCACACAATGAGAAGATGGCCCGGCGCGTCATGACTGGTAGAGAGTCTGGAGTAGCTGCCCCCCGTGTCCATCGTAGTCTACCGCCATCACTTTGAATTTGAAGTCCCAGCACTCGTGCTCCTTCTTGAAGCCGCTCAGGAGTCTTGCAGGCCAGCCCAAATCTTGCCAGGTGCTCCTTCACCTTATCTGGGGGCGCAAGACGTGTATTGATGAAGACGTCATCAATGTATGACGACGTAGCTTGTTGTATTTTCGGATCCTGGGAGATGACAGAGTTCATAATGGCTCGCATGATCATCGGTGCAACATTCAAACCAAATCCCAGCGGCGTGAGACAATAACTCCGTCCCTTCAACATTACTGTCTGAAAGGGCCACAGTGATTTGTGTATGTGAACTTGAAGATAAGCCTTCCTCAAGTCCAATATGGCAACTTCAGATCCCTCACGCAACTTCTGTGCACATACATCTGCGTTCGCTGTAAATGCATCAACGAATCCGTTGAGCTCCCTGTAGTCCATTAATGTCTTGTTCTTTTTCGTTCTCCGTCATAGCAAACAAAAATGTTTTTGGCTATGGCAATTTTGTACCCCCTAAAGCTGTGCTCTGAGTCAACTGAACCTCGTCAACCCCTTCCCTTTGTTCAATCACTGGTATTCTTACAAATGTAGTTATCTACAGTAAGATCAGCTAAGAACTGGTAAAACCAAATCAAATCACGTTGTTCGCTCGAATTTATAAATGAAATATTTTTCCATATATAATGATCTGAATTCATTTGAAGCAAAAGTTACGGACAATTAATTCCCAAAATTTAATCCGAACTGAACGAGAGATTTGAAAATCAAAAAACAAAGGAAAAAACATCACACAACCAACAAACGCTTTTGAAGTCTGGCGCATCTTCTAAAATTCTTTTTCATCTTGTATTCATGTTGAAGCGTAAGTGTGGCATGACGAAAAAACTAAGACTTAGTACAATTATGCAAATTTATTGAAAAGAAAAATGTTTCTCAAAAGATACCTATCTTCATTAAGATCTTTCACTTACACTACTTCTATTGAAAATAAATGCTTCTTTTTTTTTCAAAATGAAAATGAACGGTTGAAAATTGTATTAGAAAAAAACTATCAGTCGCAGAAAACATTTAACATTATTGTAATATATATATATATATATATATATATATATATATATATATATATATATATTACCAAATATATACATATGTATGTGAGACTGATATACATATATCAGTCCCATATGCATATATATATATATATATATATATATATATATATATATATATAAATTTATTATAATATTATTGATAGATGGAAAATAAAGGGTCTACCATGGTTTCCATCAAAAATGGTCTCCTAAGGACCCCACACTGCATTAACCAAGTTGATGTAATTCCTCAGTTAAAATTAAATGTATTTATCGGATAATAACGGTTGAATGTTACGTTATTTTTCTCTCAATCTTTGCGTGCGGCCTGCACGCGAAAATTGAGAATAAACAATGTATCATTCCACACGTGTATTTATTCCTTAATTCTAATTTCTATATTGTTATCAAATTAATTCTAATTCTAAATAATAGCTAGTAAAACAGTTAAAATTTAATTTTAATCATAATTAAGAAAAGTTAAGTATAATTAGCTTCTCTGATAGAAAAAAAACTTTTAAATAACAGATTTGGACCGATCTGCAATTGTAGACATAGATTGGGTCGGTCACTAACATATTGTTAGAACTACATTACTAAATTTAACTAAATAAATATGTTTTAATACATATATAGTTATTCATTTTAAATAGGATAAATACAAAAACGATCAATAAAAACTATGAATTAGTAATATTAAACCCAAAAAATATAATTAGAATTACATTTTAACTGTTTTTACTAGCTATTATTTATAATTAGACGGAAAAGTTAAAGTGGCAATCGGATACTATATATATATATATATTATATATATATATATATATATATATATATACATATCATTCATACCAAGGTTAAAGAGGCCAGTCTGCTTTACTATTTACCCATAGATGGAGAGAGAATAGTTGGATTGATACTTTTCGAAGCCTATTGGCGCTATGTGAAATGCAATCAAACTTGTTCAGGATTTCAACTCAAATCAAATAACCATTACTCGACGAGCACCTTATATGTATTTACCCAACACCTCCATCATGTTCAGTATGTAATACAAGATCAATTTGTAAAACAAATTTCTGCTGCTTTTTAATTCAGAGTATTTCTTCTTTTAAACGGGTTGCCTTACCAAAGTAAAATAAAAAAAAACGTATGTTCTACGATATACATATATCAGAGGGACATCTCATTGTAATGCAATGCTTAACAAGCTAGACTTGCAGATCCATTACTACTGAATAGCGAATTTAATGTCCTGTACTTGCGACCTTATGTGTCCCATCTTACCCTTGGAGACCGGGTTGGGTAAATACTTATATATATATATTTACCAACCCCTTCACTCAAGCAGGATGTGACACAAGGTCAATTTCTTAAGCGGAGTTTAACAAGTTTGAATTCAGAGTTTTCCTTCTCCTAGAATGGTTGCCTAAACAAGGTTAAAGAGCCTAGTCTGTTCTACTATTTACGCATATCTGGGGGGGGGAGAAGGTCGTTTCATACCTTCCCCAAGAGTATTAACGCAGGATTTGAACTAGCATCGCTAAATCATTTTCCTACAACTCTAACTAACTAACTAACTAACTAACTATATATATATATATATATATATATATATATATATATATATATAGAGAGAGAGAGAGAGAGAGATAAGAAGGGGGTGAAGGAATATATTAATACCTTTCCCAAAATTCCTTTTCGCAAACAGGTTCGTGCAAGATTTGAAGACCTTCTAGAAAGGTCGACATTAACTCTACTTATCAAATTTTACTGTTAAGACGAATACTTAATGTATTTACTACTCGACAAGTAGAAGTCAGTAAAGGGAAATAAAATGAATAAGCTGAAAGTTAAAATATTAATCATAACAGGAAAATATGTCTGAATAGCGAAGCGAATAATTTATAACTCAACAAATCATAGTTTCATTAATTATTTTCATATAGCGTGTAGACATGATAAACTTACTTGTTAGAATTCTTGTATTCTTAGCGGTTGCTTGGTTAGTTGTTTTTTTATGGTATGTCACTCGATCATTTTATACTTTAGCCAGTATAACAATTATGATTTCCTGATTTTTAGGTATTTACCCTCCTCACGAGCAGAAAGTGACACAAGGCCAATATTTTAACCGAATTAAACGGGTTTAAATTTAGAATTTCCCATCTAGACAGATTGTCATACCAATGTTGAAGACCCCAATTTTCCCTACTACTTACTCATATCTGACAGGAGAATATTTGGATTCATGCCTTTCCTAAAAGTATTAGTGTTATGTAAAATACCAACGGCTTCGTCCAGGATTTGTACTCAGGTCTATTTCCTACAGCGATAAACGTTACACTTGAGCTCCTTCTATTATATACAGTTATGAAATATATCTTCAGAATTATTTTGAACAAATAAACACTTCATGTTTACTTAAAATGTCAATGTTTTCAGAATCAATGTGCAGGGTGACAAAAAAAAACAGAACCCAAATGCTGTTTTTTTGGTGGGGGCACCCTGTATATATTACTGATGCAGACTACCAGCACACACACAAAAAAACAGACCCCAAATTCTGTTTCTTTTTTAGGGGGTGTTGTGTTTTGTTTTTGTCACCCTATATCGATGTAATTCAAAAACATTTTAAACAGTTAAACACTTCCAATTTATTTGTCTGTGTTTTTGAGGTGGGTCTTGTTGAAAATAATTTTGATTTTTTGAACTGTTGTACCCATCTTTATTTGGTGTGAATAGATAACACGTGCAGCTGTAGCAAACTTTACAACGGCGAAGCATGCCATCCACTGAAAGTAAGACTTGAAGAGCATCGCGAATCTGTGGTACGAGGAAGAAGCAGAATATATATATATATATATATATATATATATATATATATATATATATATATATATATATATATATATATCAATTAATGATAAGTAATGCAATTTTTGCTGCAAAGAGGAAGAAGTTATAAAAATTACGTGGAAAAACGAAGTGTTTTCCAGTATCTAAAATGAGAGAATATCATAGATTGAAATTTCAAATTCATGCAACAGCCATGTTGCGTAATTGCATAAATTTGAAATTTTAATTTATACATTTCTCCAGTTTTAAAGAATCTATAACACTTTTTCATGGTATTTTTAAAGATTCTTCCTCTTTATAATACAGCAAAATTTACGCTGAGTTTCAATCATCTTTTTGGAGTTTTATTGAATTTTAATTCTGGGGTGGGGTTAAAACCCGTGAAATCTTTGTCATATCTCATGATAATGCTAAAGAAAATATATATATATATATATATATATATATATATATATATATATATATATATATATAATATTTTCTTTATCATTATCATGAGATATGACAAAGATTTCACGGGTTTTAACAATGCCATCACTCCGTGTAGTGCACATACAAAACAATACATTTTTAATATTTTTCCAAACACCATGCGGCCATCTGTAATCTCCTAAGCACCAAAAACAAAGCCCATATTTGGACCATCTCATAAATCCTGGTTACAAACCTCGTGACCTTAGATCATTCCAGCAATACCTTCGCCTGGACTCAACATGACCAAAAAAAATTCACTTCCTTCACAGGTACGACTTTAAGTGGAGACATAAACAATTCACTCCAAAAAAACTAAACAAAAAAAAGATCACATTTATGGCCCCCAAAGCAATACAAAACAATTTCAATACAATTTCAATCCTTTTGAAAAACATTATAGACATAACAAAATATATGCATGCAACAAACAAACGATATACACCGCGTCAACACCAACTACCTGCTACTCATAATTATATTTATTATAATCATCATGCACAACACAACACACCAATGCTATTATGCTCTATCAAAATTACACTATCAAGATTACCAAAAAGTGTACAACCTGTTCTTCTCTGTGCTTCTTGCTGACTCTGAGGGACAATCCTTTTAGCCTTTTACTGACTTTCACACACAGTCACTGCCG
Organism: Doryteuthis pealeii; assembly: GCA_023376005.1. Taxonomy (NCBI): domain Eukaryota; kingdom Metazoa; phylum Mollusca; class Cephalopoda; order Myopsida; family Loliginidae; genus Doryteuthis; species Doryteuthis pealeii. The sequence continues at coordinate 84,676,504 of CM042161.1, read as the reverse complement.
GTGGCTACAAATTCCCAGGAACCCTCCAACACCAAAAAGTATATCTTCATTATTTAATCATACACTGACCTTGCTGTCCACGTTCGAACCCGCGACACCTTCCAAAACTGAAACGTCCTGGAAACCATTTCCAAAATCATATACCTCCAAATAATTATTCCTCATAAAATACTGGGGCTAGCAATCGCTATTTTCCACGTATTCTACTTTGCGGAACCCCAAAACATATTCCGACCTATAAGAATCTTAAACACCCAGGAACGCAGAAACTATCTTCCCGAAACTACAGTAACCCACATATGGGACTTTCCTCTTAGAAATCGCTATTCGTGGAATGGTGAGTCTTTCTATAAAAAACTATTTTCATTACCATGTTTCCACCGATTCCTAACACAAATTGGAAAAAATCACTAAGTTAAAACCTTCTTTTCCTTAAAAACTCGCAGTTTCCTTGAAATATTTTCCAGTTTAAATTCAAAAAAGTTTTTTCTTCAAATATTTTCCACTTTAAAAGTTCCTTTTTTCTTTTTCAAATTATTCGAATCTAAGATGGCCGCCAACACAAAAAAAGTCAAAACCATAGAGCCAGTTGAAAAAAATCCATGGGGGGGGGGGCGACACATACTTCTTAGCAATGACTACTATATATAAGCATAGAGTGAGAGGGGGTAAAATCTGCCTTGTTCTCCTATTTGCTTAGCATTTCTTTCTCTCCCTCCATCGAAAATCACTGCGGGGAATGGATTCTCATTCTCTCTGCCTAATAAAAACAATATTTTAACGGCCTGCATACAATCATACTGAGAGTGTGGAACAATCTCTCTCTCTCTCTCTCTCTCTCTCTCTCTCTCTCTCTCTCTCTCTCTCTCTCTCTTCCATAGCATATGCATCCTGTCTCCCTCTTACTCTCTACATTCAAAACAATTTTTAAAACAATGGCGAAACAATTCTGATTCAATAACACATCACCCCAACAATAATTGTCTCTCCATCCCATCCAGTGCTCGGGAGAGAAGAAAAAATATTTTCAACTTACAATCCTAATTTTAACTCTTCACAAAACAAAACAAAAAAACTTCAACATATTCAAAACAAAATTTCCCTTCTTTTTTCATTTCTTTTTGTCTATTGTTTTGTTTTGTTTTTGTTTTTTTTTTATTTCGTCCGCTATCTTTTATCTTCTCTTTCTCTTTTTCTAAAAAAAACGTATTTAACTTTGTCCGAAAATCAAATTTTAACAAAACAAAAAATATCTACAATAAATTGTCTATCCTTTCTTTTTTCAACTTCCAAAAACAGTTCTTTCTTTTTGTACCTTCGTTCATTGCTAAAAAGTTACTCTTTCTGTCCCTTCGACATTTTGTCTGAAAATCAATTTTTAACAAAAAAAAAAACCTTCAATCAATTTCTTTCTTTTTTTTTCAACTTCTAATAAATTCGAATTGGGTCTCTCTCTCTCTCTCTCTCTCTCTCTCTCTCTCTCTCTCTCTCTCTCTCTCTCTCTCTCTCTCTTTAGCTGTTTCTTTGGGCATTATTCAAAACAAAAAATATCATAATTTTATCAAGAATCCTATTAATATTTTTTAATTTCTGCAACATTACGAGTTGGATTTGTTTTTTTCTTTCTTTTTTCATTTCTCAACTTTTACAGTTCCTAAAAACAATGTGTGTGCGTGTGTGCGTTCGTACTTACATATTTCTTTCTTTTTTTTCTCTTCTTTCTTTAGTTTTCTTTTCTTTCTTTCTGGTCTTTTCTTTCTAATTTTCATGTTTCCTTTTTTCTATCTTTTTTTTCCTGCTTAGCAAATCTATCGTGAATAAATCTCTTTTACTATCTTTTCCTTTCTTATGCTGTTCTACTTTTCGTGTCGTGGCTAATTCTTTCTTCTTTTTCTTCTTTTTTTTCCTTTTCATACTGTTTTCATCTCTCTCTCTCTCTCTCTCTCTCTCTCTCTCTCTCTCTCTCTCTCTCTCTCTCTCTCTCTCTCTCTCTCTCTCCAGGAACTCACATTGCTTAACCTCAGGTTCGTTTCAATCTATGTTTCTTTTTTTCACTAAAAACCCAGCAGACCACCGTGCACCAAATCCCATATATGTTATATATCTATATATACCCAGCATCACCGGGTATATAATCGAGGGATTGGACTCGGGTGATAGAGAGAGAGATATTAGAGAGATGCATAGTAGAGTCTTACTTTTTACTTCATTTCTCTGTTAACTTCTTGTCTGGCTGTTTCTTCTACTTCTTTTGTTGTCATGTTGTCTAGTCTCTCCTAAGGACTTCTTTTAAGGGCTGGTTTTTTAGTCATGTAATTTATCAACTATCAAGACTTCTTATTTTCTTGATCAAGATTTATTTAACCCATTCTTATTCGCCGCGCAGGAGAATCAACCTCAACAGAGCACGTCTACTCTGGTTGAAACTGATTCGCTAACTAACTAAATCACGTGACACGCGAGATTCACGCCTCTAGGGATCAGTTGGGGTTATAACCGTCCTGGTAGTTTTCCAACGGAAATCTAACCGCCTACGCTCCCAACTCCAATGAACCTATTTCAAACTAACTACAGTGTCTTGTCAACAAACCATGACACAATATAATATGTAACAACATGATTTAGAAAATCAAAGAAAATATCTACAGCAAAAGATGTGTTACTTCTAGTTTATTCATCGTGAATTTATTGTGAATTTAGCTGTCTGATTATTCTAGACTTTTTTTTAAAGAGAACTTTGGTTGAAATAAATATCTATAATTTCCAACAAGGACGGATTTTAAGTTTTTCTCATTTCAAATTTACATACACAGACACACAGACACAGACAGACAGACAGACAGACAACACACACACACACACACACACACATATATATATATATATATATATATATGTGTGAAATTTTGTCTGAAGTTTTCAAGAAAAAATGATGATAGAATATGAATATATTCAAAAAATGAATCTACAATGGTATGTAGATTTAAGTAAGTAAAGTCGTCGGGTGGCCTAAAGTTGCTATCAGACAGACAGCGAAGGAGCCTATCCCATTTTTTCAAGCACTAGATCGAAGAGATTGCTTTTAGTCTCTAATGTGGAGCGCCACACCTATCACCATCTCCTCGCTTTACCACATAGATCCCTGTGCTATCTTTACGCTGAGTTTGTGAGGGCCGATATCGAACAAGGAAATTTAAGCTCTCGTTTATTTAGTTAATAGGTAAGTCCAGTACTGTAGAGAAATCTAGCTTGCTGTTGAAACGACAGGACTTCGGTTACACGAGTCAGTGCTAAGAACCTTACCACCTTTAAGGGATGCAGGAACGGGTGTGAATTCTATGAAAATAAGTTTTGGTTTGTTTTGTTTTACAGCATGTCAACCTCGGTGGGTTATTTAATGCTGACAAAGTATTGAAATAAATTCATCCTTAATGTATACTCAATTTTTTTATAAACACATTTTTCTATTTAACCTATAGATGGTACCCTAACAGGTACTACCACTCCGAGTTATAGTGGACCAGGTAGCAATGGTGTTGAAGGGGTGTTCCACATTTCCCAGACCTCCAGAATTGGAAACTCACCATCAGATAGAGTTTAACGTGATACTCAGGACATGAAGACCCTCAGCTACCACTTTCTAGCACTCATATAATAAAGAGGGTTGGGGCTTGCCAAAGGGGCAATAGGGTTGGGACAATCATATAGGTGCTAGGGCTTGAAGTAACAAGCAGATTGATTGGAGGGAGTCTCTCCAACCGACCGTTTATCCTAAGTAAGGGCCTAAGTGTTGCATGTCATGGACTGTTCATCCACCAGGATTCCGTCCTTTAGCATCACGGGTTTCCACCCACGGCCAACAGGTGGCTCGATTGGGGGTCTTCTCCTCTGCAGAGGTGCAGTCGGTGTATTCTAAAGCCTTAGTCGACAGTGTTTGTGAGAATTAGGTCATTATATTGAAAAACCAAAAAATAAACAATTACCATTTTAAGAAGATATCTGTGAATGAAATTTCTACGTAGCCATTGAAATAATTCCACTTAAGGTTATGACTGATAGTAAGAATAAACATTTATAGAATATGCTTCATTTCGTTTTGTTTACTCGCCCAAAAATGTCAAACACTTTTATGAATTAGACGCAAAATGTGTGAATTTTAAAATTGTTCAATTGGTTCCATTTCATAAATCAGTCGCCAGGGAGAATGAAGAAGAAATTTCCTTGAACCAATTCGTAAAACCACGGAAATAAATTAAGTCCAGTCTAATGAAAATGTTGCTTTAATGTCAAAAATCAAAAAAAAAAGTTTAGACATAAATTATAACACAGTCGGTGATCGTGACAAGATAGCTATTTAGCTAAACAGCTCACCACGGGTCACAAGAGGTTAGAAAATCACGTTTATTCTACATTCATATTTACATTTTTTCGTAGTTTTTTCTTAAGGTGTTTCTTTTTTAACACAGTCCTAATACTAATAATTTTTAAACAGTTCTTTTTTTACATATACATGGGACCGTAACAGGTACTACCACTACAGGTCAGAGTGATTCTAGGAATAAGAGCAATAAAAGGTACTTCACATTCCCCAGATCTCCAAGACTGGATCCTCACCACCAGATTCAGTTTAGTTCTATACCCTGAACCCCCTTATTGTACGGTTCAGTCAGCGTATTCTATGTCGCAAGTACGGGGCAACACAACGATGATCGTGCTCGCTCTTCTGTAGTATACTTCCCTTTTGAAGTATAAATTCATCTATTCTGCCTGGTTTATGGCTACCGTTCTAGGAGAAGGAAAAATCTGAATTCAAACTGCCCTTAAAAGTGAGCTTGTGTGACATCCTGTTCGTGCGGAGGGGTTGGGTAAATATGTAATGGAGCTGTAATACTAGCTTTCTAACCAACGATGGGTGATCGTTTCAAAGTATAGAAAGTATAGATAACAGTAAGCAATATGCACATCCCTCAGTCAGGAAATATATTAAGGTTGTATACATAATGAATAAAAAATATATTCTCATTGAGTTATCAAAAAAATATATCGATCGTTTTCTCCTCATACTTAATTAAATACTTTTTAAAACAAAAAGATAATAAAAATATGATTTATTGATTAATTGGTGTTAGTGGAATGTTAACCTGTCTAAGTATTTAAGGACCTCTCTGCACAAGCAGGATGTGACACATGGTCATTTTTAAGCAGGGTTTAACAGGTTTGAATTCAGAGTTTTCCTTCACCTTGACTGGCTGCATAACTAAAGTTAAATAGCCAGTCCACCCTATTATCTCCCATAAATAGAATATGCTCTATCAATAATAACGTGTTCAATGATATAATGAAATTGAACCTAGATTTTACAGCATCTGACTATCACCAAAATTCTATCGAATATCTGATTTCCAGAGCCATCAACGTCCCAAGAAATGAAACCCTAAAATCAATACTACCCTTTCCAGCATTAAGACAATTTTTTAAAGAATTGGTGGGAAACTATTAAAATGAAAATCCAGGCAGTAACATTTCTTGTGAATTTTAGAGAAATTGTTTAAAAAAAACGATGTGCCAAGCGTGTCTACCTGAGGGATTATTATGAGGAATATGATAATATGTTTCATCGCTGTAGGTAATTCCATAATACTTCTCTTTAATATACACTCTAAACTCTTTAAATATTAATCTAAACTCTATATATATATATATATATATATATATATATATATATATATATATATATATATATAGATAGATAGATAGATAGATAGATATGATAAAAATACCATAATAATTAATCAGTATATAATTATCAAATTATTATACATTGAGCTCTCCAATCGGACTACCAATTTTTAATATAGAGATATTACAAGAAGTAACAAAATCTTTTTTTTTAAATGTTATCCGAAACAAATTTACGAAGAAGAAGAAAATAATTTTACGAAATATGCAAAAGTAGAAAGAGACTGTGTAGTAAACACGTCTCTTACATGAATTTATTCAATAGTTCTATAAGCAATACAACCTTTGACTTTTCGAGAATCAAACTCTAATAGCAAAAAAAAAAGAAGAAAAAAACATCACCCACCTTTTTGAATACACACGTTGCTCTTAGCAATATATAGGCAAATCAAAATGGCTTTTCAATTATAAAATAAATAACTATTGATAGAGAATTAAATCTCTGAAGAAACCTCTTCCGGGAGAAGGACATTACCATTTGACAGACAATAAGTTTAACAGAGGTGCTTAATTCACTTTAATAGAAAAGATCGAAAATATTTAACAAACAATATATCAATTCAAGAAACTCTCCGAAAAAAACATCACTGAAACTGATACATATTATAGATATATAGAGGAATTATATACAATTAATTTACAACGAACAGCAAATTACCACGACCAGCAAATTCGGAAATCAGCGCGAGCGACATGCAGAAACACTGGGCAGCTGTTAAGACCTACTAGGACTTATCAGCAGTGCATACCATGATCTTGCCTTGAGAGAGCTAGAACCACAGAAAGCAGAGTGGAAACTTTACCCCTGAGCTACTAACTCACGACACAGACGAGGCTCGCCAAATCAACAAGTCGTGATAAACACGCAGCTATATGACCGTAATATGTTAATAGTTATATCTGCTGCATTACAGAGAACATGATCACCTCCAGAGCTACGACTTCCCAACTTCATGGTACGCATTTGCGTAAACCTAAGCAACTGGGCAAGGATATATATATATATATATATATATATATATATATATATATATATATATATATATATATATATATTGATTAATTCATTAGAATTAACCCTAATGATCCTTTATGGTAAAATTTGAGTTGGTTATTTCTATATACACCTTGAAACTAAATCCGCTCTACTATATATTCCTTATATGCCTGATTGATTCGTTTAATATTCATATGGACCGTCGATATTGCGATTAATTCGATATTCTCTTCACTTGTAAGTCACCTTCTTTGTTATATATATATATATATATATATATATATATATATATATATATATATATATATATATATATATAATTCAATTGTCACGTCCAGCAAAGTAAGCGATGATATTAGCAAATTAATGCATGCATGAAAAATATTATAAAATTTAATTTGCATTTTTAAAAGCATGTAACAAAATATTTGAGCTTTATCGTTTTTGTTTCTGACATTAAGCAAGTTTGATCATCCCTGAATATAGAATATTGTCTGAAGGGACATCATGTTCCTATAATGTTTCCAGGTCGAAATTACAAACCTAACTGTATTGTTTGCAGTAACATTTTCTCCAAATTAAGTGAGAAGCATATATAATATTGACATATTCTATTCATGGAAAGGGCCAGTCCTTGCTGTAACTGTCTTGTTGAAGATTTTGTAAAATACTACACGGTCGAGTATTACTGTTGCTCGGTTATCGGGGCTTAAGGAGGAATTATCTTCTCGTTGAGAATCATTATCCCATTTCACCTGGTTCAAGATTTTCAGTTATTCAGACCCAGCCCTCTTTGTGCGGCTTAAATTACGTCAACTGCATTCTGGGTAGAGTGGTAAGACCCCCTCCTTAAACGGTGTGTGTTGAATGTGAGAATGACATGGTACAATGACGTGGTACAATGAAGTGGTACAATGTTAAGGCGTGTAAAATACCACGTCATTATGTCCACTCTGACCCTGTGAGTTCTTTGCCTGTTAGGGTCTTATCTATGGTTCAGATAGACGTGTTTAAATATACATTGAAAAGGAATTTCTAAAACCATATATATGTGAGCAAAGAAATGATTAGTAGTTCTAAATAGGAATTTCAGCTTCTTGTGAATGACGTTAAACTGCATCTAGTGGTGAGGTTCAAGTTCTGGATATCCGGAAAGTGTGGAGTAACTCTATTATCATTACTCCCTAGTCACTCTGTCCCGAAGTAGTAGTACCTGTTAGGGTTCAAACTATGGGTTAAATAGATAAAAAAATGCATTTTAACAATGTTTAAAAATGAGTTTAAAAAACTGAATGGCCAACAATGATAAATAAAACAAAACGTCTTCGTTTGGTGTCCTGGTTATGTCGTTAAACTCTATCTGATGGAAAAGTTCCAAATCTGAAGCTCTGGATAATGTAGAGTACTCTATCATCCCCACTACTGCCAGGTCTACTCTGACCCGGAGCGGTAGTAACTGTTAGGGTACCATCTGTGGGTTAAATTGGATAAAAATGAGGTTGAAAAAAATTGACTTAAAAAATTGTATACTCATCAAGAATGAATAAGACAAATCGTCTCCGGTATAAAATAACCCAACAAGAGTTGACATGCCGTAAAATCCAACAAACCAAACAGCTACCCGATATCAATAACCCAAACCAAAACATATAATTCGTAATAAACTATTAGATAAGAATATTCGATACCCTATAACTAAATTCAAATTAGTGTTTATTATTATTATTACCATTTACTCCTTTTGAGTTTTCACATCAACATTAGCTGATGGTCTTTCACTGGAGTCTGAGTGACAGCAAGTCTCCTCAGGTCTCCAGGACTCTTCTGAGTATTCTGGAAGATTGCAGCAGTGCAGTGTTTTGAATGGTTTCAATCCTTCTTCTGATTATTATTATTATTATTATTATTATTATTATTATTATTATGAGAGTTATTCACACCAGCGTTAGCTGATGGTCTTTCACTAGAGTCTGAGTGACAACAAGTATCCTCAGGTCTCCAGGAATCTTTTGAGTATTCTAGAAAATTTCAGCAATGCAATTGTCTGAATGATCTCAATTCTTCCTCTGATTTCCAGTTCCTCCAGTCTTTTTTCAAGCTTTTTGGAACCATTCCAAATGCACCATTTACAATTGGTATTCTACAGCTTTTTCAATTCTCTGGCAAGCTTTTTCAATTCTCTGGCAAGGTCCAGGTATTTGTCCATCTTTTCATTTTTGTCCATCTTCATTCTGTGATCTGCTGGAAATGCAAAGTCTACGAGTTGACAAGTTCTCTTTCTTTTTTTATCAATACTAGGTCTGGTCTCCTGGCTGAAATAAAGTGATACGTCTTTATCTGAAAGTCCAAAGGATTTTTATGCGTTTCGTTCTCAAGAACAGAATCTGTTTTATTCATATACCATATTTTGTATGGTCAAATTCAGGTTTTTGCATAATTCTCAGTGGATCACCCTCTTAACTCAGTCGTGCCTAGCTTTGTATTCTCGTTATGCTAGTTTGCTACATTTGTATTCTCGTTATGCTAGTTTGCTACATTCACTTAATACATAGTTTATGGTCTCATTTCTGTCACCACACTGTCTACAATTACTGTTCTCTTGTGTTTTATCAATTTTTGCTTTGATATAAATTGTTCTTATGGCATGTGAATCAATTACTAGCGATTCAATTTCTGTCTTGATGTTCCTTCTTCTTAACCATGTTCAAATCTTTTCATGTGCAACCTCCCCAAGTTGACGTTTGAAGTATCCATATAATTGTTTTTGTTCCCATTTTTGTTTTCTTGTTTTTGTTGTTTTTCTGTTTGTTCATATGTTGCAGCTGTTGTTATTGGCTGCCATAAGTAATCTTTCTTTGCTCTTTTTTGTGTATTCTTCTTCGTACTTGGCTTGTGGCATCTACGCAACCCTCTATGTATGTAAGTTTCCGCTTATAAAATTCCTAAGAATTTGTAACGTTATTTTTCCCCAAGTGTTTTTTATAGTGTCCTGATCTGATAGTTGAATTCGGTTCATCAGTTTTCTTTCACTAGTATAACACAGATTTCAATTCCGAATTCCATTCCAATATCTTGGCTGTAAATTCTAATGGTTTGTACCAGGTTTTCTAGTTCTTTTTCATTTTTGCAAAATAATTTATTATCATTATTTCACTCCATTCGAATTCTTATGTGAAACTATAGAAATATATATACATTTTTGTGAGTTGATATACCGTTAAATCAATAAACCCCACGAAGAAAGATGGAAAACAATGTACTCTTTTTATTCAGATGTTCTTTGTATATATCAAACAGAAGTTCCTAACGTATATATTTATCATTCTAACAGTTGATGTCGATTTGAAAAGTGTCAAATAGAGTTTTTGAAAAAGAACATTTTTCTGCTGAAAATGACTGTTCTGTTGCCTGCAGAAACATGCAAAACGATGCATCAAAATGGTTAATTCCTTTAATTCGCTACATTTGGCAAATCAGATCTGGCAATCGTTAACTCAGTGGAAGATTTCTTTCATCTAAATCTTAAAATCTAAAAGAACATTATTGTTAGTTTACTGACGAGGTGCTCAATGTCATCAAATCGCAAAGAAAAATAATATTTTAAAAATTGTACCGGGGATCCAAGTGTCAATTACGACTAACGACGTATAAATAATTTGTAAGCGATGAAAATTGTAAGACGCATTTTTCTTTTATAGAAAATAAGCTGGGTTTTTGTTTGATGCAAAATGAACATGACATAATTCCGTGGGACACATTAACGAATTTGCGCATGCGTAACATCTTTGATTCATTTGTAACTTTTCTTGAGACATGAATGAAATTATTATATCACCTTTCTTACCAGATAATTTAGTTGATAATTCTTATAGAAAATTTGAATGTATACACACACACACACACACACACACACACACACACACACATGATGTAACCTGCTTAGCGAAATAATAACACGGGTAGTCCAGTTGAAGTTAACCACGAGAAGTAATCACTTCCGCCTTTTATTCACAACTCAAAAAGATGGCTGAAACGGTGCTTCCGTTTCTTAGTATACCGCAATATATAAACAATTTTAATAATAAAAGACGGATATACTCTAAATTGATAATGGTTCGGATAAGAGCCGAAAGTACTTGGTCTGCCAATAAGGACTCTATCGGAGAAATCATTAATGCCTTTCAAGAATGCAAGACCAAAAGAATTATTAGGCCGCTTGATAGAAAGAAGAAGAAAACTTGAAATCAGTAAAGATTCTGTTTTGTTTCATCAAATTGGTTTGATATATATATATATATATATATATATATATATATATATATTATATATATTATTATTATTATTATTATAGTGTACAATACATTTAAGGTGGGGTTGTTACCGTTGGTTTCCAAGCGGCATGTTTGTCCCCTTTCTACAGGACAATGCACCTGTTAAACTAAAGAAGAATATATATAAAGAAGAATATATATATACTTGTATTCTATGAAGATGTTCATTTTTGCTGAACAGTTGGAGTACGAGGAAACTGTTATGAAGCTGGAACGCCTCAACCTCTTCCTAGGGTGTTCTATACATCCATGTTGATGACATCTACATTTGCTGCAGATGCTCCTGCAAGGGATCTACAGTTCATGAAGGACATGATGAAGTTCAAGAGAACAGATCCAGACATTGCTCAGGCAGTGCTACAAAAAACTGTAAAATCACAGGTACCTGACACGGAAGGTTGTGCCGTTCGCTCTCTTCGGTAGCAGACTCAGTGGCAAAGAGAAGCAAGACATTGCTGCCAAGCTGCTTGCTACTGAGAATCCAAATAGCTTCAGACAAGGAAACCTGTGTTCCCTCAGGTTACAGCCAAGATTACTCTGGCTGATCTGGTTGGTCCAGAGTGTCATCTTCTACTTGACACCCTTGTCATTAAGTCTGACTGGCTTCTGTAACTTGTAGTAACATGTCCAAGGAGTGATAACTACAGCAAGGCCCTGGAATATGTCAGCAATGTAAAAGTAGTAAATGACATCGCTGAGCGGGGAGTCAAGATGATCAGTGATTTTGCAAACATCATTATCACAGATTCTCAGCAAAGAGAGTTCCTTCTTCAAGCTGTGGAATACAACCATGAGCGATTTGATAGCTTCAAGAAGCAAACTCTGAACATATGACTCTGAAGTGTCCTTCTGATATGGACAATAGACTTTTCTGCCTCTTGAAAATAATTTTTAGGGTCTTTGTCACACATTTTCTGATGTCAAGATTGTAATATTTATGAAATTTTGATATTTTTCAGAATATGATGTGTCTTTTTTTCTTGAATGTTTACTTGGATTATTTTTACATAAAGAGTATTACAAATGCTTCAATTTGATACCCAGTTTGTTGTTCTATCCCAATTGTAACAAAAGTTACCGGTGAAAAACTGTCTGGCAGAAGGCAAAATTTGGCACTTTTCTACTATCGCGGGCTTAATATCTTGAGGTCCAATGAGGCAAAGGTTCCTGACATTTTACCTCAAAATGGTTGTGATTTTCGGCTTTTCCAGGTCAAAAAGCATGGGAAACCGAGCAGGAGGGTATGAAAAAAGGTAAAAGTTGATTTTTGAACAGGTCTAACCACACATGCTATATGGGTATGTAAAACTCGAAACCATTGGAAGCAGCATGATGAATGTGTGACGCGACGGATGAACCCAGCATGGGCCAACGATGTGTCACACAAGATGCTGGGCGGATGAACCCAAAATGGGCCAACGACCAGGATCAACTAGTTCAATTAGGAAACTACTGCTCCTCATCTCTAAGTCTGGCGTATTGATGAGTTAAAAAAACAGCCTCCGAAAGGTATCCATGATACCGACCTAACCCAAACTATGATCGCATGCATAAACCGAAAATCATACTATACCGTCCTTTGAGAAATGAAAGGTCCGCTTTTACGGGTGCGGGTTCTGGCCCGTCGTCCTAAAATAAGCTATAGAGCCCCAACAACATCACTCTCAAAAACTGCATAAATCTCAACAAAGACAAATAAAACACACACACCACAGATGCCATATCAAGAGACACAATATATACGAAAACAAACATAGAATATAAGCAGAAAACAAACCTACTTAGATGCAAGAAAACTCTTAAGTTAACAACATTCAACATTAGAACGCTAAAAATGATAAGCCAACTTCCTGAACTAACTACATCTGCGGCTGATAAAAATATATACATCATATGCGTACAAGAACATAGATTTCATCACAGTGAATTAGAATTGAAATACCACGAAACAGGTAATGCTTAGACGTTTGTGTCTAGTTGCAGAAAAACTCCGTTAATGCCACCATATGCGGGTGTAGGAATGCTAATCAGCCCTAGAGCTCTAAAATCGTTAAACAGTATAGAAAAATAGAACCCAGAATCATTATGACTACATTCAATCGAAATACCTGCATGATTGCTCTCTCTTGTGTTACAGCCCCACAAAGGTATGCAAGAAAACAGACATTGCAAAGTTTTATAACGAGCTACCCTCCCTATGCAGACACATACCTAAACACAACGTCCTGATTATGGGGGAGACATGAACGCGCAGATAGGCAAAAACACGAACAATAGATTTTGCTTACTCAGTAATGGTGAATTCCTAGCAGGGTTCTCTCCCGAGAA
>CM042161.1:84630609-84658109 GCA_023376005.1 Doryteuthis pealeii | reverse complement strand
TTAAATCTAAAACGGTACATGTTTTTCATTACTAAATCAGAATCAATCAACTTATTTGATAAGTAGATGAATTGTCTTTGTTTCCCTTTATCAAAAAATTAAAATAATTTAAGCTACGAAATAATTCAAATCAGCTTATTTTGTTATAAAATCAAGATTTGTGGGTTAAACTTACAAATTTAAAACGGAAACTTATTTGGTGGTGTTCCATGACAGTTTGAAAAAAAAATACCAAAATCAGGGAATTATCCGATTTTAATGAGTGTTGATTTAGCAATGCATTAATTTTATAATGCATTAGTTATTTTATTTCAAAAACTTTCTGATTTTTTTCAGGTTATTTAACTATTTGTCCTCCCTATTTTTGGGGTGCAAAATATCGGTGTGGTATATATGTGATTGATACTATTTTCTGCATAAATAAAAAGACTAAAGACAGAAGGTGTGAATAGAAGAAAAAAGTTTTTTTTAAAGAATCTGCTCGGGTATGAAATGAAAATAAAAACTCAATAATAATTTTTGGAGTATTACTTGGGTAATCTTTGCGGAGTTCCGTCCTGGCCTCTTGCCTCAAAACTGCTAGTTGGTGACTGCTGAAAAAACACCAGCTACGATTGAAGTCCGTAGCAGAAGCGGTGTAAAAAAAACTAGGGTTTAGGGTTTAGGATTTGGGGTTAGTGTTGGGGTTGGGGTTTAGATTAGTTTAATGGAAAATAATTAGATAATTTGGGCTCTGTTTTTTCTGGGTCACCCTGTATACAGGGTCACCCAGAAAAAACAGAACCCACAAACTTTGTAATAAAACTTAATTTCAACTAGGGGGATTTAGAGTTAGGGTTGGGTTTTCAGTAGAAAATGTCCTAAGTTGGTTCTTTTTCTATTTTTTTTTCAAGTGATACCGCTTCGGCTACAGACTTCAATCACAGCTGGTGTTGTTTTTCCCTCAGTCAGCAGCTAGCAGTTTTTGAGGCAGGAAGCCAGGACGGAACATCTTAATATTTTTTTAGGCTGGAGTTGTCACTATGCAGCATTCCTCATTATATGGGCAGAGAGATGGAGTTAAAGAGAGAGGGAAAGAGAGAGGGAGAGAGGGTGAGAGTGAGAGAGAGAGAGAGAGAGAGGCAGGAAAAAAGAAAAAGACGTGTTTTTTTGTATTCTCCACCCACAGCTTTTTTAATTCTCGTATTTCACCTTTTTAAAATCGCACCTGTAATATCAGAGATGGTTTCTCTGAAAAGGTATCAGGTGGAAGACAACACAAAATTAAGTTTATATTGTATTACTTATTAAAATCATTTTATTATTCATTTTTAACTTAGGATTATATAGGAGCTGTACTTTAAAACACACACACACACACACACACACACATATATATATATATATATATATATATGTGTGTGTGTGTGTGTGTGTGTGTGTGTGTGTGTGTGTGTGTATGTGTGTGTTTGTGTGTGGGGGGAGAGAGGAGAAAGATAGATTGTTATACAGATAGACAGAGAAAGAAAGGAAATGAAGATGGTTTGGTATAGATGAGACAAACACAGAAAAGTGGGATGTTGCCTCTACGGTTTAAAATGCTATGATTTTTGTGATAGAATAATAATGTAGAAATCTGTTGATGTCCAACATATTTATGTAAAGAAAAGAAAAGAAACTAAAAAACTTGTAATTTCCGATTGTTCAGCAATTTATGTCGTGGTTTTCCGGCAATTGAGAATTTCCGTAAATATACGTCATGCATTTCCTAACGGATATATTTGAAAATTCGGATGGAGGATAACCATAGAATTATGGTTTGATTGTATTATTTATTAAAATCATGTCATTCATTTTAAAGTTAGTATTATACTGGAGATGTACCTGAAACATATATATATATATATATATATATATATATATATATATATATATATATATATATATATTTCACCGTTTTATGTCGATTTTTTCTTTCAACATTTTATGTCGAATGTGTGTGTGTCTGTGTGTATGTTATGTTTGAAATAAAATCCGACTGTATGAGATAATGTATGATTAAGAAAAATCAAATTGATATCTTTCTCTAAGATATCTTTCAATATATAAATGATTTTTTGCATTGTATTTATTTCTCTCTTTTTCTCTTTCTCTTTCTCTCTCTCTCTCTCTCTCTCACACACACACACACACATACACACATATAGCGGACAATCTCCTTGGTTTAGCGCTAGCGAAAAGGGGGTAGACTTTCTCGTTCTCCGGCATATACCGACAATAGGCCACTCTGTAATATTTATCTTAAATGTAGGTGTGTATATATATATATATATATACTATATTAATAGAGAAAAATCTAGACTTACAACACGTACCATCATATATACACATACACACAGAGACAAAAAGAGACACACACACGACTAGGAATACACGGACACACCCGAACTCGCACCGACTAAGTCTGCTTATGACACTGAAATGAAATTCATTAATCAATATTTGACCTTTGTTTTTCATAAGAAAGTTTTGTTAACCTCTTGAGAACGGGCTTTGCTAATGGTTGTTGCTAGTTGAAAAGTCTAATAAATAGTCGTAACATTGGTAACCTCTATTTTTTGTAACAGTCACAGATACCTTCATGAATTTGTGGTTGTAACAATACAGAAACAGCATTTGTCAGGAGACCGATAAGAAAATCAATACCGAAAAATGCCGTTATAATCTTTCGATATATTGACAACTGATGAAGAGGGAAGGAATGTAGAAGAACACTGGAAAGATTGGATTCCTATATCCTTGGAACACGAAACTTCCATGGAAGGGAAAAAATCAATGGCCGTTGATCCATTCACTTGAGCCGACCATTGAATCACTGCAGTTTCAGGGTCTCCTTTTTGCAGTAACAAGTTCTTCCCCCAATCTATATATTAATACCCATGCTCCCTAATTGTACGACCGTTATCATCTTGCAACACCCCTTGGTTAAAAATGACATCGTCATAATCATGATTACATTTTAGTATTACATCTTGGACGAAAATCGTCCAAGATGTAATATTAAAATGTAATCCTGATTATCTGCTGTTGCTTATCTGCTGAATTCTTATTTCTTATTGGTGCCATCACTTCAGCTAAATAATGGACCATTCCGTTTTTATTATAAAGAGAGAAAGTGAAGAAAATATAATAAGAAAGAGAGTAGGGGAATGTAGAAAGAGAGGGTGAAGCAAGTAATAACGCTAATCTGTTTCAATCGAAAATAATGAAAAGATAAAAAGAAGGGAAAAGAAAAAATGTGAGAGAGAGTTAAATCAAGATTATTATACTTTTTACATATTGAACTATTTATAATAGTTCCTAAGTAAACATGTCAAACGTTGTAATAATCAAGTTATCCTACTATAGTATATCCACAGGTTCCGCTAATATTTCCACAGTGAGTCAAAAGGCCATGTAAACCTTATCTTTTGATGAGGTTACTTTTATCATTATTATACGGCTTAATTTTGATGATCAGATGAGAAACAACGGCTTAATTGAGAGAAATAATGGCTGATCATCTATTTTAGCAGTGGTAATAGAGTTTGATATAAACACTTTACACTTGTTTTTATAATGAAGAATGACAGTGTTTTCCTGCAAGATATACGCTGAATTTGTTTTTTGTCCAGCAGATCCTGAGGGGCCGAATTATCCAGAGACACATCCATGTTCCTGCTGGTAGACCAGTTGATCCGTTGTCTCCGAGGTCCAAATAGATTTCTTTAGTTCTGTGTTTCCCAAGAGCATTTCTGTCTCCAGTGTTTCTGCTTCAATGCATTCTTTACTTAATTCGTGAAATACGCTGACCCCCAAGACGAAAGAAGATCACAAAATATATAACTCCAGTGTTCTGTACATCCTTATCTACATTATCTATGTAATTATCTATCTGTTTTATCTATTTACATTTACATTATCTCTGTCTGTCTGTCAGTCTCTCTCTCTCTCTCTCCCTCTCTCTCTCTTCTATATATATATATATATATATATATATATTATATATATATTCTACATGCAAGTTTACATAACCTATCGATTGACAGTCTATCAATGTACATATATATCTATTTATTTTACATTCATATTTCCATTATCTAACTATCTATCTATCTCTTTCTCCTGATATATATATATATATATATATATATATATATATATATATATATATATATATATATGATAGACTCTCCTATCGTGAACGATAAATGAGGGTGAGGAGTGAGTGATTTGTTTCCTCTCATGTTGTGCATGCTACCAAGAAGACGTTTTGTGTTTCCTTGAGTGTGATAGCAGCCCAATCTTTTTGCGAGCTATAAAGCCAGATGGAATTTCCTAAAGCGGGAGTCAGATGTTTTTGTTTTAAAGTCAGACGGAGCGGATCTCGATATTTCAGTCTATTTTCTTCAAAACTATTTAATTTAGCGAAATATGTCTTATGCCATTCTTTCCGATTTGATGCTTGCTCAGGTTAATATTGAGGCGTTTCAAGAAAGCTTAGCATATGGTAATTGTCCGTATAATATCTTCTTTGAAAGCCTGTTCTCATTGATTCTGACAACGTGACCAACCCACCTAAGCTGAACCTTTGCTAGTGAGGTTTCACTCCCAGCAATGTTACATTTTTTTAATATTGTGCTATTTTTCACTCTATCATCCCATTTTATATGGCAAATGGCATGGAGACAACGCATGTGAAAGGCGTCAAGTTGGCCTATGTGCTTGCAGTAAAGTGTCCAAGTTTCAGCACCATACAATAAGAGTTGAAAGCACGACTGCTCTGTAGATGCCATTTTTTATTTTAAGAGATACATCTTTGGTATTCCATAATCGATGTTTCAAATTACCGAATGCAGTACTTGCTTTACCTATTCTGGAATGGATTTCTTTGTCCGTTTTTCCATCAGACGTGACTGTTGATCCAAGATATTTAAACGTGTCAACCATTTTTAAAGCTTTTCCATCAATGAAGACAGATGGATTTACAAGGCGTGGATTGCATGCTTGCGGGCTGGTACAGTAGTTCAGTTTTCTTTATACTGATAGTAAGTCCAAATGCTTTTGATGTCACAGAGAACTTATCAAGAATGGTCTGAATTTTTTCTAGGCTGTGTGCTTAATAGAGCGGCATAGTCTGCAAAGAGAAGATCACGTACTAGCTGCAAGGGAATTTTTGACCTAGCTTTAAAACGTTGTTGATTGTATAGGCCACCACTTGTTCTGAATTCAACATTTATTCCTTCGCTTACATCTGAGAATGCTTGACGATTATATGAAGCATTCTATCTGGAACTCCTAATTTCGACAACACTTTCCACTTTTCAAAGAATTTTGTGAAATCTACGAAAACCATAAACAAGTCTTTGTTTTGCCCTCGAGCCTTCTCCTGGGCCAGATGAAGACAGAAAATTATATCTACTGTTACTCTACCTGAGCAAAAACCATACTGAGTTTCTGGTAGTGATGATCCTTAGACAAAGTCATTAAGCCTGTTAAGGATGGTACGACCAGGGATTCTGCCAGCAAACGAGAGAAGAAATATTAATCTGTGATTGTCACAGTCATACTTGCTTCCTTTGTTCTGGTAGAAATGGACAATTGATGTCCTGGATATATATATATATATATATATATATATATATATATATATATATATATATATATTGTTTTATACATTAACATTTCCATTATCTACCTATCTCACTATTGTGTTTTATGCATTCACATTTCTATTATTCACACATGCACATGCACGCTGCACGTTCGCAGAAATACACACACACACACATATAAATATATATACACACACACATATATATGTGCACACATATTTACGTTATCTATTTTCCCTATGTTTTTATACTATCATTTCTATATTGTATCTTAATAAAAGTATCACTATATTTGTATGTTGCCGTAACCAAGCAGAGCCAGTGCGTAATAACGAGATTTTTTCAGAGCAATAGACTTAAAATCGTATAAACTAAGGATTAAAGCAATTTCCAGCAGAATTTGTAAATGAATGATTACTTTCTAAGGCTAGAATTAGCGCTGAATGCCATTTTTTAATCATCCAAATTTTAGATTACATTTTTGTATATTGTTTATTAAATTATATAAATACTACAGGGATATAATACAAGCAAAACAATGATTGAACAATTCAATATAAAATACATTTTAGTACACACGTACACTTTAACACACACGTGTTTATTTACTTTGCACACACACACGTGCTCACATACACACACATACACATATATGTGTGTGTTTGTTTGTATGAGTGTGTGTGTATATATGTGTGTGTGTGTGTGTGTGTGTAGAGGTGTTATGCGTAGTCTTTAATCGTACATATGGAATTAACATTGGAGTAAAGACGTCAAAGACGAAACGTACTTGATACAACATAATAATAATAATAATAATAATAATAATAATAATAATAATAAGGAAGAGCAAAGACAAACTACTTATGGTGGCCAACAATAGTAGAAACGGCAGATGGACAAACAGAAAAACGACAAAGACTGAAAACAAAAATGGGAAGAAAAACAATTATACGGACGCTTCAAACGACAAATAGAAGAGGTTGCACATTAAAAGACTTGGACATGGTTGAAAAAGGGAAACCTCAAAAGAGAAACAGAATCACTTATAATTGCTGCACAAAATAATGCCATAAGGACAAACTACATCAAAGCGAAAATTGATAAGACCCAACAAAATAGTAAATGTAGACTTTGCGGTAATAGAGATGAGACTGTTAACCATATACTCTGCGAATGTAGCAAACTAGCACAACGAGAATACAAAACTAGACACGACTGGGTTGGGAAAGTGATCCACTGGGAATTATGCAAAACATTAAATTTTGACCACACTACAAAATGGTATATGCATAAACCAGAATCTGTTCTTGAGAACGAAACGCACAAAATTCTCTGGGACTTTGAGATAAAAACGGATCACCTTATCCCAGCAAGGAGGCCAGACCTAGTGTTGATAAACAAAAAAAAAAAGAACTTGTCAACTGGTGGATTTTGCAGTGCCAGCAGATCACAGGGTGAAGTTAAAGGAAAAGGAAAAATAGACAAATATCTGGACCTTGCCAAAGAACTGAAAAAGTTATGGAATATGAAAGTGAAAGTGATACCAATTGTAGTTGGTGCACTTGGAACAGTCCCAAAAGGATTAGAAAAGGGCTTGGATAGTTTGGATATCAGAGGAAGGATTGAAACCATTCAGAACACTGCACTGCTGCAATCTGCCAGAATACTCAGAAGAGTCCTGGAGACCTGAGGAGATTTGCTGTCACTCAGACTCCAGTGAAAGACCATCAGCTAACACTGATGTGAAAACTCAAAAGGAGTAAATAATAATAATGGTAATAATAGCTAAGACGTAATAGAATAGCAAGTGTGGAGACAGAGACGAAACGGTTAATCACATAATGAACGAAAGCTGAAAACTAGCACTGAAGGAGTACTAGACTAAATATAACGTACTGCACTACGAAAACGTCACGGCACCCGGAGTGGTTATGTAACAGAATCTTACCAATGAGATATATTTAAAGGATACGAATCACGTACGTGTCACGACACCGGGTTAGGTTTTTCCGTGCCCCTTACACGTTTGGTACCTGTATAAGTAAATGGTACTCGTCACGATAGTGACACACAATTTGTTTACACAAACAAATTCCCTTCCCTCACGTCGTGCGCTGGGACAGTTTTTTTTTTACATTCCATTCATACCGCTGGTCACTTGTTTACTTCAGGCTTGTTTTATAATTCATTTGAAATTTTTTTGAGAGAGAATGAAATAGACAACTGTAATTCCTTTTTCTATTAATTTTATTTGTCCGTTTGAGGAATGAGAGAGGGAAAAAAAGATATTTTCCACCACATCCTTAGCCCATTAGTCAGCTATCTGGATAGGGAGATGTCAACCCTTCAACCTAGTGTAATCCCTTCTTCGGGTATTCTCTCCCGTGCATTCGATTCCTCTCTCATGTGTCTGATCTCTCTTTGATTTTCTATAAAAAAACATGTATTTAAGTAATATTTTTCTTCCGAGTTTCTAGAATTTTCAAAAACGTGTTTATGATTCATTGGTCAGTTCACTCTCACTGGCGACATATTGTCACTAACTTATTTTTTTTATTAATCAATATAATTCAGTCATGCCCATACTTTTTAGGTAAATTTCAATGTTTAAAAAGAATCAGCCCCTGTTTACTCGCATTTTTGTCGCCATAATGGCTGTATATTAAAGATTTACTAAAAACATTGACACACTGGTTTTAAAATGGTCTTTCAGTTTGTTTATTCATAGACAAAATGGAAACAGATTTAGTCTATCTATTGCACTCTAGTATCAAATTAAACCTTTTTTTCAATTAATATATTCTAGTCATCTCCACCTTTTTTCGCAGGTCACTTAATACATTACATAAGCACGACTGGGCTGGAAAGATAAACTGCTGTGAATTGTGCAAGAAATTACATTTTATAAATCCTACTAAATGGTATATGCACAAACGGGATCTCTCGAATGAGACGTATAAAATTCTCTGGGTCATTGAGATACAGTCAAATCAACTACCCCCATCCAGAAGACCAGATCTATCTAATACTGATAATATGCGCACGGTTATATGGTTTAAATAATTCCTAATACAAATAATATGCATACGGTTATATGATTTCATATACTCCTATCTAATATTAATAATTTTGAAACTACCATTCTGCGTCAGATCTCTCCCGATAGGCAGAACTATGTATTATTTGAATTTTTCGAACTATACGCAACGTTTGTGCCGATTTGCCCCTCTGCCTTCTTCTGATGTTTCTTGTCAAACTAAGAAACCGTTTCTTCGAACACAGGAACTTTCTCTTCGAAATCGGGAACGTTTTTGTCGAACTCGGGAGCTTTCATATTTATTGGAAGCCTTCAGGGAATTTCGACGAACCCGAGTTCGAAAAAAACACGGAGAGCACACTGGTCGAAACGTCATCAGTCAAGATGAGGACTTTAACCTTAAAAATCCAAATAATAAAAATTATCAAGTTTAATCTAAAAATTTCAGACAGATAGCCTCTTCATTACACGATGCAGGTTAGTGTCCTACACAGAGCACCTCCTTTGGGGTGGCCTCTATCTTTTGAAGCGGATGCAGTCATCGTATGAGAAGCCCAGTCGACAGGCTGGTAATTCAGTTGATCTTACTCCAATCTTTAATTAATCTATATTCTAGTTTTGTTATCTGTATCGCAATCCTATGGGAAAATTGAAGATAAGACTCATCACACTAAAGTGCTGTCTTTCTAGATTAAGCTAGACAGAAGCTGAGGAAAAAATAAATAATACATTTTGTTGTGTCCTTTTCAATTGTGCTGGGTAAAAAAGAAACTGTCTGCTACCTAGACAAATGGGGTTTCATTTGGTTTAATCGAATACGCTGATACTGAGTCTGTACGCAAAAATCGCTCACAACTCGTGATTTGATACAAGTCCATAATCATATAATATAATATACTAGCAGGACCCGTGGATATACCACAGCATCATGATTTAATTATTACGACATGATTTAATTATTACATTTGATAAGTTTACTTCTCTTCGAACTCTGGAAACTTTTTTGTCGAACTCAGGAGCCTTCATGTTGTAATTGGGAGCCTTCACTGAATTTCAACCCGAAACAGTGTGTGACAATACACTATTGCAAAATAGTTCAATGTGTAAAAAATATATGTCTGAGTTCAAATTCGGTTAAACAAGTTTGAATCCTGCTGTTTACGTTTCCCTTCACGTTAATGTCCTTGAGAAAGGCATGAATCCATCTGTTTTCCTTCCTGCTATTAGTAAATACTAGCAGGACATGTGGACATACCACAGTATGATAATTAAATTATTTAATTATTACAACGTTTGATATGTTTGCTTAAGGGCTATTGCAAATAATTCAATATGTAAAAACTATAATAATATTGAGTTAACTCTCTCTTCCTATCTCTTTTTGTTCTTTCTTTCCTTCTTTTCATTATGCTCGATTGAAACAGATTAGCGTTATCGCTTCTGCGCGCTCACCCTTCTATATTTCCTCTACTATCTTTCTATCTTTCTTTCTTTCTATCTTATCATATTTTTTGTGTACCACGTCCTTTTTCCCTTTCATTTTTTATAATAAAACCAGAACGATCCATTACTTAGCTGAGTTGACGACACTTATAAGAACTAAGAATTCGGTGGGTAAGCCACACAAGATAATCAGGAGTTAAATGTTTGCATTTCATTTTCAACCAGAAGGTCTTGCAAGATGATAATGATCATACTTTTAAGGAACACGAGTATTAATATATAGATTCTTCTATCAAATACGACCCTAACCTCTTGCTATAAACTAACCTCAGACGGTCTTTACTTCATAAACTAAAAAAAAAAAACACATCACGTCTTCTTGTTTTTCGGAGTGAGGTTGAAACACTAATAATAATGTAATTGGGATTTTTTCAGCGACCAGACGTCTGACTTTTACCTTTCCTATGAACTTGTCATCTCTTTACAGCGTCTTTGTCTCCGCTAGAAGTTTTCCAGATCCTGCAGCGCAACAGAATTTTTAATGCACACAATTATATGGTTTCAAGTATTTCTGTCTAATACTAATAATTTGCACTTAGATTATTTCAAGTATCACCATCTAATCCAAATAACATTCATACATTTAAATATTTCCAAGCATTCCTGAACTAATACGAATAATTTGTACTCAGTTATATGCTTTCATGTAATCATCTCGGATAAAAATAATTTGCACAGTTATATTGTTACAAGTATTCCTATCTGATATTAATCATTTTCACAGTTATATTGTTTCAATATATAATTAAATATGGTTTCAATTATTTCTATCTAATACAGATAACTTCTATACAGTTATATGGTTTCAAGTATTTTTTATCTTATACTAATTATTTGCACTTATATTGTTTCAACTATTACCATCTAATCCAAATAACATTTTCGCCTATATAGTTTTAAGAATTCCTATCTAATACGAATCATATATACATAGTTATACTGTTTCAATATTTCTATTAAATGCAAATAACATTTACACAGATATATGGTTTCAAGTATTCTTGATTAATACAAATAGTTTGAGCACCGATATACTGTCGAAGTATTCTTATCTAATACTAATAATATGCACGCATATGAAGGAGAAGGAAACACTTTGAATTCAAACCAGCTTTACTCCACTTGATAGGAGCTCGAATAAACGCCTACTTCTGAGAAAGTACAACATTTTCAGCCCTATGAGACTTGAGCATATTTTGTGCTCGGAAATAAATCAGATTATGTCAGCTAGAGTTGATCCAGTTTACCCTAGAACCTGATATCATACATTTATTCTCTGCTCCCATGTCCAATAAAAATATATTGTGTTCGGTTCTATGTCAAATCTTCAAGTTTTGTGCCAAATTTTATTTCTGGTATTGGAATCCGCACGCATCTTACGCCATTGATTTTACAAACGTCTTCATGGGGGAGAGATTGATGTAGGTTCCTGGAGGGGAGACCTTTTGCGAACCTACCAATGCATCCTTTAACCTCGTGACATACCAGAAGAATTCTGAGCTCGGATTCGGAATCAGTCTACTTTATATTACATAATCATACACGTTTTTAACCCGGTAGAAAAATCTCTGCTACCCTGGATCATGTTCCTGTGTTTTCGACCAGGAAAATATATATTTACATTGATTAAAAGACACTAGTGATACTTCTGAGAAATAAAGTGGGAAAAATGCAAAAAAAATGTTTGTCTCGTTGGAATTCTCACTTATGGGGATGCCTAACGGAGGAAAAAAAACTTATCCCTTTTAGACAATGAGGGAGTCCATCGTGACGTAATGGCAACGCGAACACCAGTCGCGCTATAACGTTCACATTCGAACTAATACAATTAGAAAAGCTTTGGACCTTCTCATCCCCCAACTATGGGTTAAGGTGCACCACTGCTGTTCTTCAACTAGGGTGGCTTTGGCATTAAATAATCTACGAAGGTTGATATCTCATTACAAAAATTAAGGAAAGAACATATTGTACATAATGAGGGTTTCTCCATGGTGTAGTTTGCTAGCGTATTGGACTGCGACATCGTAGTTAGCGAGTTCGCACTTGATACGTGTTATAATGTTCATTTACAAATACCTATGTGAAAGGCATGAAACCCCTCATTAGCTAACAATGGGTTAAACAGTACCAATACTGTAATTCTACAATGATGACATGCTATTAAACAAAAATACAATAGATCCAAAATATTTTAGACAATGAGAGAAGAGAGCCTGAAACGAAAATACTGGGAATTCGATTTGTAAATTTCAGCCGAGAAGCGATTGTAAAAGTGTTGTAGTAAGTAAGTAAATTTAGCGGCCTATTGTCGGTATCAGCCGAAAAGCGAGGGAGTCTATCCCCTTTGTGCAAGCAATAGACCAGGAAGATTGTTTTTGCTGAGGTGGAGCTCTACACCTTCCATCAACTCCCCACTTTGCCGCACTGATCAGATTGCCCAATCAATGCTACTCAAGTGCTGTGATTGTGGGGGACCGATATTGAACCAGGTAACTTGTGAATCCAAGCCGGGTGCTCTACCGACTGAACCAAATCGGCAGTAAGCAGCAATATTCAACCATCATGTGGGATTTTAACTTGCCATACATCTCCTACAGTGCCTAGATCCGTTGGAAAGTATCAGACTGAAATACAAGAGTTTCACTGTAATAGACACCCTGTTGTATATCCACATCTCGGGTATATATAATGGGGAGAGACAGACAGACAGATAGAGTAGATGATGGGGATGACGGCTCTTCTTTGATACTCTCTGCTTACTCGTTCCTGCTAACTTGGATGCCATCTTCTTTTGTAGGGCTTTGCTGGGCTTCTTCTGAAGTTGCTTTTCTGTGTTGGTTTCTTCGGGTTGGGCTGGTCATTTCTTGTTTGAATTAACCCAACAAAACTTGGCTGTTTTTCTAATAAAGCTTCATAAAACAAACCAGCCCATATTCCGCGGCTCAGGAGTGACCTCGAGAGCTGATAATAACGTCCACTCTCCTCAAAAGTTTGGTCGCATCTGCTAAAACTATCTCCTGTAATCGTGTGCTACCGGAGGGTCAGCGGAATGTCACCGGTTGTTAATCATTAGCCATGGTAATTTTGCACTGAACTCCCGTTCTTCTGATTCTAACAAACTTTCTTCAAATATTTTTTACTACAGGTACATACATCATCCATAACCTGCCTATGAATTATGTAACAACCAGTCACCCTATCTTTTCTGTTAGTATATTTTTTTTATATACTAAACTGTATTTTCATCCCAATGAGATCTGAGAATATTTTACCAGGAATAAATCTTTTTCTGCAAGCTAAAGTTGATTCAGTCTAGTACAGAAAATCATATCAGACAATGTCCAATAAAAATAGCTGCATTGGGTTCTATATTAAATTTTCGGTTTTGTGGCAAATTTTATTTCATGTATTGGAATCCGCACACATCTTGCGCCATTGAGTTTACAATTTTCTTCATGAGGTCGAAGTTGATGTGGATTCATGGAAGAAATACTTTTTTACGGGTCTATCAATGACCTATAAACAGCATTCTCTAAACCCTAAACATGCGAGAACAATTCTGATCTCGGATTCAGAATATTCGATATAAACTATTTTTTTACCCCGGTAGCGAATCTGTGTTAGCCATTTTTATGTCCCAGAAATTGGGAGGCATGTTTAGCTTTATGGTTATCATAATCAAAAATGAAATCAGAGATACGAGTCAACATCCAACGACGAGACTGTTTTCATTCGCATGACGCCATTTCTCTTGGCATAGGTCTATTCATTCTATCTATGGGGATATATTAGGATACACTTGATTATTTACCCTAGATTAGGCAACAAGTCTAGGAGAAGGAAAAACTCTGAATTCAAACCAGCTTTACTCCATGTAAGAACTGACATAGTGTCTCATCATACTGTTGGCGGAAGGTCGGAAAATTGGATACTTCTGAGAACGTAAAACATATAATTAAATGGATTTAAGAATTGAAACATCATTATATTCAATCTAAGGAATCTGTTTCGTTCAGTCGGTAGATCATCAAACTTGAAATCCCAAAATTCTGGATTCAGTACCACCCTTCATCAACTCAGTGTATGAGTTATACAGCTTGTATCGGCGCTGTAAAGTGGGGAGCTGATGGTAGGTGTAGCGCTCTGGCTCACATTCTAAAACAATCTTTCTGGTTTAGCGCTTGTGAAAAAGTATATACTCCCTTATTATCCAACGTATTAAAATGAATCGTATGAATGGTTTTATTAGGAAACCAGTTAAAATATAATTCAAATAAGTGTTATGCGTTCCTATTTGATTTAGTTAGTCTTTCTATTTTAATATATTTCATTACATTAAAAATTAAATACTTACGCCCGGAGGGTGCATATTCTGACTAGTATAATAAATTACGATATTTTCTGTCTCTCAAAAAAGAACAATAAAAACTAAGCTCCGTGGTTGCTGTTTGGGAAGAACTGTTTTGAATATCCAACAATTCCTGACGATCCAACTAAAGTCGATATAAGAATAAGATTTCCGACGCTGCTCTCTGGGGGTCGGGACACGTCTTCGTCGGTCCCAAAGGAACTATTTTGAGGGAGATAAATCTGATTTGTAATTAGGTGGATGTTTTTTTTTTGTTTCTTTCTTCATCAGACAATGAGTCACGTTACTTAAGAGACAGACCGTGTAATTCATTCCTGGTATAGCTGAATAAAATGAGAATAAAATGAGAAAAATAAGTGTCTATAATTAAGCTATGTTTTATTACTTTGGTTCACTTTGACGACTGGACACTTACCTTTTCTTACTTAATCACAAAAAAAAACTCACGCCTTAATTACCTTTTATTTTATGATTAAGCAATATCGTAATCAATTTTTCTCCTGATGTTTAGTCATTTATTTCATTCTGTCTTCTCGTTCTGTTTTGATTTTCTTTTTAAAAAAAAGACTACGCAGCACCATCACAATTATCGTTCTGGTTTATTATAACTTTTTCGGTAATGATTATCACCGTTTAGTCATTTACTAAGCTTAATTTAGTTTAATAAAAAGGACAGAACTTTATTACTGTATAGCACTCTCTTCTCTTCTTACCATCTTATAATTCTTAGTTTCTATCTTCTTGTGTCTCTGCTATTTCTTCTATGTTGGGATGATTGCCTTTCTATTCTTCTGATGATATGTCTTACTATATGATCTTCATAGAGGTTTTAGTGTAAGTATAGCATGAAAATGTTACATAATATCGTAGGTACCCTACGAATTATGTCTGAAGTGTAGTTAGATTTTTTAATTGAAGATCGTTGAAGATTCAAAATCGGAGGGAGTTAACTGTAATAGTTATTATTGGCAGGTAATGACCTTTACTTGACCCCCGACCTCCGCCAATAGAAAAGCGTATGAAACGACACTTGTCTAGTTAAGGTGGGTTTCGGCGGTTAGTCAACGGGAGCATATGTTAAGATCGTCGCTCCCAATATACCAACGCTCACCACGCAGTTTGAAAATCTTATGGGCTGAATCAAAAGCAACAATGTCTTGCTTAATTATTCAACAAGGAATTAGCACAGACTGCCCTGCCCGGAGGAAGAATGAAATCAGCCCAACAGAGGAACGAACAAGCCAGAACAAGTAAGAAAAGTAAGTACTCCTCATCCTCACGTCTCTACTCTGTCTCTCTCACCCATTATATATCACGAGATGTAAAGGGGTAAAAAAAAAATCCATTCAGAGCATTTATAGAACTGATGGGGATGTTGTAGAAAGTGGCCTTCTCGTTTTCAAAGTTTGAATTCTAAAGTGTCCAAAAAACGTAATACCGAAGAGTTTGAAGATGTTGTCAATGTAAATTCTGCCAGCACTACAAGAGAACTCACTGAGAAATTTAACCCATACGACTGTCATACGCAAATTGAAAATCATTGGAAAGGTTTCAACGGTTGAAAAACGAGCCCCGCATGACCAGTCCCCCACAGAATCCATAACAGTATGTTGATTATTGTGAATCATTACATACACGATAACCCCCGTCCTCTCTCGATCCAAGTTCCTTAATATTACTTAGAAGAGCTCAGTTGGAGAAAATTACTTCATAATCATGATTTAAATTTAACGCTAAAAGCATGTTTAATCAATAAAGCATTTACAGTCGTCAATGCATGAAACTGCAGTGCAATATCGCAATTACAAAACAATATAATAATAACAGAGGATACAACTCAATGCTCAGAGTTTCAATTCGATTGTCAGGTTAAAATTGCAAATATTTGTTTAGTTGAATCTTATAAAAATCATTAGTTTATCGACAACGTAAAACTCTGCGAGATGTGTGTTCTTCCTAATCTATGATAATATATATATATATATATATATATATATGTGTGTGTGTGTGTGTGTGTGTGTGTGTGTGTTGATTGTATATTTCTTAAACAGCTAGATTGTACAAAAACGTGCAAGGTTGCGTATACAAAAATATAAGTAATTGAAGGTAAATTGCATTTTTTGTAAACTAACGTTGTAAGAAGTAGATGTATCGATACTGAAGCTTTATTTATTTCTAACTAGAAGTGGCTATCCGGCATCGCCTTAATAGAAGGATGGGGGCAAAAAGTTAGTCTCGCAGATCCATTATTACTGAATCTTGAGTTAGATCCTTGCAGGATGTCCCATTAAAATTCCTTCGTAAAAAAGACCTTGCATTGATCCGGCGCCAGAAAAACAAAAGTGCAGAGAAACTCTGAAATGAAAAATGATTGTCTCCTATTTGAAATATTAAATGCAAAAGAAATCCACGCTGTTACTATTTAAATTCTATTTTTTATTATCTTCACAAATCAAATCTTCATTATTTTTGCCCAAAAAGCAAGAACTGGTCATAGACGACACGACTATGACCAGTTCTTATACTCCCTTTCTTGCGTTTGCTTGTTATGGGATTAACCATTTCGTCTCTGTCTATTCAAAACCTGCACTTGCCATTTTGTTGCGTCTTATGTATTTTAAGTTTAATATAATTTGTTCTTATGACATAATGTTGTGCTGCTACCAAATCTTGAGATTTTCCTTTCTTAGCCATATCCTGGTCTTCTTGTGAGCTGTCTATCAGTTTGTCGTTCGAATTATCCATACAGTTGTTTTTCTTCCTTGTTTACTAGGTTTATGTATTATTATTATTATTATTATTATTATTATTATTATTATTATTATTATTATTATATCAATACTCGTGTTCCTTAATTTTACGACCATTATCATCTTGTAACACCCTTTGGTTAAAATAAGACCGTCCAAATCGTCCGAGATGAAAGACAAAAAAGGAAAACCTGATTATCTGGTGCTGCACATCCTCCATATTCCTATGAGCACCGTCCTTTCAGTTAAATAATGGACGATTCCGTTTTTATTATTAAGAAAGAAAGGGGAGAAAAGAGACATATTACACACAAAAATATATTAAGAAAGTAAGAACGAACGAACGAACGAACGAAAGAAAGAAAGAAAGAAAGAAAGTAGAGGAAAGATAGGGAGAGGGAGTGAGTGCGTGTAAGCGATATCACTTATCTGATTCACTCGGAAATAATGAAAACAAAGAAAGAAAGAAAGAAATAAAAAAGAGTGAGAGAGAGTTAAATTAAGATTATTATACTTTTTACATATTGAACAATTAGCAATAGCTTTTATGTAAAATATCAAACGTTGTAATAATTAAATTATCATACTATGATATATCCAGAGGTCCTGATATTTACTATTATGAGCAGTAGTAGTAGTTTTAGTAGTTGTAGGAGGAGGGGAGTAGAATGTTTACATAGTTAGTATTCATATACAAACATATTGGACATATTCCGATAAATAAAAGACCCCTTTGCTGACTATGAATTTAAGTCCATTGTTTGTCGTTGGTTTCTCACAAACTCTTTGTAAATGTCTTTGAATAAACGAAACTTTTATTCTCGTTCAGTCTGCTTTAACTTTATGTCTGAGTAGGTATCCACTAAAATTTCGAAATTGTTTACATTATCTGCGTTGTCAAAATGTTTGAGTGGTAAATCACTAAATTTAAAAGCTACAGGAGATTTAAATCAGAAGAGCTAGGTGACCATCACGACCATTGCCTGACTACTTTCAAGAAGTTGGCTAACTCAGTGTCACTTTAATTAGAGACACCAACATAGTGTGCGTTTTCATTTCCTCTTTCAGATTGGAAACTGTATATTGGTTACTTTTCAATCGTTCTATTTGTCTACAATAATCATTCATCATCATGAATAGGATATACCCTGTCAGCAGGCGACTACAGGGGAGTAAGACATACCCAAGTGGTTAACCGTTGACCGTGGGTGGTGACACGTAATATCTGAGGACGAATTCCTGATGGATGAGCGGTCCGTGACGACCCGGGTACTTAGTGGTCAAGTAACATGCAACGCTCCACCTTTCACTTACTTGGGCTGGACAAGTGGTTCGAAAGACCCCATCTGATCAATCCACATTCTCCATATCTCCAGAACTGGAGTCTCACCATCAGATGCAGTTTAGGGCCATATATTTTACGCCAGAAAGTATATATTCAGGTATGTTTTTGGTTGTTTTGTTTTACGGAATATCAACCTTTTTTCTGTTATTTTACGCTGACTCAAATCATTTTGACTAACAGTGGTCACCTAAATAAGTATTGGACTGGCCCAATGTTGCATATCTCTTGGAATGTAGCGGTGTCCGGTGCTTTCAACGGGATTCGACCGTAATTTCTCATTCGTTATGTGATCCCTGCATGTTCACGAACTTAGAGTAGTTTCTCATCTGAAGTGCTTCAATGCGACACTTTGTGTCAGTAATCAGGGGACCGGATAATCATTAGGTTTGGCTAAACTAAACATGCTGTAACAAAAAAATATTAATGCATCGTAAATCAACAGACTTGATGCAGAACTTCTTAGAAGGCGGTGGGTGAGGGTCAACCACCAATCTATTTCTACACACCGTGTTAATAAAAATTATTTCTAAAACCAAACCAAAATATTTACCTAAAAACTATTTACTTACGTTAAAAATATATACGTTAAAAAACAAGATTTGGCATTAAGTAGCCCACAAGTGTTGATGTGCCATTAAACAAAACTAACCATCCGTTTATTGATATATACAATATCCTCCATAAGTTCAATACTGATAGTTCTTAATGAAAATTCAATTTTCTAAACCAAAGTTATCAGGATTTTATTATTTCTAATGGAAACTTTTATTATCAAAACTTATTAGGTATTATCAATTGTCAAATTTTACTCAATCTCAGAAGAGTCTAATAAATGTCTTTGAAGATTAAACCATTATTTTTGCTTGTTTAAAATTTGAACATGAGTGCATTGTTTACTAGACTGAAAAAAAAGTTCTGAAACTGGAAATTGTGTTACTAGATGAACTCATGAAAACAAACATCGTTCAGCTTTTAAAAGAATTGAACAACCTACAGGCTTTTTTATTCTTGTTGTTCGAGACGGGAAATGTCAGTTTTTGGACAAGACAATTTGGTTACAATAAGGAATTGATTTATTGCCAGAATCCTCAAAACTAAAAGAGAAAAAATCACGGTTATATCCAGCTTTTAAAATCACAACCTAAACGGAATGCACCGTGGGAAAAAGTTTATTCACTTAGTTCGGAATACAAATGAATTTTTGTTATAAACATTTTTGAAAAAGCTAAGACATATATTGTCCAATACGCGTCCAGAGTATGACGTTAAATTGCATCTAGTAAGGAAATTCCAATTCTGGAACTCTGAGTGTGGAGTACACATTTACCGCCATTTCTCCCAGCTCCACCCTGACCCGGAGTGGTTCTATCTGTTTTCGTCCCATCTATGGGTTGGATAGATTAAAAATGAGTTTTAAAAATGTTTCAAAAACTAAATTGAATACCTAAAAAGAAGAGATAAAATAAAATAAAAATTTCGGCATGAAATAACAAGTAATGAAATAAAATAAGAAAAACAGCAGAAAAAAACTTATTTAGATTTTATTCAGTATATGAGTAATTAATATGGAGAGAAATTATATCTATACATGAGCCGAAAAGAAGGAAGGAAAGGAATGTTCACAAAAATCACCCTTGCTACTAAAAAAATGTTAAGGGTGGTTAGTCAATCAACATTAAATAAATCCGACTAGGATTTGATCTTTTCTTAATGTTGATTGACTAACTACCATTAACAATATTTTAGTATCGGCCGGTTTATCTCAGTTGGTACAGCGTCCGCTTAAGAATCACAAGGTTCCTTGTTCGATACCGGCTCTCGCCAACTCAGCGTATGAGTAGCACAGGGATATGTGCGGTAAACTAAGGAGCTGATGGTGAGTGTCGCGTTGAAAAGGGGCTAGACTCCCTGACTGCTTGGCTGGTACCAACAGTTAGCCTATATATATATATATATATATATATATATATATATTATATAAATATATTATATATAAAATTTAGATATATTAATAATGGAGTTTTGTAAGATATTATGTCAACGTATTGTTTGTTGTAATAAATAATAATCTAATTAATCAATGTTCCGATATGGAATTACGATGGAGATTTTTATTTAAATTCGCACTGTATAACGTTGGGATCTAGCATTAAATAAAATATATGCAGAAAAAAAAAATATTCTTAAAACCTTGTTTTTTTTCTGTTTTTGTTTTGTTTTGTTTTTTTCATCAATAGCCTGTGGATGTCTGCATATGTTGTGGACTCGAAAATATAGGATCGTAATGAAACTTACACCTTGAAGGTGCAAAGAAAAATAATCAACGACATTTGACTGGATAGATAAAAGATTTAGCACCTTCGAAACAATCCATATATTAGTTTATCTAAGTTCACCTACCTTATGGCTATAAAGTTTCCAATGCCAACATAGAGATATCAGACGTCTGAATCTCGCAGCCGGTCATATTAAGAAGAAAGCTAGAAAGAATTAAGATATCACATCAAGGGGGGGGGACATAACATAGTATCGAATATAAAACAGACATCATCATGTGTTCGAATTACATTGCTGATAATAGAGCACTTAATGAAATTTCTAAACTCTTTATTGACAAGATTTGTGCGCGTGTCTTTTACTGATAACAATGCCAAAAAATCACAAGAAAAAATGTCTGCGTCTTTAAAATTCTGTCTCAGATTTGTAAAAAAAAGGTTTTGCTATGAGCAGTCAAAAGTATAATAATCATTTTGAAAATCATATTATAATTATGATTTTTTGCAAGTAAGATGTTCATAAAATCTTGTTTCCGTTTTAAAATTTTAGATTTAATAACTCATGTTGTCCAAATGATAGAATCACTTAATAAAAACCATATGAAAGTACAACTCTTGTAGTTTTATTTTTATGTATGTTTTAATCATTGCTTTTGAACAAGACATATTTGTTGTTACATTCTAAATCTGTTGTAAGACTTTATAAACACTATATATATATATATATTTCTTTCATGAGCATATACCTGTGCACTCCTCATTGATGCATGTTTCATTAACAATATATATATATATATATATATATATATATATATATATATATATATATATATATATATATATCATTACTATGCCAAGCAATTTCTGGTTGATTAATTTTGACACCACTCGATATACGATTGCGTTATATAACCATGGGTGCTATTGTATTTATATTTCGGTTTATATGATTGTTATCTGTTTATAAGATATTAAGCTTGCACCGTGAATTCTATACATCTTGTGTTCATGTAAAGATAGCCAAGCATTCATTTGGCTTCATATATTTTCGTAAAAGTAATTAATGGAGAAAGAATTCAATGGATTGAAGTGTTGATAGCAATATATTATTTCATTTCTCTTCGTGCTATTTAGAAAGTTAATCGTTAACTTGCAGTACCCGTGGAATATTTCAGTTTATCAACTACTGACAAAAGCTTTTGGATCTACCGAATTGTTCCTCTCTTTAATAGAATGTTGGAAAATTTTGACCCACCCTCGAAAAAGTACTAGATAATTCTCCATTTTATCAAGCCTTAAAACCCATT
The DNA here is from genome assembly GCA_023376005.1 of Doryteuthis pealeii. Taxonomy (NCBI): domain Eukaryota; kingdom Metazoa; phylum Mollusca; class Cephalopoda; order Myopsida; family Loliginidae; genus Doryteuthis; species Doryteuthis pealeii. The sequence continues at coordinate 84,635,889 of CM042161.1, read as the reverse complement.
ATATTTTACATGTTATTAAGCCACAACTTTTCTATGTTCTTTTGTCTGATCAATCTATTGCTTCTCATAGATAAATCAATTATTCTAACGTATATTTATTATCTATTCATAATGAAGATTCGGTCTCTTTTTGTCTGTAACTGAAACTACGTCACTGCCTACGTCACAATATTTTTTTAATTCTATGAAAAATTAATTAAGAGTCAATTTTCACGAGAATTTTGACACTTATTCCCTCTTAGATGAATTTATGTTTAAAGTATTTTTCGTAAAATATATTCGGGGAAAACCATACGGTTTTTAAATTTTTCTATGAAGTGTCTAAATAATTAAATCAGAAATTTTTAGAAACGTTTTTGAGGTCCTTACTGTCGTCAAACAAAACAAATATCTCAGTGGATATGAAGCTTTTTAAGTAATTAACTATTTTTTTCAAATATGAAACGTTTTATTTTATTTGTTTAATTCCCCCTCAGGCAATATCTTATAAATTTATTTTTACACTGCCCAGAGAGTGTTTTTTGCTAGTGTGTGTAATGTATATTGTAATAACTGTTAGTCTAATGTATATTTAATTACTGGTAATGTGACATATATCATAATGTTAGTGTAACGTATATTATAATTAATGTTAATCTAACCTATAAGTCATGTTAGTTTAACGCATATTTGATTAATGGTAGTGTAATATATATCATAATTAATGGAAGTATAACGTATATTACAATTAATATTAGTCTAACTGATATTTAATCCATGTTAGTCTAGCGTATATCCTAATTAATGTTATTCTAACGTATATTATAATTAATGTTAGTGTAATGTAATTGGATATGGGATAAGCAGGTGTTTCCAAGCCTGGGGGAAACGTATCCGGGATAAAGGGATAAGCAGGTGTCTTAAAGCCTGAAGGAAAAATGATATCCGAGAATAGTTTAAAATATGATAATGAAAAAAATGTTTTTATTGAGAGAGATACTTAATTTCTCATTACTGGCTAGAAATGAACAAAAACAAGATCCTATTTTTCTTTTATAAACAATTTCGCCAAAATATCAGACTTTATGGCAACTGGGAGGAATTGGATCTCTTTTGATCTAAGAAAACAGATGTCTTAGGAGTGACCAAGATGTTTAAACTAGCTAAACACGTGTGGACATTTCGGTAATGTGAGAAGCAGAGAGTGAGTTGGAAGCCAGGCGTTGTACGAGACGGGTCAGAGTTATAGTTTTGGGTTTGACAGCTTGTACTTGGCTCGGACAAATTAAGTTAATGAGAGCAAAAGACAGTTAAATCTGTTAAGTCGGGATTAACGAAGAATACAAGGAAACCTTAAGTAAGATATCGATGAGATCTCTCTCTCTCTCTCTCTCTCTCTCTCTCTCTCTCTCTCTCTCTCTCTTGAATCCTTGTTCTAAGAAAATACATTTTATAAAGAAAATAAATTCCTGTGTTTTACATTTCGTCGATCCACGAGGATTTGTGAATGAAATATTGCGAGAGAAAAACAGTAAGCAGTCGTACCTCAAGCCGAAGAACCAAGCGAAAACTTAATCTGTTGACTTAAGTTAATTGACCATGACGACGACGCGTGTCCACTGACCTGTCCTTCTCTTCATCTTGACCACATAAAGAGGAAGAATTTATTTGGGTGATCAACCGACAGGCTATTCCTGCTGCTAAGAAGTTCGTGTCGGTAAAAAAACATCAACCGACGCGTCACCTTGCCGAATTATTCCCTTGCCTTGTATACGGTTGCGTTTTGTATCATCTACACAATGCAGTTGTGAATGCACTTTCAGTGTAGAAACCACGTTACATTAATTTAAAGAAAGAAAGGAAAACAAAGAAAAAAACTGAATGAAACCAGGTTACACTTAGAAACTGACCTACGGTCACATCGAATTTTTTGTGGAAGGTTGGGTAAATATATACATCAAGTGATAACTAATTCTTTTTAGATTCGGTCATATTTGCTCCTAGTTTAAAGTTAATTTCATGTTGATATTCAGATAAAGTGTCAAAATAAAAGAGACAGTAGTAAACTGGAGGGTTTTGCCCTTCTTTAATCATAGAAATAGAATCAGTTATGTATGGAATTTTCATATGTTGTGTAATTTTTAAAAATTCTCGAATATTTTTATCAAACAATGTAAAATACAGACAACATGCCTAAAAGAATTGCTTTGTTTAAAAAATCCGATTGTAATTCCATCTCATATAAAAAGAAGAATTAATATGTCTACATATTAAATATCTTGCTTTTCATTGTTCTTTCTTATGTTATCATCTTCAATCAAACCAGTGTATGTTTGATTTAATAGGTAAAGTGGTGGTGTAGTTGTAGCAGTATCTCTGTGGCAAGCATGGATGCTGACTGGATTTAAAACTGTTTGACTTTGGAATTGTATCTTTTGCTCAATTCTCAGTGGATCAAATCTCCCACCCAGGCATGCCCATTATTATTATTATTATTATTATTATTATTATTATTATTAATTCACTTTATATGAGTTCTTCCCACCAGCTTTAGTAGATGGTCTTTCACTGGAGGCCGAGCGACAGCAAGACACCACAGGTCTCCTGTACAGTGTCTCTGTGGCAACCTTGGATGCGTATTGGATTTAAAAATGTTTCACTTTGGAATGATTGTTGGAGACAGAATGATACGGCATCGTCTTCTTTATGGCACCTCTTTTCGCTTTGTTATTATTTTTTTCTATTTTGTTTTGTCGAAAAATGTAGCTATCGTACGTCACCTTTTTTTAAGCCAAAGGAAAAGCTTCATGTAATTATGTAGTGGTCTTTACTTTTTTGGTATTTTGGCTTATATATCAGCCAGTGTGGAATGGACATTTTGTATTTTTTGCAATTATTCTTTTGTATCATGATTGATTGTGTTTCTTGGAGAAAACGGAAAAATAAGCTCATCAACACCCCCATCACTTTGACACTTCTTCATCAGTCATATTTGATTGATTTCAACTTAGTCAGATTTTTATTTGCACTTAGTTAAAAGTTACTTTTGTGCTAGCTCCAAAGTAAACTGCTATAAAGTTTGATACAGGAGTTTAAAAAATGAATCAATTCCTGTACGAAGTTACAGTTTACATATTGCTAATACCATTGGGAAAGGTATGAATCCAACTATTCTCCGTCCAGTTATGGGTAAATAGTAAGACAGATAGGGATTTTTAACCTTGGTTAGGCAACTAGTCTAGGAGACGGAAAACTCTGAATTCAAATCTCTTAAATCTCCGCTTGGGGTGGTCACCATTAGAATAGGCTCAGTCCTATTTAGTGGTCTAATTCAATTATTTTTTAAATTAAAAATGTAAAAAAGAATCGCTATTCTTTGTAGAATTTCTGAGTTTGCTTTGTTTTACGGAAAATCAACCATTTCCGGGTCGTTTAAGGCTGAATCAAGTCATTTTGATAAACAAAAGACAGGTTGCTTAAAGCCCCTGTTGTTACTTAAGTGGTCACCTATTTAAGTAGTGAATAGGCTCATCGCTGCTTAACTTGGGTGGTCTGGTGGGAACCCCTGCTTTCAGCGTGACTTAACTGTAATTTTGAGAGCAGGGTTAGCAAATAAAAATAGTTCTGGGTTGATATTTGCTAGATTATTAAAATGTAATTTTAGAAAGTAATATTTGAAGTTTTTAATAGGTTTTGTTTTTGTTTTTTTTTAACTTAAAGGTAATAAAGTATCTACGGTTTAGATTAAAATGTCAACGAAGAAGAAACTATATCAAATAAATGGAAGACATAAAAAAGAAGAATTATAGGAATGAGACAGAATGGATTTTAAATTTTAAATTGAGAAAAAGTTCAAGCATTCTTGTCTATCTTAGTTTTTTTGTTTTGTTGTTTTTTAGAAAGATGGGTTGAGTCAATAAATTTTTAAGTGTTGTTTACAGGTTCAATCCTGGTCAAGGAGGATAATATCATAGAATACATAACATAGCGTAACACTTGTAACCGGTGATAGTTAATGGAATGAGAACAGTCTACCTCCGTTGTGTGAATAAACAGTTTGTTTCGAAGTTCTGTGAAAGATCCGGAGTTCAACAAGAAGATTCCCAAGTTCGATGAGAAAGCTCCAGAATTTGAGAAGGTTCCTGAGTTCGACACCATAATAACTAAAGAAAACTCGAGGACACATCGGCCGAAACTTTGTGTATATAATAATGAAGATGAGAACAATCGTCTGAATAATACAAATAATACAAATCATACCGACTTATTCCAGGAAAGAGAAAAGATACATGTATATAGATGTCATTTCGGGGGACATTTCGGTTATTCTATATATTTATACAACCATCCGCATGATTAGAATGTTATACTAGGTCAATTTACTTGGTGGAGTTTTACTGGTTTGAATTTAGAGATTTCATTCTACTAAACTGGTTGCTTAAGCAAAGTTAAAGAGCCTGTCCAAATATTCACGCATAGCTGGAGGGAGAATACTTAGATGCATACTTTTCTCAAGGTTTAACGCTATGTAAAATACTACCACTCCCATCCAGGATTTGAAGACGCGGCACCGTGTCAATTTTATATGAGGATAACCATTACACAATGAACACCTCCATATTTAGGTTTATAGATAAACGAAAATGTTGTGCTTTGAGTGTGTATGAGTGTTTGTGAATATGTGTGTATATGTAGGTTTGGGTGTGTGAAGGTTGAAGTTTTGGGGAGATAAGCTAATTGACAGATTTTATCTCCCTATATATTGTCGGACTACACCGGTAGAGTAAATCCTATTTTCATTTATTAAGTTGTATGCGACTGTCCACATCAAATATATATTGCTATTCAAGAAAGTTTGACCTTGATATTTAGAAAACCTTAAACTTTGAGGGTCTCAAGGTTTCATTGCTTACGCTTTATAGATATTGCTTATATTATAAAATTATTCTTCTGGGTCCTTGTAAAATCAGTCTGACAAAACTAGCATAAAATTCGGATTTTATTTAGATCCACTTATTTAAAGAAAAAAATTCTGTGCTAGTAAATCGTTTTTATCGACAGAAGATCGCAGAAAACGGACAAAATCTTTGATGATAATTGGTTGAAACGTGTCCTCTCAAGTGAATAGTTATGTTTACTAATGCAATTCACAAAGGTCAAATAAAAGACTTATGGTATAGTGCTGTTTTCTGCGTCTGGTTTTAGCAAACTAGGATTGCTTGATAAACCCATTCAAGGTAAAAAAAGATTTATTTATTGGATTTGTTAGGTTAAGACGTATGGAAATCTAGAGTTACTCGC
>CM042161.1:84615609-84625609 GCA_023376005.1 Doryteuthis pealeii | reverse complement strand
AACGTCCACAACTGTCGGTAATTTTCCATAGACCCCATGATTTTAAGTTAATGGCCTTAATTTAAATTCTAACTACAGGTACGTTATAAATTATAACTGCACATAAAGTGTGTAATAAATTCTTGCTACATTTAAGAAGAAATATCTTCTTACCTCGTAGACTTGATATTTTCAGGAGACAAAAAATGAAATTGAAGGAAAGAGAAAACTGAATACCTGGATTTTATTAAAGTATTAATAAATTGAAAAACATAAAAGAAACTGCAGAAGACAACAACTACGGTGATACTAATAATTGTCAGAACACTTGAAGCAATTCCAAAGAAACAGGGATTATGCGAATCGGAGATCAGGGAAAAGTTTGAGACCATACAGACCACAATATTGCTGTGATCACTTAAAATACAAATACTAAGAAGAGTCCTGGAGATCTGAGAAGACTTTCTGTCACTTGGTCTTCATTGAAAATCACCAGTTACTCCATGAGTGAAAACTCACAGAGAGTAAAATATTAATTAATCAGATGCTAAAGTTGATGATATGCTTGTTTTCCAAAAAGCAAAGGAAGAAACACAATTGCCAAATTGAAGTGAATAAGGTTTATTAATGTTAATTTAAAAATATCTTATTTAAGGAAATTATATTTTTCTTCTTTCTCTTCCGTTGACACGTCTAAATTAATCTGAAAATTATTAAGTATCTCAAGGTTTTTTTTTTAAATAAGATCGGCACTTCAAGTAATCTTTCGGTGAAATGAAATTCCCGAAAATTTCTATCAACATGTTTGACAGAAATTATAAAAGCAGATAATTAATCAGACGCCGATATTCTTGATGGAATTTCTGTGCAATGTGATGAATTTTAATTTGGGGATGAATGAGAAGAATAAGTATTTGTCTATGCTTTCGCTTGTTTGTGTAACGTTTCGGGGTCAATTTCGAAAGGAGTTGTTTGAAATAGTAATTATTATATATTCATCTTTTTACTTTTCAACTATTCTCTGGTTGTTGGGTCTGCTGTTAGATCTATTGTTGGGCTGGAGAGCATTCTCACTGTTGGAGTCTGGAACAACCTGAGAAGTACTTAAGGACGTTTTGTGTCGTTTATAGTTTTTAAATAGCAAACACAAGACGTTCTTGTTTTTTTGTTTTGTTTTGTTTTTTCTGATGTCATATTTTATTCTAACCTCATATTACGTCTATGCGCTTCAACCGCTCAGTACACACTTACAACTAATCACTATCTTTTTCCTACACTCTGAAAGACCAATCAGTAATCGAGGGGTAGCATTTCATACGTCATTCCAAAATGTTAAGTAACTTTCCAGTCTTATCTACAATTTTTAGTTTTTCCATCTCATTATATTACACTTGAATTTCACTCGGTGTTATCTTTTTTTTTTATTAACACTAGGTCTAGTCTCTTGACCGGGATCAGGTGATTCGTTTGTAATTCAAAGTCCCAGATAATTTTATTCGTCTCTTTCAACGGACGGACTCTCTTAATAGCTTGGCCATCTTAAATGAATGTACTTACCCAATTTCTCCGCTCTAGCAGGATATGATACACGGTTAACTTTCTTAGCAGAGTACAGCTGGTTAGAATTCAAAGTATTCCTTCTCTTAAACTATTTGGCTTACCAAGGCTACAGAAACCAGTCTGTCCTACTATTAACCAATATCTGGAAGGAAACTATATAGATTTGTGCCTTTCTAAAAGACATTAGTTCGTAGTGAAACGCAAAAATACTCGTCCAGGATTTGAACCCAATACTTAAAGTATACACCCCAGTCGGCAGGGTTTGCAGAATACGTTGACTGTACATCTGTAGAGGGGTTATCACTCCTACCTCAATAAGGCCACCTGTTGGCTGTGGGTTGGCCACCCGTGATGCCTGAGCACAGGATTCAGGGATAAGTAGTATGTGACTCGGATACTAAGTGGTTCCATGACATGCAACACTTATTTGGGATAGACGTACCGATCAATCGGCTGATGATACCAAGTCCTAGTAACTATATTATTGTTCCAAAACACCCACGCTTTTTTATCATATAGGTGCAAGAAGTTGGTAACTGAGGGGCAACCACCAGTATGTATCAATACACATCTTATTATAATGGAAAGTCGGTGTTTGTTAGTCTGTAAACGAAACTATGTCACTACTTACGTCACAATACCCCTAGGAACTGTGTAAATCTATTAATGAGTATTTGATTTGTAGTCAAAATCATAAATACATAGAATGAATCTTATTTATCAGCGATGTTTATGAAAATCTTAATTAGCCTGTGTTATTAGTGTATTTAAAACCCTGCAATGTTTCTTATATGTCACTGAAAAATAAGAGTTTACATAATATATGGTGCTGTTGATTTTCATACTGGTTTTAACAAAATTGGGCTTAATAAATAATCACTCGGTGTTATTGATTTTTAATATTATTTTTTTTTATTCAACTTATTAAAATCAATCCTATAAAAGATTTAATATAGAAATCAATTAAAACATAATTAAATTTAGTGTAAGTTTTTTATGTGCGTTCTTATTTAATTTCGTTAGTCTGTATAATTCAATATATTTCATTACATTAAAACTTACCCGGAGGGCGCATATACTTGCTAGTGGAGTTAATGAAAAATGTTTCTAGCAATTTATTAATAAACATGAAGTTATAAAAATGGACTTGGCATCAAATAACCCAGACGTGTTGATATGACATAAAAAAACAGATATTAAAGTGCATGTATGAGCAATGTTTGTTTTAAAGATAATCGAAAGCTTTCAGGGATTGTACAGAAGATGAATAAAGAAATATTTGCATCGACCATAAGAAAAACTTTTAAAAAATATGAACAAATACAAAATACAAATTAATCAATTGATGGCCATAAATAATTAAGAGTTTGCTAAAAAATAGAAATGAATTTTAATCAAAGTTACGCGAGGTCATTTTAATTTTCTTTTTCAGAGAATATAATGATTGTTGTTACCTCACATGAACAAATACTGAATATTGTATGATATATATATATATATATATATATATATATATATATATATATATATATATATATATATATGTATGTATGTGTGTGTGTGTGTGTGTGTCTGTGTGTGTAATGATAGAGAAGTTTTAATTTCCTCTCTAGAGAATTTCTGAGTGATTGAAATGGGTTGGTTGGATGTATTTCTGCTGAACACGAAAATTGGCGAATCTAGGATTTGTTATTAACAAATGTTGCTTGTTAGTCTTTCTTTTATTTATGTACACATGTCAATCTTCTCACATAAAACATAATTGACTTCAATTGTCAGATTTGGTCATAAAATAAATCATCTTAAACATCTCATTTAACGGAAAATTACAAGATATCGCCAAATAAATTGGAATTTAATACCGAATTTAAAAAGCTGATATTTTTAATTCCATTTGGTCAATTTTCGGTTAACTTTTCCAATTGTTAGTAGGGGGGGATATTTTCCGAGGCCTAGTGACCAACGTACTGAATTACAACATCATAGTAATTTCTAACCTCCTACCATGCCAGAGGAAGATAAAGTCTGATTATTGTGCCACGCTCAAAGCGAAGCACATGCAGTCGCGAGTGTAAAAATTGCACAAATCCCGTTGGCATTCCTCTTTTGAAGCGCTTAAGCCATCATGCAATAAACCCAGCCCTTTCCCTTTTTGTCTAGGATTCACACTGATATTATACATTTTACCAGTCAAATGGCTGAAGCCACTGGACACAGTGTTCCGAAAAGCCGGGTTTAACTTTGAGGCGCGGAGTCCCCGAGGAGTTCTGTTTAACATCGTAGAAAATGAGTTCTAATTTTCATTAGTGCGTCAAAGTTGACATGACTTTATTTCTTTCACTATACTATACTACTACTACTACTACTACTACTACTACTACTACTATCTGTCCGTCGTATCCGATGAGGAAACCATGCGAATCTGTTTTCTCCACTTGACTCTGTTTGGTTGCATCTTGCAAACTGCATGTTTCTCTTGGTGTTGTCTTTGTACCTGAGCTTTTGCCTACCGATTCCACGTCATCCCTCTCTCAGTTTAGAGTACAGAATCTGCTTGACAGTCTGTCACCCAAAGATCTGTTCAAGTGGCCTGTCCATCTAAGGTTGCACTGAAAAGTATGTCGTACATGCCTGAGAGTCCAGTTCTCTCCAGGATGGTCATGTTTGAAACATGCTCTCACAATTTGACATTTAATATACTGCACAAGTGACGGATCATGTACATATGTAGAATATGGGTATTCGCTTGGTATACCATCCAGACTTCTGCACCGTACAGGAGAGTTGAGAGAACTATGGCGTTGTATACTGCACATTTAGTTCTCATGGAGATATTTCAGTTGAACTAGACTCGCCTCTTCAACCGGCCAAATGCCTTGAAAGCATTTAAAATTCGGAAATCAAGATCAAAATCAAAATCCATTCTTGTAGACGAACAGCAGTACTATTTAATCAATAGCTGGAGGATATGGAGTTTCATACCTTTCCCTGTGGAGTGTGAAGTACCCTTTCATCGCCATTACTTCCAGATCCGCTCTTACTCGAAGTGCTAGTTTCTGTTAGTCCCATTTATGGGTAAAATAGATTAAAAAATGAGTTTTAAAATTGTTTTAAAGAAATTGGGTTCAAATAAAATATTGAATACCCATCACGAATGAATAAAATAAAACGCGATTAGCATAAAATAATTCAACAAAGGTTGACGTGCCGTAAAATCCAACCCACCAATTAACAATCATACCTTTCCAGAGAATATTATTCCGAGAGTGAACGTATTATGGTGACTGGAGTCCGAACTCGCTTACTAGGATGTAATAGGCTGAGTGAGTTGCTGATCGGCACTACCTAATGATGATAATATATGGCATAAACCAAATACAAAATTGAACAATGTACTTGGCAATTAGTAACCTCATTGCCTTATCGCAGCATAAATTCTCCAGAGTCTACAAGGTCAAATACCAGACTCAGCTGATTGCATTTCACATAACGCGAATGTACTTAGAAAAGGTACGAATTCAACTATTCTCCCTTCAGCTATCGATAAATAGTAGATCAGACTGGACTCTTTACACTTGGTATGGTCACCAGTCGAGGAAAATGAAAAACTCTGAATTCAAACCAAAGGGTCTTTCTTCTCATTAGTCAAAAGTCTTTGGGAGCTCCACATAGTGGATCAGTGAGTAAAGGCAATGAAAGGGTACTACACACTCCCCAGAGCTCCAAAATTGGAACTTCACCATTAGATGCAGTTTAATAGATTCTTGGGAAGTAGATCTATTTTGCAGGTGAGTTAATTGATATTATTTTTTAGATAGATAATTTGTGATGATTTGTTGATGATTGATCATTTCTTTAATTATTCTACAAATTAATATCTATTCAAATTGATTCATTATTCATTTCATAAATGGTTATGAAATTAACAGGTTGATATAGAATTGAAATTTCCGTATCTTTCGTATTGATTCATTTATCTATATATTGATTTCTCATCTACTGAAACACATATAGATGTCCTCACAAACATTGCGTTGTGTCCAGCAATGCATAAAAGATCAGTATCCTAGGGAATAAAAAAGATGAAAAATATATACATTAATACTCCTGTTCCTTAAAAGTACGACCGTTATTATCTTGCAACACTCTCTGGTTAAAGATGAGACTGTCCAAATCGTCCAAGTTGAAATGCAAAAATGTAAATATTGATTAGCTTCTTTTGCTTATCCAATGAATTCTTATTTCTTATGTGTCGTCATCTCAGATAAATAATGGATAATTACGTGTTTATTATAAAAAAGAAAACGGAACGAAAAGGAGATGCTACTCAGAAAATATAATAAGAAAGAAAGAAAGAAAGAAAGAAAGAAAGAAATAGATTAGGGGAAAGATAGAGAGAGAGGGTGAGCATACGCAAGCAATATCGCTAGTCTGTTTCAATCGAACATAATGAAAAGATGAAAAGAAGGAAAGAAAGAAAAAAGAGTGAAAAAGAGAGTCAAGATTTTTACATATTGAACTAACCCAATAGCTCTTAAGTAAACATATCAAGCGTTGTAATAATTAAATTATTATACTGTGGTATTTCCATAGATTCTACTAGTAAATACCTATTCCAACATTCTTAAATGTATTGTTAAGTAAGCCTTGATAAGTCTGGTACACATATTACTTACATTAATGGCTGTTTCTTAGTGGGTGTATTCTTAGCATTAGTTCGCTGTGTGACGCCATTGGATAATAACATTATTTAATTGTAATTACAACGTATGTGTCATGTATAAAGCAAAGATTAGACATAGTATTTTGGAGACTTGGGTTACTGTTTAAAAATGTGAATACGTAGCAAGAATTAATAAAAAAATAACTTCGCCATAAATAATCCAAGGATTGACATGCCGTAAAATCCAATCAACACACCATTATTTAGCACAACGCCTGGAATAGAGAGCACACAGTGTGAATATAACTCATTTCCTAATAATAGTTTGTCTATTCTCCATGCTGTCTTCCTTATAAATTAGGGTCTATTTTTTATCAGAGAGGCATGTAAAAAGTAAAGTAAAGTAATAATAATATATATATATATATATATATATATATATATATATATATATATATATATATATATATATTAATAAATTAATAATTACGTGAACATAACTGTTTTCTCTATCGCTGTAGAACGTTTTCTTCAAGCCATTTCAAAAAAGTTCTTTTTTCGAGTATCTCAGAAATGACTTCAACCGATTTGATCTAAAACAAGGATTTACTCTGACTAAGGCCGTTATTTCTTTGTATACTATTGTATATTATTGTTATTTCAATTTATTTTTTATTTAAATAATAATAGATAGAATACATGTATACATGGATAAACTCCTGGCCAAAACACGTGTCAGTAAAATAAAATAAAATAAATCCCGTTTTATCCATTCAACATTTTCTTTCCTTTATTTTTCATTTAAACATATATATATATATATATATATATATATATATACAAAGTGTCTAAAAATAAGTAGCGAGATTTTTTGTACCTTTTGACACACCTTGTATTCTGAAGGAAAACATTCCATTCATTAATCATTTTCAGAATACAAGGTATGTCAAAAAGTACCAAGTTTAAAGCTGTATCAAAGATAGAAATGAAGAATGAATAGAACGTTATTTTTTCAGAATACGTTGTTAAGTTGAGGCTTCTTCAAATTTAGTTGCTGTGTTGTTATACCACTCCTCATATATATATATATATATATATATATATATATATATATATATATATATATATATATATATATATATTGTCTTTTTAACAACGAGACAACGATTTGCTACGTCATTTGGCGAGAAGCCTTTCTTTCTACGAATTTTCTGAAGTTGATTGTTGATGCCGAGTTGATAACCTCGGAACTTTCGACGGCGATTAGTGCCACATGTCATCACAGATAGAGACTCATATTTGGTCAATTTGCAATCCTCATCGTCTGAGACTGCAATTATCAGACGGTTCGCGTCGATTGGAATTAGAATAACGAGAATGTCAACCACTCATCAGATGTGTGTTCCACTAAACGAACGAAAAGAAACACATGTGAATTTGTAATTAAAAGGAAACAAGATAAATGCCAAGACCGAGACGCTTTTAATAGAAAATGTCTCATTACTCAAGATTTATAATAATCAAAAGTCTTCTCCTAAATCGTCAACAGTTTCTTTTTTTAAAAACTATATTCGTCAGTTTGATTAATCAGAAATTAATTAAAACCAGGGAGGATTGTTGTATTTACTTGGTGCAATTGTACCAGGCATGCGTTCATCTCTTCCACTTCCAGCAATTACTATTAAGTATTAAACGCACAGTGGGGTCTTTAGCCGGGGTTTGTCTATTAGGATGGCAACTTTAAATTTCAAGTAACGATATTATCACCAACATCTTTGTAATAATGTCTCGGAAAAGTAATTTCCAAATACATGAAATGTATAGCCTGAGACTGATATGAACAGGTGAGAACACAATTTATTCATTGTAGTTTATATATATATATATATATATATATATATATATATATATATATTGTTTGTTTGGGGTTTAGTACGAAGCATTAAGTAGTAAATATAAGAAACTCAGTTTGTCAATGTAAACTTTCGTTTAATTTCGTTAAATTTTCGGGACCGTTTGTATTTGTACGGGTTAAGATATCCTAAATCATTGCTCAATCTGTGTGTATGTGTGCGTAGACGTGTTACCAATTTCATTTCAGTATGTTTGCGTGATTGTGTGGATGGAAAACGGTGTTCAATTAAAATGCACTTCAGATTTTCCAGGTTGTGCAGTAGTTTGTTGAAATTTTGTACAATGCTACTTAGTTCAGATTTTTGTTTTATTGTAGATTTATGGTTGTTTAATCTGAATCTAAATGGTGTTTGTGTTTCCCCTACATATCCACTGTTTTTGCATTTCATGCAGTAGATATAGTAGATGATGTTTGCGATGTCACAGGTGAGATGTGGGGGTTGGATTTTTATGTTAGCGTGTGGTATTAGGATTGAGGGATCTGTGCTTATGTATGCGCATACTTGGCATTTTGACTTGTTACACCTTTGGTTGCCTTTTTGTGTGTAGGGATTTTCTGATGCAGTGAGGATGTTGCATAGGCTGGGTAGTTGTCGTTTGGAATTGATGGGAGATTTTTGGAAGGTGAATTTTATTTTGGTGTCGGATTTTAGAATGTTGTACTCTTCTGTTAGTGTTTTTGTGAGTGTGTGCATGTGTTGGCCATGGTGGAATACCATAGGGGTTCGATCGTTGGGTTGTGTTTGTTTGTATTTGAGGAGCTCTTGTCTGTTTAGGGATGATGCTTTGTTAATTGCTGTTTGGATTAGTTTCATGGGGTAGTCGGCTTTTAGGAATCTTTGTATTAGGTTAGCTGAGTGGTGAGTGTATTCTTGGGGGTCTGAGCAGATACTTTTTATCCTTATGCATGCGCTTTATATTATCGATTTTTTAGTTTGTATGGGCGATTGATAAAGTAGTTAAGGAATGTGTGGTTATCGGTGGATTTGGTGTATAGAGTTCTAGTTATATTGTTGTTTTTGGCTTTGATTATTACATCTAGGAATGGGATGGAGGTGGGTGAGAGTTCTATGATGAATTTTATATTGTGGTATTTGTTGCAGTCTTTATGGAAATCTAGCAGGCTATTTAGGCCGTGTGTCGTGCATATGAGGAATATGTCATCTATGTACCTACAGTAGTACATGGGGGCTAGGGGTAGTCCCTAAGGAGTTTGGTTTCTAGTGTGCGAATGAATATGTCTGCATAGCTAGGTGCATCTTCGTACCCATCGCAGTGCCTTTGGTCTGTAGGTAATGCTGTTTGTTGAATTGGAAGTTGTTGTGTGTGAGGATGAAGTTGTGATTTGGCATATATCTCTTATCTGGACGGTGGGGATAGCCATGAGGAACTCCCTGCAGACTTGAATACCTTCATTGTGTGAAATGTTGGTGTACAGTGATGTTACGTCCATTGTTGCCAGTATGGATACCTCTTGGAGTGTTCCTGTCTTGTGTATTTCATTTAAGAAGTGTGTGGTGTCTTTGACGTGTGCGTGGAGTGTGGCAGGGGATTTTGTCTACGTATCCTGACAAGGGTTCTATTAGGGTGCCTCTCAGCTGCTATTATGGATCTCCCAGGGGTAATGTCGAGGGATTTTGTGAGATGTTCGATTCATGTGCGTTGTTGTTGTTAGTAGTGCGGTTGGGTAACCTTTCTGCTATAAGATTTGGGAGTTGGTAGAATGTTGCTCTTTTGGGGTTTTCTGAAATGAGGGTGTTCATGTTTTTTGTATGAGGTTCTTAGCTAATTGTTTTAGTTCTTGTTTGTATTCATTTATGGGATCTGTTGGGAGTGGTTTGTAGTGATTTCTGTTATGCAATTTGCGATGCCGCTTCTGCTATA
>CM042161.1:84578109-84610609 GCA_023376005.1 Doryteuthis pealeii | reverse complement strand
TACTACTACTGGAACTTTGTGTAATGGTGATGAAGGAGTACGTCACACTCCCCAGAGCTCAATATGAACTTCACCATTAGATGGAATTTAATTGAATCTTGGGAAGTAGATCTCTTTTGAAGGTGAATTAATAAAAGCTAATTTTTAATTTCTTCATTTCTGTCTCTAATGACAGGCCCAGTAATGGGTTAAATAGTAGAACTACTGTTATTCTACAAGAATGGCTTTGGCATTAGATACCCCACGAAAACTGATATACCAAACCAGTAGGGTTGAGAATACGCTGAGTGTATTCCATGCAGAGGAGAAAGCTCTCAAAAATGGGGGGGGGTAGGTCTATGATACTTAATTGCATCTGATGATGAGGCTTCAGTTCTGTAAATCTCTGGAGTGTGGAGCAAACCTCATTGCTATTAATCCTAGGTCCACTCTGACACTCCTACACATACTACACCTTCGGGTCGGTTAGAGTCCTATATATGTGTCAAAGATTACTGTTAAAAAATTATATTTGTATTTGTTAGAACCGGGTACAAAAAAAGAACACTTAAGAAGCAACTACCCAAAAAAAAATGGAAATATGAACTCGATTCCCTGACCTTCTTGACAAGATGAAGTGACATGCTGTTGATCTTATGATCTGTTCTCGTTTATTTAATAAATATTTTTGAAGGAAAACAGGCAAATTAACTTAGCTGGTAAGTAAAAGATCGACTCCTTTACAAAGCTACATAGAGGACCATTTAGAAACTCTATTTTAAACGGGGAGACGCGGTTGTTGTGACGACATAAGTTCATGCAGAACTCAAATATAGTTTAATAAACAACGACATACAGCGGCTATATATATATATATATATATATATATATATATATATATATATATATATATATATATATATTATAATATTCTCGTGGATGTTTTTCTAAAATTTATATTATAAGATATAAATCTCAGAATAAAGAGAAATAAAAATGAATTTACAATACCTGAATGTCAACTGTTGACATATGAACCATGTTGTTGAATTTAAAGGTTAATATGTCCTTGGGGTTTTCAGAATATATTCTAAGCGCCCTTTCGGAGGGGCCGAAAATAACCCTGTTGCTTCCTCTGCAAAGGTGCAAGACCCCCTCAAAAGGTTGTCCTGAATATGAAACCAAATTGCTTCCGGCGCTGAAGCTTCAGTTTTTGGAGTTATGGGAAATGTGGTGATGCTTCTTTGTTGACATTAATACCACGTACACTCTGACCCGGGGTGGTAATACTCTTATTATCCCATCTATTGATCCGTTTGAAAATGTTTAGAATTAGTTGGGAAAAGCCGTGGTTGTATAATTAATACTGTGCGGTTGCACTACCTGGACCGTAACAAAGTGCCTAGAGAATAAGCTGGATGGGAGCTGCACAAAAATACAGCGTGCGATCTTAAACAAATCATGGAAACAAAACCCAACAAGAAAACAGCTGTACGACTACTTGCCCTATAACACACCCCATTGAGTAAGACGAACAAAACATATAAGAATGTGCTCGAACAATGTATTAAGAATGACTTTCAAATTATTAGAGTCAAATAGAAATACCTGATACAATATAGTATTGACACGATGTAGTCCGGAGGGCTTAAGGATGACAAGAAAGTTCGCCCTAGCCAGGGTCTTTTATTGCGGGGAAATAATGGCTCTCCTAAATATTATCAGCACCAATGCGCAAAATAACTAATACGATGTCGTCCAGACAATTTCCAATGCTAAATATGGGAAAGAACATAATATATTTTCCTGCGTGTGCTCGATTGAATTGACTAGTCTCTTTGAGGAGGTAGGAATCCCGATACCTTCGCAAAGCATCATGCCAAACCCGTAGACTTGATTGGCCCCCTGTTTATGTTTAATTAATCATATGACACACCGCTCTAGTAAGAGAGTGAAGGATAGATTACAGTCAGTCGGAGAGGCCCCCTTCGATCAATTGGCTGGTTACGTCAAGCCCTAACACCTATATGATAATTCCAACCCTATTACTCTTATGGTAAGCTCCGACCCTTTTTATCCAATACAGAAGGCGGTGGATGAGGGTCTTATTGCCCTGGATATGACCTTAACCTATCTGATAGTGAAGTTCCAGTTCTGGAGCTCTGGGTAATGCGGAGTACCCCATCATCACCATTACTCACACCAGGTTCACTCTGACCCGGAGTAGTAGTACCTGTTAGAGTCCCATATATGGACCAAATAGGACAAAAGGAATTATAAAAAAATATGTTTTTAAAAATTTCAGCATACAAACAAATTGAGTACCCATTAAGAATGAATAAAATAAAAAAAAATGTCTTCGGCATAAAATGACCCAACAAATGTTGACATGCCGAAACATCCAATCAATCAACAAATAAACATCTTCAGCATAAAATGACTCAATGAGTTGACATGCCAACCAACTAAACAATCAACTAACAAAAAAAAAATCTTCTATGTTGGCTGTCGATGTTGTATTAGATGCCGCTACACATTGTCTACAAGACTAATTTGCTTTGGCAAGTATTAGAGGAGCAAACGGTCGACAAGGTGCGACAAGTCCGACAGATGCATCGTTTTACTGTCATTTGACTGAAAAGCATCACAGGGATAAAACATGGCCTCTGCCCGCATCGATGTTGGTCTGATAATTGGTTCTTTCGGGACATCATTAGACGAAAGTGTATTGTTGTCAGTGTGAACGACAGGTAGGTTTCATGAAAACCTAATTTAAATTCAATAATGGTAATGACAACATCGACAACAATTGATGAAAGATATTTATTTTTTCTCTCTACACACTTATGTCAGTTTACAGAACAAAAGAAAAGAAAAGGAAGATAAACAAAAACTATAGGGTATAATGGAAGTTAACTGCTAGACCGGAGAGTATGATTTTTCTGAGGTGGAGCGCCACATCTAAAGTCAGCTTCCCACTTTACACAGATCAGGTTATCCAATCTGTGCTACTCATACGCTGAATTGGCGGGGACCGGTATTGAACTCAGAACCTTGCGATTCTAAAACAAGTGCTCTGCCAACGAGTTAAACCGAACAACGGTTTTTTCGGTATATATTTTATGGTACCCATTTTAAGGCATACGTTTTAAGGTACATATTATTATTATTATTATTATTATTATAAGTAGTAATAGTAGTAGTATTTCACCCCCGTAAGTTTTTTTACAACAGCATTTGCTGATGGTCTTTCACTGGTTACAATACATTTTCTCATGTCTCCAGAACTATTCTGAGTATTCTAGCCGAACTCAACAATGCTGTTTTCTGGATGATCTCAATTATTCCTCTGATTTGCAGTACCTCTACTCTGTTTGCTAAACTGTCGGGGACCGTTCCAAGTGCATCAACTACAATTGGTATAAATTTCACCCGCATATTCCAGTTTTTATTATTATTGAGTTTTTCATATTATTATTATTATTATTATTATTATTATTATTATTATTATTTTACATCTTGTGAGATTTTTAACATCAGTTTTAATGCTGAAGTGAGTGACAGCAAGTCTCCTTAAGTCTCTTGACAGTGCTGTGAATTAGATGGTCTAAAAAATTGATAATTTTCAGAATAGTAAGTTTAGGTTATCTGGTGACAGAGATGAAATATTTATTCATTTAAGCTCAGAAAACTGGCAAAAATGAATACAAAATAGGTAGAATGCCTGGGTAGAAAGGATGATCGACTGGAAATTGTGCAATATACCGACAATTTAACCATGGTGGTAAGTGGTATATATCTGTCCAAGAAATATAAACATATAAACTATCTGAGATTTGAGATAAAGTAAAAAGATAATAAATACCTGGATCTTGCCTGGGAGTTGAAAAGGTTCTAAAATATGAAGATAACTGTGGTATATATTGTTGTTAGTGCACTTAAAACGATCCGAAAATATATGGAAAAAAGACATTGGTAATTGCAGATCAGTTGAACAATCGAGACCATCGAGACCACAGCATTGTTAAGATGAGATAGAATACTTAGAATATTCCTGGAAAGCTGGGGACACTTGCTATACTTCAAATCTCACATGGTAAAATTAGCGTCAAAAAAGCGTACGGAGTAAAATAATTTTCTAATATTATATTTTCAGTTATTTTCTTTTTAGAATGCATTATCTATGCTTTCAGAACTAGTATAGTATGAAATCATTTAAATATCATCTCTAAAAATCTACACGAACCGTAGATGGGACTTAACAGGTATTACGTTCCGGAGACACTGTAGATCTGTGAGTAATGGGTAACTGCATTCCACTGGACGGGAAGCTCATCAACCGATAAAATTTAATTTCATACCCAATCTTATCCTAAGTTATATATATATATATATATATATATATATATATATATATATAAAGTCATATATATATATATATATTAATAAAGTCATCCACAGACACGTGTTTCGGCATTTCATGCCTCTTCAGTGTGGCTAGACACAACTGTCCTTGGGTAGGGTCGAACTCAGACTGACCGCATGGTAGTCCGATATCTTATCCCCAGGCCCACTGACAGCTGATGCGGGGACTGGTGTTTTTAAACTATTAAGTATATAGGAATGTATTTTTCGGTCACTGAGAGATCAAGTTTCCGGAGAAAGGACACACACACACACACACACACATACACACACATATATATATATATATATTATATATACATATATATATATATATATATAACTTAGGATGGCATTTAGGATATACATATATATATATTTCACTATGTTTTTGCTCTTTGTCTGAAGATGGTGCTACTGTTGACAGTTGAAATAAATTATTTCATTATGTTTTTAATTTCATTTTTCATTATCCATCTATATATATATATATATATATATATATATATTATATATATATATATATATGTGTGTGTGTGTGTGTGTGTGTGTGTATGTGTGTGTGTGTGTGTGGATAGATAGCTAGATAGCTAGATGGATATAGATTTAGATATAGGTAGATAATATGGGTGCAAAATAGTGCTCAAAATCGTGGATTGAGCTAAGTTAGGAAAGCGTGTACACGGACTTAATGGCGCTTGTTAACTGATAGTCTTTCGCTTCTGGGATAATTTAAACTATATATATATATATATATATATATATATATATATATATATAAAGCACACATATATATGCATACATATAATACATATGTATATAGACACACACATACATGCATGTATATGTACATATATCTATGCGCATGTGTGTGTATGTATGTGTGTGTGCTGTAGTTTCGAGATAATTGAATTATATTGTTAATCGTGAGTGAAGCAAGAATGAACATTTTAAATAAAAAGGACAAGAAGTTTAAGATGTTTAATAGGAAAGAAGGGAGAACGCAGAATGCAAAGGGTAGAAAGAATATAAAAAGGGGCTGTTTTATATTTTTTTACATAACTGGTGCCTAATGAAATAAGGGTTGCTTTGCAGAACTGCGTATTGCGCAAAGAAACGACCGGAATGGAACGATCCATATCCAGGATCTGCGACGGCACGGCACTGCGCAGAATTTTGAGGGGTGAGGCCGATGGTTACCGCCCCCTAATAACAGAATCAATGCCTGCAAGAGATGCCTCCTCATTTGACTACTGTCCTTATTAATATGGAAGAATGGGCTTATTTTGTTAAAACAGAGGCGATGTCAAGATGACCTTATTGATAAGAATAATAATTACGATACAACTCGAGGAATATGTGCTCATATATATATATATATATATATATATATATATATATATAATATTTGCTTATATATATGTGGGTGTGCGTGAGAGAGAGAGAGGGAGGGAGGGAGGAAGAGAGAGAGAGTGTTAAAATCTACGAATGATATAACAAAACCAACCAAAACATCAATCGCATACCCCATCTAAACACCCATGCATATGTGATAAAATATTTGGATAAAGATATTTGTTTAATAAAGATTTACTGAAAATCGAAAATCTTTGAAAAAACTTCAGAATTTATATTTCAACGAAGGTATTGATTGTAGATTCATCAGATTTCATCGGATTTAACAAAAAAAAAAAAAAAAGAAATAGAAATTGTTGATTTAATCGTTATGGAACTAAATACGCTAAACGATATTCTTTTAAGAACTTCTTAAATTTGAAATCTGAAATATATGAAGATATGTGAGAAAATAGATGATTAAAGGTATATATATATATATATATATATATATATATATATATATATATATATATATATATATATATATATATATATATATATATATATTCAATAAATATTGCTCTGAATATAATTAATTCATTGATTATCTTACATTGAACACTCTTAGGGAAAATAATCCTTGTATAAATATATAGGTGTGCAACTGCATGTGGATATACAGAGGATATAGAATCATCCCCATTTGTTGGTTGCATATATATATATATATATATATATATATATATATATATATATATATATATATATATTTCGTAGTTATTTAGTATTGGAGAATTGAAAACAAATTGCACGATTACAGATGTAAAAGCTATATTCACTAATTATAGATTATAATACATTTAAGGGACAATTGTTAGTATTGGTTTGGAAGCAGTGTATTGGCAACTTATCACCAAGTAAATGCGCATAGGAAAGTTCACTCACGGGCACCTTGTCTTCATGGTATGGGCAATACGTTGCTTTAAACCAATGGTAACGCCCCTTAAATCTATTGTAATTTTTAACAAATAAATAGATATACAGGCGAATAGGTGTGTGTCCACACGCGTCTGTCTGTGCGTCTGTGAGTTTCTGTTTCTGTATAAATTAAAAGAAGGGAAATATGACTTGAAGTATAATCTCAAAAAGTACACTCATAAAATAATATATTTAAAATTGTGTGTTGTGCTGAAAGAAAAAGCAACATTGATTTGCCATAAACAACCACAATAACAAACGTGAATTTATATCTAAATGTAATCACTCGAACAAGTACGTATCAAGACATGCAAAGCAGATAATTTAAAATAAATACCAATACATTAAAAAGACAAAATATTTTTATTCTAATATATTAGACTATATTCCGTCTTTCTCCGAAAATAAGACAGGTCTTATATCAATTTTCACTCTGAAATATAAGACCAGGACTTATTTTTGGGAGATGTTGAGTGTTTTCGTCACATTATATGATTGTGACGAATTCTTATTTCTCTCGTGTGTTTGCCGCTCTCAACTAGAGCTTATATTAAAATCATACTGAAAAATCATGCTAAGTCTTATTTTGAAGGTAGGTTTTATTTTCTGGGTAAAGCTGTATTATATGCCATATAACATAAAGAGTGAGTGATAATAACGGATAAACGAAATAAAGCGTGAATGTTGAGTGACACGCGATAATTAAAGTTTTAACTACATACTTTGAAAGATCATTTTAATCGCCTAAAGTGATGAGATAACATGGATTTTTTTTCAATTTGTAGAGTGTCCATATATACAATGAATATAATGAATGATATTTACGCATGTGCGTGTAAGTATATAGTTTGCAGAAGCCCATCCCTAGGCCGGATTAACAATGTATTTTTAACGTTAGGAGCCACGCAAGAAACGAAGATCGTGCAGAGCTTACACAAAAAAAGAAAACTCTGAGATAATAATTGTTATTGTTTCGAAATTGATCAACTTGAAATAATAGCTTTTCGGGCTGAGCCCAAAAATCCCTATTGGCGGAATCAATATATATATATATATATATATATATATATATATATATATATTATCATCATCATCATCATCATCATCATGTCACGCAAGTAGCACGGATATCCATGAAAATTTCTCGCCAACCCTCCCTATCATTCATTGCCCCCGGGAGCTCCTCTGCGCAGCATCCAGCATCCTCACATAGTTGGTCAATATAGGTCCTGGCTGGGCGACCCACACTAGCACGCCCATGTGTTGGCTTCCACGGGAGTATGTCGCTTATGAGCTCGTCATTACTTCTCCAGCAGTGTCCCGCATGCTTAGTCCGTCTTACTCGTATGGTTTGGGAGATGGGGGGAGGGGCAAGTGGCCATACAGCTGCCTCCTTTTGGGGTGCTGTTTCCACGACTTGTTTAAAACTGTATGCAGCATTCTTGAGCAGGTCCCATCAAGCTTATTTTCAAGGCGCTTCGGTAGGGTCCAAGTGGTGCATCCATACAGAAATAATGATATAACCACAGCCTGAAAGAATTGTCACTTTAGCTTGTCAGCGAGATCGGATTTCCATATGACTGATAATTTGTTTGTCGCCAACCACACCTTTCCTATTCGTGTATTGATATCGCTCTCTGTGGATAAGATATTACTACCTAGGTATGTGAATTGTTCTACTATCTTGAGAGTCTTACCGTCTTCTTTTTGAAGCTCATGAACTCCGTTTTATCAGAGTTCACATAGAGGCCTATATTCTTTGCTGCCTTCTCCAAGCTATGTAGTAGTGACTCAGCCTGTGCTGGTGTATATGCAAGCAGTGCGAGTCATCAGCATAGTCTGCATCTGTGACAGTTTGTGCGGGATATCGCCTGCTCCTTGCCTTTCTTAGAAACCTTTTTCTTTTATGGTATCTAGTGATGTTCGGAGTACATAGTCTAGACATATCATAAATATATATGGTGCTAATGTATCTCCTTGTAGGACTCCAGCGGCGATGTCAAAGAAAACTGTGTCGCCATCAGGTGAGCGTACCATTGCTTTAGTGTCTTTGTAGAGCATCATTATAGCGGCAACAGCTTCTTTGGGGAGACCATATGCTAGTAGTATTTGTTCCATTTTACCTCTGTGTATGGAACCAAATGCCTTGGAGAAATCTACGAAGAGTAGCGTTGCCTCGAGATTCTTTTCTCGAACCCCTTCTATGATCCGTCGTATAGTCAGGATCTGAGAGGTTGTGGATCGATTTCTGGAGAAACCGTTTTGGTTTTTCCTAAGGATTTTCTCCATTTCGGGTTGGATGCGATTAAGAAGAAGGGCATTATATATATTAGCTGCAATAGCAGTAAGAGTTATGCCTCTGTAGTATTTAGCGATTCCTAGGTCTTCCTTTTTGGGGAATGGGAGGATGCATCCTTTTGTCCATTTATCTATTCTATTTTGTCTCTATACTGCATTGCATAGCCTAAGTAGTATGTCATTGAACTTATTCATCTTCCATACCTCTCGGGGTATTTCGTCAAGACCTGCTGCTTTTTACCTTTTAATTTCTTTAAGGCTTCTTTGAGTTCTTCTGTTGTCAAATCCCACAGTTTGATGTCTATTTGTCTATCTATGATGTTTTGGGTGTTATTATATATAATTTGGGAGGTTGTTTTGTGTGTTTTTGTGTCCATTATTGTGGAGGAAGTTGTCGAGGTGGTGTCTTGCTTGTTTGACGTATTGGTTGATGTATAGATTCCTTCTATTTGGGGAGTCCACGTTATGGTCCCACAATAATGGACACAAAAACACCCACAACAACCTCCCAAAGAGGGGAAAAAAATCCATAGCGACATTAAAAAACAACAAAAACATAACCATAATACCAATAGATAAAGGAGGAAGCACTACCATTATAGACACAAAACAATACATAGAGGAAGCAGAATCACAACTAGCCAACAAACACCACTACAAACCACTCCCCACTGACTCTACCTAAAGAAGAACTAAAAAACCTAACAAAAATCTTAGCCCACACACACGAGACAAGATAAATGCCCTCATACCATCTAACCCCACAACGGCTACATTTTACACTCAACACAAAATACACAAACTCCCTCAACTGATAGCAAAACAGTCACCCAACCATACCACCCACAACGATTTGCAAGACATGGCGCACCTAGCAAAATCTTTACACATTACCCCCCCCCCCAGGGAAACCCATAATAGCAGCCAACGGCACCCTAACTGAACCCCTATCAGGATACATAGATAACATCCGAAACCCCATACAACACACAATCCCCTCACATATCAAAGACACAACACAATTTCTCAACGAAATACAAAAGATAGGCACACTCCCGGACCTTGGATGTTACATCACTGTACACCAACAAACCGCATAATGAAGAGATCAAATCCTGCAGGGAATTCCTCACACACAACAAACTCCCTACAGAGCAGATAAACGACATTTGCTACATAACCCTCTTCATCCTAACGCACAACAACTTCCAATTCAACAAAAAAACACTACCTACAAACCAAAGGGACTGCGATGAGCACGAAGATCGCACCGAGCTATGCAGATATACTATATATGTGATATACTATATATACTGCACTAAATGCAAAAACAGCGGCGGGATGTGGGGGAAACATACACTACTTTCAGACTAAGCCTCAACAACCACAAATCTACCATAAAACTTAATTCTCCACACAGTAAAATCGCTTGTATTTTAACTGTTTTTAATACACACATCCCTATGTATGTAAAGGTCGCCATATAGTGATCCACCCCTTATATAGGAGAGTGTTGTGTAGACGAGTCCTGAAGTTATTTTAACTGTCGGTCATAAATTACCATCTTGTCCAGCTGATCCTCTGCTGTTAGTCATTCTTTAAGTTATCAGTAATTTTTCAGGAGGATAATACCTCTTGTCACGGAACAAAAAAGCGTTAAATCTTTTTTGTCAAGTAAGATAAATAAGACATGCTGGACATTGCAGAAGAAGTAAGAATGAACTCATAAGTGACGTTCTCTTTTTTGACACCTATACATCGACACGACAGTGTTGGCTGCAATGTGTGTACACTGGATGTCATGTTGAGCACTGATCATGAGTAATAACTTATAGGGTAGGACGGCGGTAGAAAGTCAAAGGAATCCGTGCTCGCAGTATGACTTGATGATGAATAATAAAAGAAAGTGGGAAATGTATCTATGAAACAAAAAGTACGTATGAGTAAACAACAAAAAGTCACCCTGGATAATAAGGTTATGAATAAAAGTTAAACAGGAGAGTAAGTATTTGAATAAATGAAAACTTGAGATCAAGGCTATGAAATCGAAAAAAGGAAAAAGAAAGAAAGAAAGTAAGAAAGAAAGAAAAAAAGAAAGTAAAAGAGAACAAATACAATGCCAAATAAAAGATAAATCTTATCATAATAGAGTTTCGGTGTCTGTCTGTAACAAAAACTACGCCACGGTTTACATCACAATGTTTATCAATAAGTATTTAATTTATAGTCAAAATCTTTAATTGATACATAGAAAAGTGTTATTTATTAACGATATCTTTAGAAATCTGAGTTAGATTTACCTAAAAAAGACCATGTTACTGCATTTAAAATCCAGCAACGTGTCTTATATATCAGAAATAAATAAAGGTTTACATAATATATGGTGTGGTTAATTTGCTAACTGGTTTTAACAAAGCCGGTTTTAATAAATAATTACTTGGTGTTGTTTATCACTAATATTATTGTTTTATTCTCTAACGTATTAAAAGGAATTATATGAATGCTTTTATATAGGTTTCTATATATATATAGGTTTTTATATAAGTTTAAATTACAATATAATTAAAATAAGTGTAATACTATTATATGCGTTCTTAATTAATTTCGTTAGTTTTTCAAATTTGATATATTTCTTTACGTTAAATACTTGCACCCGTTAATTTAATAATTTAGAAGGGAGAAATAAAACAAAAAACAATTAACACAGTAACATGACTTACAAAGAATTTTGATCTCAAACGGTTTGAAAAATTATAGCGAAATAAGAAAAAAAATAAGGCATGAAACGGTTCTACCCTTATAAAGCTGATCTTTTAATCGCCATTCAAGAATGTTGGACCCAACTGGGAATTGGTTGTTTTTATTTGTCTTTTATTTGTTTTTTTAGTGAGGGGTTGGAAGGGGGTTTGTTTTTTGAGGGCGATGCATCAAAAGAATCCATAAAAGAAAGAGCAACGAGTTAATCATTGTGATTTCCCAGGCCCAAGATTTCATTTTCTGGGAAATATTCTGTTAGTTATAATAATGATGCATAATTTGTTTGATATACATTTCATGAATTCAGTGTATTCAACTTTTAAACAGAAATCTTTTGGGGCAAATAATTATTGACAGAAAAAATATATACGTAATTTTTTAACAATTTAGACATGTACGAATTGATTTTTCTCTAAAAATGTATATATGTCTAGTCTTACATTCATAATACAGCCACCCACCCATATATATATATATATATATATATATATATATATATATATATATATATATATATATATATATTAGTTGTGTCTGTGGTTGAAAATAGAGGGAGAATGCGGATAAAACTACACAACAAAAAAATTCAAATGATATTTCGCTTCGGTCTTTAGCGAAGCTTTTTCGAACTCATTCTGTATAAAGAAAATAAAAAAGCTTCGCAAAAGACCGAATTTGAATTTAGTTGTTGTGTTTTATCAAGATTTTCTTCTATTTGCATACACATTTTGTCAGATTTACCCAATACTTACACCTCACACACACACACACACACACACATACACATATATATATATATATATATATATATATATATATATATATATATATATATATATATGATAATTTTCCTACTATTTCATACAAAAAGAAACTACTAATAACAACTCCTGTAGCATAATATATATATATATATATATATATATATATATATATATATATATATATATAGAGAGAGAGAGAGAGAGAGAGAGAGAGGAGAGAGTGATAGAAAACGAGAGAAAGGGATTGGAAGATTTTTAAAATAGTCGTACAAATATTGATAGATGAGTAGGTTTTTTAAGTCGTGCAATATATCGATATCTTCTTCGTTAATTTTGTCATGGTCCTTGTAGCATTGGGTACGTTGAAATGACTAATATTCACTTGACTTTATTTGAATTTTGGCAACGGCGCGCATTCATTGTGTACTGAAGCAAAGGATCAAATCCAATAAGTCAACTACGGTTCTGGATCACAACATTCGAAAGACACTTCGGAAACATTTTCAATCCTTTGAGGAAAACTGACATTTTTTTACAAAGACAAAAGGCCAAAAAAAGGTCGACCGTTGAATCCTTTTCGAAGAAAGATCCAAGGACAAATGGCACCAGAACGGCTTCTTGAGAAATCGATTCTGCGAGTCATAAATTAAGGGTTGAGATATATCTGTCTTCTTTCTTAATACATAAATCCCAAGGGGTCCTAATTTAACGAACAGAAGGGTTATTTAAAACTATAAAAGTATATCAATAAATTCTTCAACCCTTACAATTCGGATAAAATTCGAATCGTTCAGATTCATGCGCTTGATATATATATATATATATATATATATATATATATATATATATATATATATATATATATATATATTAGCAACGTTTTTGGTAACATTAGAAAAAATGACAGAACAAAAAACAAAATTCTAAAGGAATAACATGTTTTTGACTTTCTTTATTATATCCACCCGTTTTCAAATACTTCTTATGTTGCAAGATAATTACGCTCGTAGGGATAAGGAACACGAATATTAATGTATATATGAAAAATGTTGTTCTGGTTCCAACGGAAAAAAATGTAATATTTTATAAAAAAAAGAAAGAAGAAGGTCCGCAAAATGTATCGTTCTCAGAAAAAATGTTTTATTCTTTTTATTTATTAATATATTAATATATATATATTATATGCAACTTACGGCCAGTTTAGCTCAGTCGGTAGAGTACTTATCTAGGAATCGTAACGTTCCTGGTTCGATATGAGGCCCCACACACTCATTGTTTGAATAGTAAAGATAGGGTAATCTGATCTGTAAGGTAAAGTGAGGAATTGACGAAAATAGGCCACTCCGTAAACTGTTTATGTTCAATTAGCAATTACACATGATTATTTGATTTCTTCATCAATTGAAGACTTCGAGGTCATTCGATGTCATTCGTTGTGTGCGCTGGGAAATGCAAATTTACAATCATGGATGAGATATTCTTCAAAAGAAATTGTCTTGCAACTGTGCACTGAGGTGCATTTTGATAAAGAACATTGTTCATCCAAGGAAGAATGCAATGGCATGGCATAAAAGAAAAGAACTCAAAAATGACATGTCTGAAAATGTTATTAACTTTCGCACACGATCATCACACTTTACTGACATGAATGCAAATGAACATGCCTAGGTCATTCTAATGTCAGACGATTGTCCAGAAAGTTTACTACAAGAAATTTTCTTTGTGTTTTACATGCAGCTTAGTCGAATATGCAACTAAAGAATACAATAAATAGGATATAGCCGATGCTTGATAAAGTAAGATAAAGTAAAACCTGATATATATATATATATATATATATATATATATATATATATATATATATATATAAAATTATTTACTATGCTTAGCTTAGGTGTGACAAAAGGCCAGAATTATGAGGCCCCCATGAGAATTGAACTCGCTATCAATGGTCTGCAAATTCAGCTTACTAATCATTACACTACGATATATATACATGCTGCGTTTGTGTGAGAGTGCACACACACACACACACACACACACACATATATATATATGCATATATACGTATGTATAGACACATTCGTATATACATACATATATATACACATATATACATATATTTATACTTAGTCAATTTTAATAGTCCTACTCCACACCAGAAGAAAATAGAAATCTCATATTAAGTTAGTTCTAAATTGTCACAACATCCCTTATTTTGATTAACTTTAATTCTAATTATTCTATATATCATATTTACTTGTATACTTAATATAGTTTCGGTATATTACCCTATCAAATACAGTACTTAAATGTATTTTCTTTACAAACTACAACATTTTGATCTCATTTTATTTTATTTTGAAAATAAATACACATTACATCAAAATTTGGTATTTTTTTAGATTAATCTCGACTATATTCGTTTCTTTTTTTAAAGATTTTTCTTAATTCGTATGATTTCAAAATGTTATTTAATTCTTCTTAAAGAAAGATATTCTTTTTTTTCTTTTAGTTGTATTTTCGAATACTTTCATGACACCTTCACAAAGGGGAAAGAAAAAAGAAAAGAAACGCTGTAAATGATTACCATCACATTTTTCGTTTGATTTTCACTCAAAAATAACTTTTCTTGAATGAGTTTCATAACATCGCTTTGTAAAATTACCCTGATCATTGCTTGATATAAAAAATGCCAGACCTTAGGCATGGTTATTCATTCATTAATAAATAAAATATATCTCCTGAATATTTAAAAAAAAAACTATTTTATCATTACGTACCATCTGATCCATTAACATTATTCATGGACATATATATATATATATATATATATATATATATATATATATATATGCCTGTTGATATATTTAAGTAGATTAATTCAATTCGCAAGAATTGTAGAACAAAAGGTTGAAAAGAAGCAAATCAGATATGTCAGTTCCTTTATCGTTTGTCTCGTATGAAAATCTGAAGATGGATTGAAATCTCATCTAAGACACAATTGTAATTATGTAATACTGATCATATTTTATTTATCCCCCAAGTAAAAATTCCTCGAAGAACAGACATTCATCTTGCGTCTGTTCTCTTTAAGCACTGAACCCAGACTGCCAACTTGTTCTGACCAATCAGAAACCGACAGCTAGATTTTCCAAAAATTCTGAGTAAACTTCTACTATTACATACGTATAAGTAACATGTTTTGTCTTTCTGCATCTCATTATTGTACACGTACTTGTGCTCTGGGTTAAAAGCAATGATAAGCCAGATTTTACGTGTGTGTGTGTTTGTGTGTGTTATGAGGTTTGTCACTGTAGCTACTGGGGAAAGCAGAAATTGTTAAAATGATGATAAAAAAACAAGCTTCTTCGCAGTATACCCATATGAATTGTTAATACACGTCGTCATTGACTGTGTCCAACACGACACGTACGGTGCTCGTGACAGTTCACGTACAGATCAGCTTGAAGACGTTCGTGAGAGTTCATCAATGGTCGATCGGGGCCATCACGGACTGATTGGTGAGAGTCGGTCCTGTGGGTGGATCGTTGCAGCAGACGAGACTGTGAAGTTCATTTCTATGAATCTCGATAGAGGCTACACGTGCGGACAAACGTGTGGTCAAAAGATGTTCCTCGGCAGACTTGAGTAATGTCTATCAATTACACTACCTTCTTAGAGTAGAATAATATAGATTTCACAACATGCTTTATTGGGTAATACGAAAGGAGTCTTTAAAAGACCCAATAGAATAACAAGTTTATTTAATGCCAATTTTTTTTTTTTTTGGTTGGTTGGTTGGTTGGTTGGTTTTATGGCATGTATCATTATTGGGTTTTTGCCGAAAACGTTTTGTTTCTTTGATTCAATTTTCTTTCAAACTTTCAGTCTATTTAACCATAGTACAATTTTTACTCTACCATTTTTTCAGAAAATTAGAACTTCACTATCAGATAGATTTTAACGTCATATATAATTATATATATATATATATATATATATATATATATATATGTATATACTCTTTGGTGGAGAAGTATAAGAGTGACTGTAAGCTGGTCCTATTCTCTACCAGTAGTTTGTTGCAGAGTATAAATGAAACAGAGCAAATTTATTTGTGAATAAAAAGGGGTAGATTAATGTCAGCTTCTTTATTCAGTCTGGATAAAGATCTGACGAAACTCCAATAGTGGAAATGGTATAATAATCACGGGTATATATATATATATATATATATATATATATATGATAATTATGTTGGTCTCGATCCAGTAGAGAGAGAACGTCGGAAACATATCAAAGTATAACATGAAATGTTAGACACTGTACCTTATTGAGTGTTTAACCACTGGTATAATCCGAGCACAAGTTCACTAAATATTCGCATTTCCCCCTTAAGGATGTTATTTGATCAGTAGATGACGAATTTAGAAATTACTGCGTAATTTCCTCCAGAGACTTGTCGCTTGGTTTTTGAGGGATACATAAATCCTCCAAGACTTTTCTAGTAGGTCTTTTCTCCAATTGTACTCAGCAAAATTATTTTGTATTTTGTTTGGCTTTCACGTCCGATATCGTTTGCGATAAAAAAAACTGTTCTACGCGGTCCAGGTACGTCGTGATATTTCCTGACTCCGTACAGAATTCTTCTAAATGTCTGAGTAATGGCATTTTCTTGAGTGAAACAGATCCTCGTCTGCCAATTGGGGTAACCTGCTTAGCGAAATAATAACACGGGTAGTCCAGCTGACGTTAACCACAAGAAGTGATCACTTCCGCCTTTTATTCACAACTCAAAAGATGGCTGAAACGGTGCTTCCATTTCATAACAAAAACAATAGCAGAAACTGTGCTTCCATTTCTTAGTATACTACAGTAATATAACTCCATGTATTGTGTGATATATTTTAAATTTGTTTAATTTTAAGTAGTACGTAAATGTATGAAAATACATCGGTGTTGTAATTTGAAATTTGGGTTTAAATTGAATGTGTCCAATTGTATAGTATATTTTGGAAAGCAGGGGTAGTTGAGTTTTTTAATATTGGATGTTAAAATTTTCTAGTATCACATTTGCCAAAAATGTGGATATTTTATAGAATCCTGATCTTTGTATAATTGTGTTATAAGCTTCGATTAGTCTACATTTGTTTCTATTTACGGCATATCAAACTCAGAAGGTCAATTAATGCCGACAACGTTTTGAAAGAAATTCACTCTTAATTGATACACACTTTTTTATAAACACAGTTTTCTATTTAACACATAGATGGGAGCCGAACAGGTACAACCAATCGGGGTCAGAGTGGACCAGGGTTGGAGCAATAGGCTTGGGGCAATAATATAGGTGCAAGGGCTTGATATAACCAGCCGATTGATCGCCCGTCTAGCCTAAGTAGGGGCCAAAGTGAAGTGTTGCAGGTCATGAGCCGCTCAGCCACCTTAAGCATCCATAAGCATCACATCCTTAAGCATCACATCCTTAAGCCTCACAGGTCGTCACCGACGGCCAACCGGTGGACCCATTGGTGGAGTCTTACCTCTCTGCAGTTGATATATTCTAACGCCCCAACCAACAGGGCTGTACTATCGTCTACGAAAGCAATCATCGAAGGAATTTGGAAATCAAAATTATGTTTGTGAGAATGTTAAGAGATATTAGGGCATTAGTTGTATTTCCGAATTTGAAATCGTAGATTCTCTTTTTTAAATTTCTTAAGCAATAGAAATTATCCCAGAACATGTAATATGTTCTTTTACTTTGCTTTTTAATAAGCTGCTCCAAACGATTATGAATAATTATTCTGATTTTCTGGAGCCTGGAGCCGCTTTAGCTAAGTTGATAGAGCACCTGCCTCGAAACCACAAAGTTCCATACTAAAAATCGGCCTTCATTAACTCAGCATACGTGTAGCACAGTTTAGATCTTTGCAGTAAAGTAGGGAGCTGATGATAGGTGCAGCGCCACATCTTCGATGTAGAAAACAATTTCCGTGGTTTAGCGCTAGTGCCCGGCTTATATTGACAATAGTATTGTAGGCCGAGTGGGCCTACAATACTTTTTTTTTACTTTTATAACATTGTTTTATTTTGATACATTAAAATATTGATTTTGTTATTTTTTTCTGTCAGTGTTTATGATAATGCTACACAAAAAGACGAAGTGGATTGTTATTTCGGGACTTAAAAATTAGCCTCCCCGCAAAAACAAAACAAAAAAATCCTGTAATGAAATATCTCAAAGGAATAGATTTCGGGCTGAAACAATGAAAATTATCTTTTCATATATTAAATGGGTTTTATTCCTAATTTTTCAAAGAATATATTTTTATTTCAACTTAACTGCTAAATTTGTGTATTTATCATATGAGGAAAGATTCAATAAATACGACATTGGGCTGAAACAACTGAACCCAATCTAAGTGTTGTGCTTGGGGGGGGTATGAGACTGCGTGGTTAACATCAAAGATTCACAGCCCTGTTAATTGTGGCTGTAGAATAAGCTTACTGCACCTTTACAGAGGGGTAAAATCCTCATACTAAGGTCACCTGATGGCCTTTGATTGCTACCTGTGATGCTTAAGGACGGAATCCTTATGGCTGGGCAGTCGCCTCAGATAAATCGGCAGCTCACGTCAAGCCCTAGCATATACATTATTGTCCCAAACTTATTGGCCTTATGGCAACTCCCAAACCTTTTTATCATTTGTGCTAGAAGGCGGTAGCAGAGGGTCTAATGGCAACGTTCCAATTCTGGAGCTCTGTTGAGCGTGGAGTACCCTTCATCGCCATTAATCCCAGGTTCAATCTGACTCTGAGGGGTAGTACCTTTTAGGGTCCCATTTATGGGTTAAATAGAAAAAATGAGTTTAGAAGAATGTATTTAAAAAAAGGAGTTAGTTATAAACAATAATTTAGTACCATCAAGAATTAATAAAATGAAAATGTCTTCGGCATAAAATAACCCAACAAGGTGTGACATGCTGTAACATCCAACTAACCAACCAACCAACAATCTAAGATTCTATTGGCGACTGAGACAGGCTTAACCGGGTAAAAGACATTTGCATTGAAAAATACAACCATAAAGAGAAAAATATCGTTCTGTCTTTTCTAGATGGTTAGTATCAGCTGTGCAAACCTTTGCAGGCACTGAGATCTGATGAAATGTATTTAGAAATAAAATGTAGTCGGATGTTAAAAGTCGTCTTATATTCTAAAGTATACATACACGAAAAAAAATATGCTTCGTCCGGGCGCAACTATTTCAGTTTTAAATAATATAAAATATTTCTCAGATTAAAGATAGGTGAACTGGTCTACTAATGACAGGTGTTTTGACATTTTATTTGGCGATGGCTCTATTTTGTTTAAAACACATGAACTCTGTTTCATCTGAGTTCATGTAGAGAGCAATGCATCTTACTGCCTGCTCCAAGATATGCAATATAAATTTATCTGTCAATTTGGTAGAAGCGCTTCATAATCCGCGTAGTCTAGTATTTTATGTAGTCTAGTATTGTGTGCTTCTTGTCTTTTTTAGTGTGAAACCATTTGCTTTTCCAACTATATATATAAATATATATAGAGAGAGAGAGTTAGAAAATCAAATGGTTTCACATGAATCCGACGGGATGTCGAAAAAAAGGAAAAAATTATTCCAAAAAGATGAATTTATTATTGATGGAGAAGTCGACGTTATAACATTTCGTTTTTTGTGACTTGGGTGGTGTATAATGGTTTTTTGCAAGTCATCTAGACATTACATACAATTCATTATACACCATTCAAGTCCCAATGTAGGTTATAAAAACCAAAACCTTATAACGTTGACTTCTCCATCAATAATCTTTTTTTAATACTTTGTTTTTCTATTTTCTACACACACACACACATACACACACACACAAACATATATGTGTGCGTATGCGTGTTTTTTTGTGTGTGTATGTGTATGTGTGCGTGTGTGTGTGGGTGTGTGTGTAGTTAATAAATGTAGTTTCCATGCCGGTTTTATCAAAATGTATTTATTATTTTTATGGGAATATTTGTAATATCTGTAAGAAAAATTTATTATTCAAATAAATTGTTTCCACCCACTCAGTTTTGATTTTTCATATGTCATAACTACCCATACTCTCAAACACAAAATCACAAACACACACCCACTCGCATACACACAAACATGTACGCATATAGATGCGTGTAGTTAAGATAAAAGAAAGAAAAAATGAAAGCCGAATTGTTGAAAATAATTTATTCAAATGTAAGTGTGTGTGTATGTGTTTGTGCTATGTGTATGAGTGTGCATATGTGAGTGTGTGTTTGTACGTGTGTGTGCTACGTGTGTGAGTGTGTATGTGTGAATGTGTGCGTGTTTGTGGACCAATAGGGGGATGTAATTTCAGAACACAAACATTTCGTTATCTGTCGATATACTGCCTGCGTCAATTGACCAATCAGAAGCCATTTTACCCCGGGTGGTCTTTTCTTTTTCCGCTGATTTTCCCCTCCCAATGACTTGTCTTATTAGATTTTATCCTCCGTATTTCTCCGGGTTTTTTATGGCCTCCATTTTTCTTTTTTACTGGTCTCTCTCCCCACTCTCTCTCTCTCTCTCTCTCTCTCTCTCTCTCTCTCTCTCTCTCTCTCTCTCTCTCTCGTATTCAATAACACATACACACGCGTACACTGTCTGTCTCTCTGTCTCTTTCTCTCTCTCTCTCTCTCTCTCTCTATATATATATATATATATATATATATACTTCATCCTCTGCACGAGCAAGATGTGACACAAGGTCAATTTTAAGCAGAGTTTGAATTCAGAATCGTCCTTCTTCTAGACTGGTT
Source organism: Doryteuthis pealeii (assembly GCA_023376005.1). NCBI lineage: Eukaryota > Metazoa > Mollusca > Cephalopoda > Myopsida > Loliginidae > Doryteuthis > Doryteuthis pealeii. Next base: position 84,589,238 of record CM042161.1, on the reverse strand, counting down.
GTTCAACCAAGATCGAAAAGCCCAGTTAGTCCATAGCTGGAGGGAGAATAATTCGACTCATACCTTTCCCAAGGGTATTAGCATTATGTAAAATACAAAAAGCTACGTCCTGGATTTGAGCTCGTTTCGCTGTGTCCATTTCCTCTTAAGGTAACCATTACACCCCGTGCTTAACTTTTTTCTCTAAAAAACTCAATATAGAGTTTGCAAATAAAAAGTAGTTACTCTTAAAAATAGAAATAAGACAGAGTTGGGCAAGGAAAGAAAAAGACAGCATATATATATATATATATATATATATATATATATATATATATATATGTATGTATGTATGTATATATATATAACATTTACCATACTGTCGTTGATATTTCTATTTTCTATCAGATCTTTAGAGGATGTCAATATAATTTATTCATTGTCTTGCCACAAGGATAATATTTCTCCCATAAAGATAAAGATTCTTGTATTGATCTTATAACAACATTACCTTCTCACAGAATAACATATCCCTTTATCTGTTCGAATCACATATTAATCAATTCAAATAAATCCAAATATGTATAGCATTATTGGATCTATAATCTATGTATTAATAGTCTAGTTCCTTAATTGTATGGCCGTTATCATCTAGCAACACACTCTGGTAAAAAATTAGACCGTCCAAATTGTCCAAGTTGAAATGCAAAAATTTAAATTCTAATTATCTGGTTTTGCTTATCCGCTGACTTTTTATTTCTTATGACTGTTGTCACCTCAGATAAATAATGTACCATTCCATTTTTATTAGAAAGAAAGGGGAAAAAGGACATGCTGCACAGATAAAAAAAAGAAGAAGAAAGAAAGAAACAAAGAAAAGAAAGAGTAGTGCAAATGTCCCCCTTGCTACCAACCGCAGCGAGTACCTAGCACGACTTGATCTACTTTGGTCACGTGAAATACGCGCTGCAAACGAGAACGTACTAAAATGGTGTAAGACTTTTGACTCACCCTTGTATTTAAGGTCTCAACCATCTTATTATAATGGAGGTGCCTGACTGTAACTGAAACTCCGTTGTTGCTTACATCACAATGACCCTAGGAATCGCGTAAGTTTATCAATGAGTATCTATTTTATAGTCAAAATCATTAATACATAGAATAAAGAAGAACCTGGATTATAAATCCTCAGAAATTAAGTATGCAACATTAAACTGTCCATATTGTTAGTTAAAACAAGTTTTGATAAGTACGTGGCTGGTATTATAGATTTATATACAGCTTGTTTAAAGTTATCTAACGTATACGGTCTTACAAGAAAATTATTTGCAAACAAGAAATTGTTACATGTAGAAAATATCTTTCATCGGTTCATTTTTAGACCACTCGGAGTGGTTTTTATTAGGAAAAGTAATAAATAAATAAATATATAAAGGAATATATCTGATCTTCGTAAAATTAAGAGGCGCTTCGATTTTTTTTACAATTAGTTGGTATTCATCCGTCTACTAGAGACGATTGCGTAGTGTCCAAACGTGAAAACATATAGCCCGAGTGGGTTGGCATGGAGGATAAGCTGTCGTCCAAGCACCAGGTCACCTCTGTCCACGCTGCCGTTGTGGTCCAAAGGAAAGGCACATCAGACAATGCAGTTTGGTAAATATAGTTCCACAGTAGTTGCCGGATATCACTGAAAATTAGACCACCTTAGGGACTCCAGCACCGGATATGATTTCAGGATTTACTCCCCTACCCTTTCCTTGGAAGAGCCGTCATAAAGAATGAGCTTTAGGTTAGCCAACGGCCATCGACACCAATAGTTGTAGGATTGATGTACTTAATACTCACATGAATGGAGCTACTTAGCCTTGGACAGAAATCCATGTAGACAAGGAAGTATTTTACAATGAATAGATACATTTTTAGTGTTTTTAAAAAAATGTTAAAACGAAAAGTAAATAAATTAAACATAAGAAGTTATCTTTTAAAATCCTTTAAAAACACAAACATCCCTAAAGTGAAACGTTGACATGTAAACAATTAAATGTATAGAATTTTCTTGATTTAAACAATGTCATTGAAATCTTTTCATCCTGAGGGAGGGAAAAAGATGGAAGACGGTTTAGCATCTCATATTGTTCAAATACAAAAGCCACAATGCCTTATTCTTGTTCTTCATAATGGCCGTAGAATGGTTATAATCGCTTGCACCCAGAGGAAAAGGATTTGGATAATTATTCAAATCATTTGTTTCTTAAAAAGTTCCTTTTTAAGAAAACAAGTAAAATTGAGTGAAAAATCTATAAAACATCCCTTTTCTGTTACATTCAAATGTCTACACACACACACACACACACATGTGTTGGTTTGTTGGATTTTACGGCACATCAACGCCTGTAGGATTATTTTCGGCTGAAGACATTTTGTTTTATTCTTGATGGGTACTCAATTTTTTTCAAAATTATTTTTTAAACACAATGTTTTAAACTCATGTTTTTTATTTAACCCTTATATCGGACCCTAACAGGAACTACCACTCCGGGTTAGAGTCGACCTGGATGTAATGGTGATGAAGGGTTACGCTACACAACCCAGGGCTTAAAATTTGGAACTTGCCATTCAATAGAGTTTAGCGTCATACGCATGGCATTAAGATCCTCAGCAACCGCATTCTGGCACATATATGATAAAACGGATTCAGGCTTACCATAAGGGCAAAAGATTGGGACAATAATATAGCTGCTAGAGCTTGATGTGACCTACCGATTAATCAGAGAAGACCACTCCGACCACCCGTCTAGGCTAAGGAAGACCAAAGTGGAGTTTTGCGAGTCTTAACCGTTCAAACATCAGGATTTCATACTTAAACATCACGGGTACCACCCACGACAAACAGGTGGCCTCATTGTGGGATCTTACCCCTATACAGAGGTACTGTCGGCGTATTATACAGCCCCAACTGACATGGTGGATACGTGTGTATGTAATTGTGTGTATGTGTGTGAGTGTGTGTGTCTGAAAGTTATAATCATGCCAACACTAGAAGTCCGTTACTTTAAGTTTCACGTGGTGTGTAAACTCATTAATCCCATTAGAAATATAATTTACAGAAGACAACATAAGATTTACTGTGAATATTTTTTTAAGGACGAAGGAAAATTGAAATACACATTAAAACACAAGAAATGGTAACTGTGCAGATTTTGGATTGCTCTCAATTATTTCTGACTGTGTATTGTTTTACTATACACCACAAGCCCAATATTTCCGATGGTGTATTTCTTTACTTTATAAAAATAAAGATTCATGAACTTTTATTATACACATTAAACTGGATATTCTCACTGTGTATGATTTTTCTATACTCAATAAGCCGGATATTTCTGATAGTGTATTCTTTTCTTTCCTGTGCTACTCATACGCTGAGTTGGTGAAGGCCGGTATCGAACTAAGAACTTTGTGGTTTCTAGCCGAAATATATATATATATATATATATATATATATATATATATATATATATACCAACACCTCTGCATGAGCAGGATGTGACACAAAGTCAATTTTTTAACAGAATTTCACCGTTTGAATTCAGGGTTTTTCTTCTCCTTGGTTACCTACCCATGATTAAAGAGCCTAGTCTGCCCTACTGCTTACTCATAGCTGGAGGAAGAGTAGCTGGATGCATACCTTTCCCAAGGGTATTAGCGCTATGTGAATTGTAAACAGTTTCGTCTAGAATTTGAACTCGTGTCGGCGAATCAATTTCCTACGACTCTAACTATTACACGACGTGCCTTCTTTTATTATATACCGTAAACCTGATATTAACGAATGTGTATTATTTTACAATACACAGTAAACCTGATATTTCCGACATTTTATTATTTTATTATACACCATGGGCCCAATTTTTCCGACCGTGTATTCTTTTACTCTACAACGTAATCTGGATATTTCTCTCGGTGTTTTCTTTTACTATAGACAGTAACCTCGATATTTCATAGAATTTTGAAAATCTTATATTTTTTTTAAATACAGTGTTAGACTTCCCAATACAAATATTCCGACTAAAAAAACAAACAAATCTATACGCCCCTCTGACATATCAAACCTATGAGATTTATCTTTAGTACTCATATTTTCTAGTAAGCAGGACCTGTGGATATACCGCAGTATAATAATTTAATAATTACAACGTTTCATATGTTTACTTAAGAGCTAAATAGTTCAATATGTAAAAAGTATAATAATCTTGATTTAACTTTCTCTCACTCTTTTTTTTTCTTTATTTCCTTCTTTTCCTGCTTTTCATTATGTTCGAATTAATTAGATTAGCGTTATAGCTTCTGCATTCTCACCGCATCTCTCAATCTTTCCCGTACACCCTTTCTTTCGTTCTTTCTTTCTTTCTTTCTTTCTTTCTTATTATTTTTTCAATATGTAAAAAGTATAATAATCTTGAATTAACTCTCTCTCTCTCTCTCTCTCTCTCTCTCTCTCTCTCCTCTCTCTCTCTCTCTCTCTCTCTCTCTCTTTCATTATGTTCGATCGAAACATCAGCATTATCGCTTCCGCATGCTCAACTCTTTCTATCTTTTCTCTCTTTCTTTCTTTCTTTTATCTAATCTTTCTTATTAGATTTTATATAGCGTATCCTTTTTCTTTCATTTCTTTTTTATAATAAAAACAGAATGGTCCAGTATTTAGTTGACTCTCATAAGAAAAATAACAGTTCGGCGGATAATCAGGATTTACATTTTTGCATTTCAGTGTGGTCGATTTGGACGGTCTCAGACGGTGTTGCAACATGATAACGGTCGAAAAATTTAGGAACACGAGTATTAATATATAGAAGAGAAAATTGACGTCAATTAACCGACTGCTTTTGATTCCGGACAGCCAAAATGTGTTAAAACTTCGATATTATAATATTTTATATGATTTTTCTGATTTTTGGGGTGTGTGCAAGTTTTCCGATTTGGCTTCTAACCTACTCTAAAACAAAATCCCATCTTTTAACAAGAACACAAGCCCAACAAACTCAAGCTTTACCCAATGGATTCAATTTAAGCTGTTTTCCTAATTTTAAATATCAGTTCTTGAAAAAAAAATGCTTTATCTTTACCGCAATTTCTACCGGAAAGGAAAAGATAAAAACAAGTTTGGAGTGATTTTTCGAAATGCTCAAATGATTTTATTTTTCCACTAACGAAATCTTTCCCCCGCTAAAATGTCATCTTTAAGGGGTTAAAATTGAGTTTCAATTGTGTCACTTTTCTAAAAAAACATGCAAAATTGTTCCCAACATTGACGACGCCAGCATGTCATAATGAGATCTAACTTTTTACATATAGCCTAAGCAACAATTTATTCAATTATCTAAAATTCCTGTTGGCAAAAAATGCTGTATATTTATCCTTTTTTTTTCAAAATATGTTCCCCTGATTTTGTCAAAATTGACGGAAAATATGCCGAATGATGATTATATGTCATTCTACTCTAACAACTTTGTATATATACAGTGTCATAGCCGTAAGATTGAAATGAATTTAGGTGGAAAGGTTTTTCCCAAAATTCTCAAAGCAGTGCCCCAACATCAACTGCTATACGGCCACTTGTCCCCCATCTCTCAAACCGCCTTATTAAGACGAAAAAGATATGTTGGGCGCCGCTGGAGAAAAAGTGACGTTTTCTGATGAAATGTCTCATATGGACACACTAGTGTTTGCCGACCAACAAAGATTTACATTCATCAGCTTTTAGTAGAAACTGGATGTGACATAGAGGTCCTTTACCAAGGAGTGATGGCTGATAGGGATGGGTGGCGAGAGAGAATCAAGGTGATCTGTGCTATTAGCACGAATTCATGATGAAGACTTCAGAAAGATACGGAACCCTTGCTAGGCTCGGAGTATATATATATATATATATATATATATATATATGTGTGTGTGTGTGTGTGTGTGTGTGTGTGTGTGTGTGTGGTTAAAAATATCCAATCACCAGTAAGTTTGGGATGATTCTATTTGGGATCATCTATATCCTCTGTATATCCGCAATGCATGCCCATGTAGATGCACACCTATAGATTTATACAAGGGTGATTTCAAACCCCTACGAGCAAGTATGTAAGATAGTCAATTAATCAATAATATACGGAGCAATATTTACACTTTCAATAAGAATAACTCAACAAACCGTCATTTGGCTATGAGAAATGTATTTCAGCCGTTAACTCTCAGCTTTGTCATATAGGTATTTCAAAATAAATGAGAAAATATATTAGAATGGGAAAAAAAACCCACTTTTCCCCCCTCGCTCTCTCTCTCTCTCTCTCTCTCTCTCTCTCCTCTCTCTCTCTCTCTCTCTCTCTCTCTCTCTCTCTCTCTCTCTCCACATATACATTAAGTAATCTGTTTCGACCGCTTTATTAGAATATAAATAATTTACATTATTTTAATAGCTGGAATATATCATGAACAAATTTGATACTCATTATACACTTTTATATAATTTTCATCAAACTCTTTTGAGTTTTATTATGAAAATGCTTCTGATTTTTAAAAATAAAATTTATTTTATTTTTAACACAGAACACGCATTTTTAAAAATTCCAGCATTGAATAATAGCGTTTTGTTTGTACCCTTTCTTCTAACGGTTGTTCATTCCGTCTTTCTCTCATATGTTGCTCTTGATGATTACCGATCTATTAAAGCGGTCGAAACAGATTTCTGTCAGCAATTATAAACATAATTTTTTTTAATGTTAAATTCATACTGTCGGATTAATTTCCATATATTTTCATATCTAAGTAAATAAATCGTCGGGGTGACCAACCACACAGCGAGGGAGTATATCCTCTTTTCACTAGCGCTAGATCAAGAAGATTGTTTGAACGTCTGATGCGGTGCACCACACCTACCATGAGCTCTCACTTAACCGTACAGATCCCTGTGTGGTACGCATACGCTGAGTTGGCGAGGGTTGGTATCGAATCAGGTACCGTGTGGTTCCTAGTCGAACGCTCTACCGACTGAACATATAAATATATATATTATATATATATATATATATATGTGTGTGTGTGTGTGTGTGTGCATGCATGAATGTATAAAGAGAGAGAATGGGAAAGACAGAGAGAGAGAGGGGGAGAAACATACAGACAAGCAGACACAGACAAAGAGAGTGAGAGGGAGAAAAATATAGACAGTCAGACGGTGTGCTCCTGATATTTTCTGGAGAAGATTTAAAATTAAAAATTGCGTTTATTTTACGCTCACATTTACGTTGGTTGTGAAGTATTTTTAAAAAATCTTTTCCTTTTTTGTGTTGTTTTTTTCTATTTGTTTTGCATACGGTCTTAATAAATACGAATACTTTTTTAGTAGATTTTTTACCCATACATGGGACTCTATATGTATGTATATTCGTAGTGTTCAGGTTATAGAAAATGGACATAGCAACCCGAGTTCAAGTCCTTAACGAGGCTGTCTACATTTCACATATCACTAATATCCTTAGCAAAGGTATGCATCATATTTTCAAGCAATGGGTAAATAATTTGAGAGGCTGGAATGTTTAAACTTATTATGATAACTGGTGTCTAGGAGAAGGAGATTAAAATCTGTTAAACTCCCCTTAAGACTAAACTTGTGTCAAATCCTGTTCATGGCAGAGAAGTAGGGAATATATATTCATGGGACCCTTACGGGATATTATCATTACATCTTTATACACTGATTCGCTGTCACACTTTTCTCACCATTTTCTCCTTCTATAAATATTTTATCTAACGTCATCTATTTTTCTTTTTCATTTCTTTTTTCTTTCTCTTTTTCTTCTTTTTCTTTTACATCTCTACTCTTGTACCTTTCCACTTTCTCTCACACCATCTCTATCTATCTCTCTCTTTCTTCATCTCTCTCTCTCTCTCTTCTCTCTCTCTCTCTCTCTCTCTCTCTCTCTCTCTCTCTGTGTTTGTGTGTGTGGTGTGTGTGTGTGTGTCTGTGCCTGTGTCTCTCTTTGTCTCTCTGTCTGCGTCTGTCTGTCTGTGTCTCTGACTCTCTGTCTCTCTGCCTCTGTCTCTCCTCTCCCTGTCTGTCTGTCTGTCTGTCTCTCTCTATCTCTGTCTGTCTGTCTCTCTGTCTCTCTCTCTCTCTCTCTCTCTCTCTCTCTCTCTCTCTCTTCATCTATATCTCTGTTGGTACATCTTTTGCACCCTTCCGCCTTTCTCGCAATCACCCTCTGCTTCTCATATTTTCTTCTGTTCATTCATTCTCTTTTATCCTCCCATAATCCTACGCCATTCTTTTTCATTTGTTGTCCCTTTCTTCTTTAACTCTCTCACTCTCTAAATATATATATATATCCCTCTCTCTTTATCTCTTTATTTTTTCCTAAATCTCCTCTCCTCTCTCTCTCTCTCTCTCTCTCTCTCTCTCTCTCTCTCTCTCTCTCTCTCTCTCTCTCTCTCTCCTGTTCATAATAAAACGATACATACCGACAGCCGACGGCTTCTTAGAATCAGAATTCTAAAATACATTTACGCATGCGCCTTATTTAAAGATAAACTTATTACGATTGACGACTGAATATGTATTCGCCTGGATCGGAACAAAATCCCATTATGTTAAATAAAAGTAATAGTTGCCTTATTACGACTTAATATGCTTACATGAATCAACTGCCATGACTACCAAATACACATTTATAGATTTATTGATAGGGTGGCGGGTGGTGGCTGGCAAATGTATAAATTCAAACAGGTTGAGGCGCTGGAACCTGTATGAATCAATATATTATGATGTCCTCGCCAGCTATTGAAATTCCTACACACGTACATTGACAGACTTAAATATTCAAACATGACTGATAATAAATAAGTTGTGATGAAATGTAGACAAAAATAAGTACATGCAAAAATCTACAAGAAATTGATTCAAGACATGGATGAGTTAAGACATGTGTGTGTATCTGTGCATGAATGCATGAATACAAGAGAATCATATTTGTAGCAATATACTTTCTTTATATATATATATATATATATATATATATATATATATGTGTGTGTGTATGTGTGTGTGTGTGTGTGTGTGTGTGTGTTTGAGGAATTTCTTATTTTCATACCATGTTAAACAAGACGGACATCTTATGTCTGACGGGTTTCTTTTCGGTATTTTCTAGTTTCTGTCCAGCTTCTTAATATCAGGGTGGTGTCTGTTGATTAGTCCACCAAAGTTGTCGTTCATAGTACTTTCAGATCTCCGAATATCCATCATCAGCGGTAGATGTAATTTTGTGGGTTCCTGGCCAGAAAACCAGAAAAGATTGAAAGGAATGTCCGTCTTGTTCAACACTAATATATATATATATATATATATATATATATATATATATATATATATAGTTATTTACTGAGCTTCGCTTAGATGTGGCCAGAATTATGGGGCACCCAGTGGGAATCAATGGTTTGCGAGTCAGGGTAGCGAATGCATAAAGTCAACGGCGCTTGGTAACTGACGGTTTCTCGACTATGCAATTTTCAAACCAAGTTCATCTTTTTTGTTTGTGTTTTCCTTAAATGGTGTTGTGTGGTGCATTATGTGAATGATCAAACATTTGATTCTAGTTTAGGTTGCTTTTTATAGTTTAGTCTGTGGGGTATGGGGGAAGGTTGGTTTACTTTGTGTGGGATGTAAGGGAGGTCGTTCTAATCTACTGTTATATCAATTTCACGATTTCCTACTTTACTTTTCGTTTGCGGCTGGCTTTGAAGAGAACCAACTGCTCCTGTAACTATTGGTATCACTTCCACTTTTCTTTCTAGCAGAAACCACATTTTTCTTAGTTCTATTTTGAGAACAGATAACTTGACAATTTAATATATCATATAATTATTAATATTATTTCATATAGTAAGCGGATGGTCTTACACTGGGTTCTAACTGACAACCAGTCACATTAGGTCTTCAGGATTCTTTTGAGTATTCAAGTCTATCAACAATATAATTGTCTGGATGGTCTCAATTCTTCTTCTGATTTCTAGTTCCTCTTGTCTTTTGTTCAAACTTTGGGGACCGTTCCAAGTGCACCAAATACAATTGGTAACAATTTCACCCTCACATTCCACAGTTTCATCTCCTTTCCAAACCAGTCAAGCTTGTCTTTTATCTTCATTGGGATACTTTGCTACTTTCGCTTATTATTATTATTATTATTATTATTATTATTATTATTATTATTATTATTATTATTATTTTGGTTTGTCACACCCACCTAAGCTGGTGGTTCACTGGCGGCCGAGTGACAGCAAGTCTCGTCGGGTTTCCAAGATTTTTCTAAATGATTTTTTCCGTGCAAGTTTTTTTACACCAAGAGTCCATGTGATAGCTATTATCTTTAGTTTTCCAAGACTCATCAAAATATTATTTCCACTCTCAACAAGTCTCAATTATTCCTTGGATTTCTAGTTCCTATATTTTCTTTTTGTAATCCTTGTGGTTGTTCCGAGTTCTCCAACTATGATTGGTATTACTATCACTTTCATATACCACAATTCTCTTTTACTCTCTGGAAAGGGACATACTTTTTTGAGTTTTTCGCTTTACTTTATTTTAATTCTGGGATCTGCTTGAATGAATATGTCTACTAGTTGACATATTTGTTTCTTCTTGTTTAAAGAAATTGGTTTGTTTGTTCTTAGTGTTATAAGTGTTATTGTCAGCAATAATTTGTCTTACTTTGCACTTTTTAGTTAATACTGTCATACTCAGTACTCTTCTTTTTGATGGGTCTTACCCTTCTGCAGGTATCAATTCACTGATCACTTCAAGCCGTAACACCTATATGATTGTCTCAACCCTATTACCCTTATGGCAAACCCCAACCATCTTTACATATATGTGCTAGAAGGCGGTGGCTTAATATCCTGGGAATGACTTTAAACTCCATCTGATTGTGAGGTTCAAATTCTGGAGCTTTGGAGAATGTGGAGTATCCCTTCATCACCATTGCCCAGTTTCACTCTGATCCGGAGAGGTAGTACCTGTTAGGGTTACATCTATGGGTAAAATAGAAAAAAATGAGATTTGAAATGTTTTTTTTTAATTGAGTCTGAAAAGAAAATTGAGTACCTATCAAGAATGA
>CM042161.1:84568109-84570609 GCA_023376005.1 Doryteuthis pealeii | reverse complement strand
TCATCACCATCATCATCATCATCATCATTATGTCGTGCCAGCAGCTCGGATATCCATGACAATCTCTCGCCAACCGCGTCTATAATTCATTGCTTTCGTGGGGTCCTCTGCTCAGCATCATGTAGCCACGCAGAGCTGATCAATGTAGGTCTTTGCTGTATGGCCAACACTATCAGATCTATGTGCTGGTTTCCACAGAAGAACGGCACTTATGAGTTCGTCCTTGATTCGCCAGCAGTGTCCGTATGTCTTGCTCATCCCACTCGGATGGTTTGTGACAAATGATCGTACAGCTTTTTTGTGGAGTTTTTTTTCCACGATTTGTTTAAGACCGCACGCAGCATTATAGTGCAGCTCCCATCTGGTTTATTATCATAATGCTTTGTTAGGATTCGAGTGGTGCAGCCTTATAGTATCACTAATACAACTATGGCTAGGAAGACTTGTCGCTTTAACTTGTCAGTGAGATCGAATTTCCATATGACTGACGATCTGTCAATGGTAGGTCATCTCTTCTTTAGATATGCATTAGCATCGCTTTCTGTGGAGGAGATATTACTACCCAAGTACGTGTATTGTTCCACCAATTTTAGAGACTTACGGTCGAGCGTGGAGAGCCTCCATTAATTTTAAACACATGGGCTCAGTTTTATCAGAGTTCATATAGAGGCCAATGCTCCGTTTTGCCTTCTCCAGGCTATGTAGCAAAGATCGTTCTTAGTCTTGATGACAGGGTAATTTATCCTTGAGATAAAGTTTCTGTTTAGGAAACAAGTCAAATTTGGATGGAACTCTGGTAATTATGGAAAAGCTGCTCTTCAAAGAACATTGCTAAACATTTTACGGTGATTGTAAAATAACTCCCTTCCCTATTTTAAAAATTTCATATTTTATTTCTGAAACATTATTTTTACAAACAAAATGAATATGGGAAGGACAAACATAACATGGAGTTTTATTTAAGATTCGATATGAACACCAGCATTCACCTCCAGTCTCTCAAGCCGTTTGGGAATTGTATTAACTGCTATTCCCAGGAACTCTTGTGGAATGACAGAAATAAATTATCGTACTCGTCCTTAAAGTTCTTCCAAAGTTGTTGGTTTCCTAGAGTTGACTTGCTCCTTGAACCAACCCCAAGGAAAAAATCGCAGGGTGTTAAAATAAGAGGTTCCGGCCGGCCACTCATGTGTACTACCTCAACCCGTCCATCTCACAGGAAAATGGTGATTCAGCCATTCACGAACAACAATAGCAAAATGTAAAGGGACACCACGAATAACAACAAAGTTTTAATTGTCATTTATAAAGGAACATACATTACCGAATTGAGAAAATGTAATTACATAAAACAAAATATAATTAGTTTAAAATAGGGAGTTACTTTTCAATCACCCTGTATAAATTAAAGAGTTGAGGAAACTGTAACTGCATATAAAAATATATATATAAATAGTTTGAAATAGGGAGTTACATTTGAATCACCCCATAGATTTTAAGAAAAATCAAAAATAGTCTTTTCAGAATAATTTCTGTCACCTATCAGAAGGAAAATAATCCTCAAGATGTTACAGATATTATTATATTAGACTAGTAGAACCTATAGATATACCACATTATCATAATTTAATTATGACAACGTTTCATATGTTTACTTAAGAGCTAATGCCAAACAATTTAATAAGTAAAAAGTATAATTATCTTGATTTAATACTCGCTCGCTCTTTTTTTCTTTCTTTTCCGTTTTTCATCTTTTCATTATGTTTGATTAAAACACATTAGCGTTATCGCTAATGCTTACTACACCTCCTCTATCTATCTTTACCCGACTTTCTTTCTTTCTTTCATAATATGTTTTTTCTGTTTAGCATATCTTTTTCCCTTTCTTTCTTTATAATAAAAACGGAATCGCCCATTATTTGGCTGAGGTGACGAAACCCAGAAAACTTTAAAATTCGGAGAACAAACAACGCCAGATAATCAGGATTTATATTTTTTCATTTCCACTTCGATAATTTGGATGGTCCCTCTTTTAGCAGGAGGGTGTTGTAATATAATAACGGTCGTACAATTAGGGAACACATAGATATTGAGGAAAATTGTTAGATATCTGCAATAGTCATTAAAAAATCAAATCTTTTTTTGTTAGAACCAAGTGTATCACACTAACTCATTCTGGCGATTAAGTGCACGGGTAATTTTAAACGTTGTTATTCAGTTGCTTAATGCTTCGGATTAGCGTGGGGGTTAATTACTGATTCAGATTATTTAACATAAGTATAAATTATAAATCACGGACATAATTCGACCATTAATCTGTTTCCTATCTTAATTAACCCAATGACCTAATTGAGTGGAATTATGAAGGGTGAAATTGGAAAGGTGAAGAAATTTATCGACTAAGATAAGAATTTAAGAACATTGAAGCGTTCGAGACTAGAATTAAATATCGATACTACAGATTTCGTATATATATATATATAGAGAGAGAGACTGTTCA
>CM042161.1:84528109-84565609 GCA_023376005.1 Doryteuthis pealeii | reverse complement strand
ATTATTTCTTAAATTCATCTACTGATATAATCGAACTGATAATATGAAAATTCTTCATTTTCGACAGACTTCTTTCTTTTTTCGGAAATGAAGCGACATAAAAGCAACAAAATGAAGAATTACGCGGGAAAAAAAAGGAATTAAAAAAAGAAGATTGCTGATGAATTGAACTGCTGAAATTTTATGACAAAAAATTGGTTACCCCCCCCCCCACACACACACACACCCCACACCCCACACCCACACCCAACTCCACCAAACTCCACACCCCCCCTTTTTTAGAATAAATAAGTAGAGAATTGATTTTTAGTTCTTTTTTTTTCTTGGGGGATTTTTTCACTTATTTTAAGTTACTAACAATTCATCTTTTTGAGAAATAAATATTCAATATTTTTTATTTTTTCAAATATTCGACAGAAAAAAATCCTTCAAAAAAGTGACTTCTTGGTTCCGTTCTGTCAATCGATTTGGTGGATTTCAAATTCGAATTTTTAAAGGGCTACCCACTGCAAAGTGAAGTAAAACTGATCGCAATACTATCGCGTTTATTTGTTGTTCCAGTTGGGGGGGGGGCAAAGTTTAGGTACCAGCCATGTATCCTGAAAATATGGGGGGTATCTTAAGGAAAAGTTGTGATATTGTAAGAAGTGCCTGGTTTACTTAAGCATAAATTTTATTATCAAGATGTATATATAATGTTAGATACCCGTTTGTATATCGGATATATAATAGTAAGAGAGAGTAGACAGGAAAGGATGGATTGGTTCTTATTTTTCTGCTTGCTCTTAATTCGTCAGCTGTTTCCTTCTCTGGACTGGGTGTCTTCTCATTTCTAGTTTGTAATAAATTAGCAAGACTGTTGTTGTTTTAGACGTATATTCTTCATTATAAAACCCCCAAGACCAAAAGGGTTTTCTATCGCGGTGATAAGCCACCATCTTGGGAGTGACGATCCTCACGTCTGCTCCTCTCAGCTAACGACCAGCGTCTCTTTAACTAACTTAATTTCTGTTCTCACGCTGCCGAAAGTTGGGAGGGAGGCAAATAAAGCTCATTACCTACCATTAATAACTATAACGGCTAACGGTAACTTTTCATTTAACCCCCTCCGATTTTGAATCTTCACCGAACTTCAATATAAAATTTATCTATACAGAATAATAGTTAATAAGAATAAATCTATTTATTTTGTTATTGTCTAAAGAACTACATTGTTTAAATTACAAAAATACTCATTATACTGGGTACTCGCTTGGTTTCCTCATTTTAGGAATGATCACCGTCCTCTTAGAGGTACCTGGTCCTTTTTTTTTCTTTAAGGGGACACCCTTTTCCATATACATGTCCGGTATCTAAACTTTAAACCCCACCACTGATTATTCAATAAAATTATGAGGATCCCCTACGGAATTTTTCATAAAACTGGAAGATTTCTATTCTATTAATTAACCATTTTTCCCGCTGGAAAGAATATATTGACCCAAGTGAATTCTAACACCGTTCTAGATTATGGTATTACAGGAAACTGAACAATCCCATTCACTGGAGATCAATACTTTGTAATTTAGCTTTGAACTAAATCATTGGGTGAATGTGAAAACCAGCATTCACCACGGAAATCAAAGTTATAGAACCGACAGCGAATTAGAAAAGAGGCAGTTTCCTGTGGTCGCCTTTTCAGGGAGAAATAAACATACATACATACATACATACATACACAGAGAGAGAGAGAGAGAGAGAGAGAGAGAGAGAGAGAGAGAAAGACGCATAAACACACACCCTGATATAATAATTTCAGGGAGAAATAAACATACATACATACATACACAGAGAGAGAGAGAGAGAGAAAGAGAGAGAGAGAGAGAGAGAGAAAAGAGAGAGAGAGAGAGAGTGAGAGACGCATAAACACACACCCTGATATAATAATCAAGTGTATTGCAATCTGGGGATTTAGGCGGCTAGATGTTAGAGATGATGTGTTCTCTAAAATATGATCACAACCAATACTAGGTCCTCTTGCTTGTGTGGCATGATGAGTCCTATTGCCAGATATAGGGTCTTCTAGCAGCCACCCTTGCAATTCAGGGCTGCACTATATACCCCAGGTACTAGATATAGGCGCCCGTGTTGAGTCTGAGCCTATTCAGAAAGATGAATAGAGACATAACGTCATCATCGCTAGTAACCACCCCAAACACCAAGATGTCGACTTGCTTTTCGTCACTATCGGCACTTATTGGGGAAACAGAGCAAACCATTTTCTAATCTGAGAAAAAGCAAAGGATGTTTGATAGGAGGGTGTGCTTGAGAGTTTGGAAAGCTTTGCAGTGTCGCCTCTTGTCCTTCATGGCCTATAAGAATAATGATTAACCATTTCTCATCTTTTATGAGAAATAGTCAATGTCATCATGCACTACCATCCATTGTTGATTTCAAGAGATCTCCTACATCTCACTAACAATTTTGCGAGTTTTTGCGAGATGATCAAAGTTATACTTCTGATTTTCGAAATTGGACTCATTCAACTGTTTTCAAATCTTCTGCAATATCCTCAGATTTCATCGTGATATAAACAAAGATATGCATGCAATGATTTGATAATCGCGATAACATTACTTTTTATTTATATCTTTCAAATAAGTTCGGTTTTCAGTAGGAGTCTCAGAGGAGTTTTATATTAGCATGAACAAAAAGTGTATGTTGAAAAGTGTTTGGGACATTCTGAATTCTTCGTATTCGAGCTTCCGGAGTGATTGCCAAGCAGTACAGCATGTCGTTTCTAAATTTCTGGAGATGTCAATTTTGTAATGGGACTACGTTTCCCACTGACAGGGCCAAGCTGTATCGATCAATCCATATGTGTGATCATTTTCTGGATCTCACCAAAAATTACAGTTCTTTTCTTATTAGAACGATTACAGCGAGGCTTCCTAACTGTCGTAACTTCATAGTCACTATTGGGCTCATGCATCTATTTTCTAATCCTGTCCTCAGATTGATACCCGAACACTCTTAGATCTTCGTATTAGAGCTTCCAGCGTGAATGCCAAGCAGTACACCATGCCGTTTCTAAATTTATAAAGGAGTGAATGCATGGCGAGATTCCATTGAAAGGATTTGGTTATAATTGCAATAATTCTATACTCATCGTCTTACAGTTCAACTATTCTCTTCGCTGTGTATGGTTGAGTCTGCTATTCTGTATTAGAGTTGCTGGGCCTGTCTTCGTTTTTTTTTTGGGGGGGTCTGTTTTGGGGCTGGATGTTATTCTCGCTGTTATTCGGGGAGTCTGGAACAACTTGATAACCTTTAGGAATATCTTGTCTTGTGCTGTTGGTAATTCTTTATAACAAATACACGACATTCTTGGGTTTTTTTTCTGAGCTCATTTGTTTTATTGCAAGGGAAAATACCTTGAAGAACAAATGTTGCATAGCGCCTTCTTTACCGGCACTAAATCGTACATGTTATATACTGGCATCTTCAAACTCACGCTGAATCGTATACGTTGCTGGTATACTGCTTAATGAAATCACAAGGCATGCTGTGTGTAGTAGGAGATTGACTTTTTATTTAATTCCCTCGTGGTGCGTGTGAGTGGCGAGCGTTGACAATGGGAACTACTGCTACTCGCTGGCGATCGGGTCACTCCGTCCGCTCTGTTCGCCGTCTCTCTGGGGTCTGTCCTCTACTGACTCTGTTGCCTGCTTAAGTAAGCGCAACCCGCCCACACATCTTTTGTTCTAGCTCGATCTCGGAAAAACCCAGCTTCCGCTTCCCAACCTCTTTGTTGAATAAAACCGGAAATTCATATTTCCGTTTGTAAAATAGGAAGTCTTTTGTTCCATTCTTTTGTTATCTCTCTGGAATGTTTGTTTGACCATCTGGGGGCTCAAGCAGCAAGCCCCAGATATCTATCACCCCTTTTCTTTCTTTCTATCCAGACTTCTGTCTTGAACATCCTTTGTTTCTCAATTCCTTTGTCCTTCGAACTCCTTTCGCGCCAAAAGAATTGAAACAATAGTCAATCTGCAACACAAACACTCATTTTTTGTATGTTCTCTTTAAACACTCTATCCTGCCAACTCTTCATTCTCTCTTTCTCTCACACTCTTCCACTCTTCACCTGTTGGCATCCATCGACCAATCAAGATCGACAGGTAGTCTTTCTTACGTCATCTAAAATTCTAGTAACATCCCTCTCTAATCTACATTTTTTTTGTTTTTCCATCTCATTTTTACGTGCTCTCTTTGTTCACAGACGTAAACAAGTACTCTATCTACAATATGTGATCATTGCTTGGATCTTACCAACAAATTTTGTTATTTTCTTATTAGAACTATCACAGGGAGGCTTCCGAACTATCGTAAATTCATAGTTACTATTGGACTCATGCATCTCTTTTCAAATCCTGTCCTCAGATTGACACCCGAATACTCTGAAATCTTCGTATTAGAGCTTCCAGCGTGAATGCAAAGCCGCACAGCATGCTGTTTCTAAATTTATGGGAGAGAGTGAATTGTTTCGCGGTGCTGCTTTTCTCACAGACAATGCCAATCGGTATTCAATTGATCTATTGTTGTTGTTGTTGTTGTTAGCACCTTTCCGTCTACTAAAGACGATGACGTAGTGTCCAAATGTTTTATCTGCATTTGCGCGAGTCGCTGGGCTGACCAATTTTTGAATGGCATTCTCTGGTGCAGTGAATGCACTCAAACAGCCATGCTTCGTTGGGTTGCTGTCTCTCCTTCCTTCTAGCTCTCTTTAATGTAAAAGCTACTTTCCTCTCTGTTTCACATCTTTTCGTGCCTCGTTTGAAATTGAAGCGCCAGGCCGCTCGGTTTTTTCTTCACCGATCTCTCATGTGTTAGTGTTGAGGCACGTCTTCATGTCTTTCTTTGTAGTGTAGGCGTAGTCTACCTACTTGTCGGGAGCCTTTCACTAATTCGTCATACAGGAGGTCATTGCCCATTTTCCTGACACGATCAAACTAGCGAAGAGCACCTCTAGCAGAGAATGGCAAACATTCTGTCGATGTTAGCTCGATCCAGCACATCTGGATTTATATATATATATATATATATATATATATATATATATATATATATATATATATATATATTAACAAAAGTACCGGACTAAAAAACAATTAGGAACACCAGTGAGTGAGTAAGGAGAAAACAGAAGTAAGAGAGAAAGTAAGAGAAAAATGATTTATCAAATTAAAAAAAAACTCGCCGAGAATTTGTATAGTAGAATATTTGTTTATTTTAGAAATTTTTTTTTTCATTTAAGATTTTATTTTTGAAAATGCATTCTTAAACTTTATTAAAGTTTTGACGATAAACAAAGCTAAGAATTAGTGTATTATAGTATTCGTTTATTTTAAGAATAGTCTCTTTTTGTTGTTTACATTTTTGAAACTATTTTTTAAGTGAGCTTCCTTGCCTGTTGATGTTAAATGGTAGAAATGAATGAATTCGTTTAATTCCTTTTTTACCATATTAAAATTTAACAATAAAATTCTAAGAATTAAATACTTACAATTGCCCATATTACAATTTCTTTTTTTCTTTTTTTTCTGCAAATCTTTTGTAGATACGAAAAAATTTAATTCAGTTCTGAATTCCTTCTTGGAGAAGTTTATCAGTTTAATTTATTTCCTTTTTAGACCCCTAAAATTAACAAAGAAAGTAACAAAGAAGCGTGTATTAATTCAATAATTTTTTTTTTCATAAATATATTTTTTTTTAAATTGAGTTATACTGATTAAGAATAAATATATTTTATTCTGAAATGAAAGTATTATAATAAAAATATATTAATCGTTAAATGTTTTCGTTTATTGTTATTTAATTCGCTGTAAAAAATAATTAAATTGATAAAACCACATAAAAATACATATTTCGAAAGATTACTTCCTTTTCTTTCTAAGCATATAAATACTTAGAGCTTAGAGAGCTGTGATACGTAAGAAATTCCGAGCTGAATCGATTAGGGCACAAATTTGTCAACTTCAAATTACCAGCAGCGGCGCCATTTTAAATCACTGCTTATATAGCCAGAAGCCAGCGATTTTTTTATATTAGCAGCAGCAGCTATGCCACGTTTATCGGAATTCGTTTGACTTTTGTTTAATCAATTAATCATATGCCTTAATCAGTAAATATCAATAACAAATGTGGTGTGTTTCTTAGTTATAAGTATATCAAGGTGCATGCAAGATTTCGAATTTGAATAACATCTCTTTTCACGACACATACCAAACTTTCTTTTATATATATATATATATATATATATATATATATATATATATATATATATATATATATATATATATATATATATATATATATATATATATAGGTGCATCAGTTTATGTAGCCCATTACTATCATTTCAACAATTCCTCAGGCGTAAATTGAAGCATATTCTCATGGTGTTGCAGTTTTATTTTTGGTCTGTGTATTAATCATTAACTTATTATTATCTTTCATTTCTTTTATCAATCGAGAAGCCAGCAAATTAAATTCACTGTGAATATATTTTTCAATTGGAGAAGCGAGTTAATGGAGTTCGGGTCACATGCAATTCTATCAATATCATAAAAAGCCACTTCCGACGAAACGCTTCTTAATTTTCATTTCTCAACCTCAAAGAAGTAATTAATTATATCCCTCCACCCTTTCAACCGCATTTGTACTCAGAAACAGAAATTAGTCTGTAGACTTAAACAGCAAGTATTTATTTTTTAGCATAAATGTTAAGGCACTTAATGCAACCAGTCACGAGAGAATTTGAAAATCATATGAAGAAGATTTCAATATAAAAATGATCTACATATTAATGTCTATATATTAATACCTCCAACCTTCTTCAGGTGCTGCTTGTCTAATTCAAGAATCTGTTCGAATTTGGGAACCTTGTCTTAGAAATCGGGTACATTCTTGTCAAACTCGGGAGCCTTCTACCATAATCGCGACCCTTTACGGAACTTCAAACCGAAGCCTTTATTTAATCCATAGGGGATAAACTGTTCTCGTTAATTATGACCGGATACAAGTGTCAAGCCATGTTAAGTATTTTATGTTAATATCGCCCTTGTTCAGGATTGATACTTACACATGATTGTCACATTGAACTGTATAAAATCAACCCCTATATCCATTGCACCATGTGTCTATGTTTGGTGACGTTTCCAAGAAGTTATTTGATTTCATCATGACCTAAACAGAGATATGCATTTAATGATTTGATAACGGTGATAACATTACTTTTTATTAATATTTTTCAAATAATTTCGGTTTTCAATATAAGTTCCATAACTATAAACACGTGAGTGGGCTGAAAAAATAATAGGCCGTAATTAGATTTAAATTTCTGTCACTAGAAGTTTCCATGCGTTTATTAGTAAACAGCCAAAAGACGAACTTTTTTAAAAGGGATATAGGTTCGATTCTTGTTAAAAGTTTATACTTTTTGTTTACTCCGGCTTGTAAAACGGCAGCCTGAAAAACTGCGACAAAACAAACTCAAAATAGATTAAAATACAACAAAAAAATAATGACTGACAATGTTATATTTAATAATTTATTGTGGGCAAGATGTTGACTTTTTTACGAATGGGTTCCAAACAACACCTATAAAATAATTGGTTGGAACACAGGGGGCTATATTGAAGAAAATACCTAATTTTATCACATTACATGGAGTAACTTGGTAAGCCAATGAACCTTTCAGTCAACGTTTGTATTTGTAGGATACTGACTGACAGCTAATATGTTAAGGAATGAATTGTTCCGATTTGCAGCGCTGGGATCCGTATAGATGTTAGACACGTTGTTGTTTTGTAGCTTGCTGAAAAATGTACTTGCAGCAAATATGTTTGTAAATCTTGGTAGCTTGAATCATAAGGCTTGTTTGGTTAGGTGGTGGTGGGTGTGGAAACCCAACATTTCTAAAACAAGAGGTGCCTAAGGGTGGATGAGCTCCAGAGGAGTCAATTGCCATCCACACCGATAGTGGTAGATTGGGATACTTACTACTCATATAAATCCCCAATACAACCTGGCGCTAGGGTACAAGCGCTGGGACTTCCGATGAGTCTTGCCTCTTGTGAATTGACTCAATTCTAACCGTGACAGCACCCTACAGCCGCTCGGCGATCCAGTCTCCTTGGATTTTCCAATGCTGCTGGATTAATTGCCTGACTGTCAAGACAGAGGACTGAGGTCTGTGCTCCCTCTTTCCACTTAAAATATCTCTTGCACAATTTTCCTCTATGTCGAGTGAGGTTGTCATCGACTACAGCTGACTTTTATAAGCAATAAGCAGGTGAACATTAGGTGTAACTCTCTTATATGTTGACCTTTAAATGTGACTTTATTATGAGTCACATATTCAGCATGATTTTATTACGAAACGCTTTTTTAGTGTAAATATTTTGGGTTTGTTGGTTGGTTGGTCGGATTTTACGGCATGTCAACACTTGTTCGGTTATTTTATGCCGAAGACATTTTTGAAATTCAATTTCTAAACACATTTTTAAACTCGTTTGTTTATATTTAATGCATAGATAGAATCCTAAAACTCTTGGGTCAGAGTGGATCTGGGAATAATGGTAATCAAGGGGTACTCACAATTTCCCCAGAGCTACAGAATTGAAACTTCACCATCAGATAGAGTTGAACGTCATAACCAGGACATTTAGACCTTTAACAACCGCCTTCTAGCATATATATATATGATAAAAAGGGCTGGGAGTTTCCATAAGGGCAATTGGTTTGGGACAATCATATTCGTGTTCTCCAACCACCCGTCTATCCTAAATAAGAGCCAAAGGGAAGTGTTGCATACCATGGATTGCTCATCTCCCAGGATTTTGTCATTAATCATGACAGCTTATTGGTTAATAGGTGGCTCTCTTGAGTGTATTCTACAGCCGGAGTCAACAGGATTTTTGAAACTTTATCATATGTCACTTTGTGAGTTTATTAAGCGATGTTATTTTGAGTTAATAACTTTCTTCTTTGTTTTCTTGTTCTTTTTTGGGGGGAGGGGTTTGTTTTGTTTTACGACATATCAACCTCGGTGGATCATTTAATGACGACAAAGTTTTGAAATAAATTCATTCTTAATGGATACTCATTTTTTTTATAAACACATTTTTTATTTAACCCATAGATGGGACCCTAACAGGTACTACCACTCTGGGTCAAGTGGACATGGAAGAAATGGTGATGAAGGGGTGTTCTACATTCCCCAACCCCCCAGAACTGGAACCTCACCATCAGATAGAGTTTAATGTCATTCCCGACTTTTTTTGTACTGGCATCTTACTAATCCCAACAAATTTATTAAAATCCCGTTTGCTTGAATTATCATTTATATAAACGAGATTCAATGATGATTGATGATGGTTATCTGGTTGGCGATGATCAGAAAACTCTTTTTATTATTAATCTCAACTAACGACAATGACGACATCGCCTCGGTCTGCAACATTAATCATATCTAATGCAATTGGTCGTCTTCTTCGTTTTTGCTCACTTTCCAATGAACTGCGGATACCTTGCAACGTTCGTGTCACGCTCTTTCATTGAGAGAGACGCTGGAGTTCACTGACGAAATTACCGTCGATTCATTTACGTAGTACCATTGACTATCAAGCAACAATGCGGATGCTTTTCGCCGGTCTGACCTTCTCTCGCCCGCGACATTAGTCACACACCAATGACAATCGCTGTCAAAGTGCGCTTGTTCAACTGATATCGGTAAGGAAGCCAACCGGATTGGTAACCCAACAAGCTACAACGCGACCTACATTGCGAATCCATTTGCAGCATAGAATGTCCATGGCTATTGACATCTGATTATCGTCCATTCTATCAACGGTCGCAGACAATGCTATTCTTGTAGGTTCCTACAAGATGTGCCAAGAAAAAAGCATCATTATACGTAGTAAACTATGTGATAAAAAAACCAGGCAAGTCTCCAAAGTAAAGGTAATGCTATTACTCATTATTTAGTTCTAGCAGGACCTGTGGATATCCCACAGTATAATAATTTAATTATTACAACGTTTGATATGCTTACTTTAGAGCTATTGCATTTAGTTCAATATGTAAAAAGTATAATAATTTTCATCTAACTCTGTCTCTTAGTCTTTTTCTTTTCTTTTCTTCTTTTACTTTTCATTATGTTCGATTGAAACATTAGCATTATTGCATCCGCGTGTTCACCTCTATCTTTTCCCTACCTCTCTCTTTCTTTCTTATTATATTTTACTGTGTAGCATTCCTTTGTTTACCTTTCTTTCTTTAAAATAAAAAAGGAATGGTAATTACTTAGCCGAGGTGATGAGACTCATGAGAAATAAGAATTCCTTGGATATGCGTCACCAGATAATGAGGATTTACATTTTTGCATTAGATCATGGACGATTTGGACGTACTGGGTTTTAACCAGAGGGTCTTGCAAGATGACAATAGTCGGAAGATTAACGATCAAGAGTATTAATATATGGATAGTAAAGTAACGCTAACATTCACTGTTTTCAAAAATAAATCATGCCATGTCATGGGTGATTACAATACGCTGTATCTCTGCAGAGAAGTAAAACCCACTCCCCTAAAATAATATCCTAGGTATGACACTAGATAATATCCTGTATGTGGCACTAAATTGCATCTGATTGTGAAAACATAATTCAAGAGATTTGGGAAGTGTATAATATAGCTTTATTGCCACTACCTGCAGGGCCACTCTGAGTGTTGGAAATTGTTAAGTTCTCATATCTGGATTAAATAGATATTTTTAGAAAATATTCATATTCGATAACACCGCCTACAAAAAATACTCGTAGGAGACATCTACATTAAAAATGTAAATATCAACGTAAAATAAACGTGATTCCGATTTCTAGGCATAATGTAACCCTAGATGGTATGATATGTCATTAAAATCAACCTACATTGCGAATCTATTGGCAGCCTGGAATGTCCATGGCAATTGACATATTATTATCGTTCATTCTATCAACGGTCACAGACAATGCTATTCTTGTAGGTTCCTGCAAGATGTGCCAAGAAAAAAGGCATGATTATATGTTATAGACTAAGTGATAAAAAATGGTAAGTTTCTGAGGTAAAAGTAATGCAATTATTCGTTATTAGTACGCATAGAATCTGTAAATATACAGCAGTATGATAATTTTTTGATTAAAACGTTTGATATGTTTACTGAAAAGCTATTGCGAATACTTCAATATGTAAAAAGTAAAATAATCTTGATTTAACTCTGTTTGTCTGTCTGTCTGTCTGTCTGTCTGTCTCTCATCTTTCTTTCCTTTTTTCATTCTGTTCGAGTGAAACAGATTAAATTTATCGCCGCCTCACTCTGTCTTTCTCCTACTCTCTTTCTAACTTTCTTTGTTTCTTTGTTTCTTTCATTTTTACAATATTTTTTCTGTAAAGCATGACCTTTTTGTCCCTTTCTTTCTTTATAATAAAAATGGAATGGGCCATTATTTAGCGGTAGTGACGATACTTATAAGAAATAAGTATTCTTCGGATACTCATGATTTACATTTTTGCCTTTCACCTTTGACGATTTGGACGTTCTGAATTTTAGCAAGAGGTGTTGCAAATGATAACAGTCGGAAGATTACGAAACCAGCGTATTAATATACAGATTAGCAAACAAACCTACTATTCACTGTCGTCAAAATTAAATGACGCCCTGTCACTGGGGTTTACAATACGCCATATTCCTGCAGACAGGAATTCCCTAAAAAAAATATCCTTGGTATCACACTAAATAATGTCTTGGGTGCGTCACTAAAGTGATCTGATGGTGAGGATACTGTTCTAGTTCGCTGAATCCAAACCAGTTGTAAGTAAAGTAAGTTAAGTTGGTGTAGTAGTCTACTGTGGGTATCAGCCGGGCAGCGCTAAACCAGGGAGTTTTGTTTTTGTGAGGTGGAGCGCCACTACTATAATCAGTTCCCCACTTAACTGCATAGATCAGATTACCCAATCTGTGCTACTCAGGGGCGGAGTTGGCGGGGTGCGTTACAAAAACTGAAACCTTGCGATTTCTAGGTGTGTGCTCTACCGACTGAGCTAAAACGGCCCAATACTCTTATCCCTTTATTCTCAAAACATTTGTTCTTCGATTAAAAATTGACCCTGTACCACATCCTGCCTGTAGCGGAGGAGTGGTTAAACACAAACTTTATTTTGGGATTAATATCTTCCTTTTTTTTAAAAGTATCAGTTGTATTGACTCGAGATGGCGTACTAATTGGGGAAATTGTTATTTTTATCCGACCGGTCAGAAAAAAGACATTAGCGCCACTCTTTGATTCCATGAATAATCTGAAACCAGAACGTTACCCCCTAGAAAAAAGATGTTCTGATCTTTTCATTGGCAAATTAAGTAATATAATAATGAATGTTTCGAGACATTAATATCAGTTTTGATTGAAAGGATATGAAAATAGGGGCCCAAATCTAAAACAGAAATCTAACAAAAATGTTGTCGAAGATTAAGAAAATAATCTCTCCTATATAGTGTCCTAGAAGAGGGTAACTGAGGATCTTTGTGTCCTGGGTATGACGTTAAACTGTGTCTAATAGTGAAGATTCAATTCTGGTGATATGGGGACTGTGGACTACCTCTTCGTATTACTCCCAAGTCCACTCTGACCCGCAGTGGTAGAACCAGTTAGGGTCCCATATATGGGTTAAATAAACGAAAAAATAAGGTTTAAAATATGTTTTGAAAAATTGAATTCCCAACAAGAATGAATGAATCAAAACGTATTCGGCATAAAATAACCCAACAGGGATTCAGATACCATAAAATCCAACCAATCAAGCAACCAATCAGCTCTCTTATTATGACCTTAATCAAATAAGCGACCAAAATCATCCAATGAAAATAACAATGTTTTAATTATCTTGAACATCAAATGGTGAGTTGACTATTTGTTGATACATTTCGTGAACTAGGTAAACTAGGTAATTTTCTGTATTCTAAAAATTATGTATCATCTTAAGAAAATAGTCAGCATTGAAACTATGAAATAAAGATATGATTATGTTGCAGTCAAAATGTACAAACCTTCCAAACTGTAGTCGTGTCAGTACTACTGTATGGTTGCACCACTCAGACTTTACCGAAACACCAAGAGAAAAAAAGCTAGATATTAATCCGTGCTGTCAGCAGGATCTGAAGAGGAAGACGATTATTATTAATATTATTATTATTTCTTAGTTTTTCACACCAGCATTAACTGATGGTATTTCCCTAGAGTCTGAGTGACAACAGGTCTCCTCAGGTCTCCAAGGATTCTTCTGAGTATTCTGGCTGATTGCAACAGTGCAGTAGTTTGGATGGTCTCAATTCTTCCTCTGATTTCCAGATTTTCCAGTCTTTTTTCCAAGCTTTTTGGGACCGTTCCAAGTGCACCAACTACAATTGGTATCACTTTGATTTTATCATTATTATTATTATTATTATTATTATTATTATTATTATTATTGTTGTTGTTGTTGTTGTTGTTGTTTACAGCGCGTCACTGTTTTAGAATTTGGTAATAAATAATGCCTAGTAATAGCTCTTTCGATTGTAGTAAATAATTATAGCTTCAATTGACTATTCTTCATAGGATTAATTGGCACATAGTTATAAGGTACTTATTTATAGACCACTATATGTAGATAATTAAATTTATAAATCAATTATATGGATAATTAAATGTAGACAAATAGATTCTGATAGTAATAATTCATATACAATTATGTAGTTTCAAGTAACTTATTTCTATGAAATAATAATCATTTCTTTGCACACAGTTATATGTTTTCTAGTAACTAAAAATAATCCTTAGTAAACAATTATAACTCCGAGTAACTATTCTTAATACAAATAATTTGCACATAATTATATGGTTTCAAGTGTTTCTTGCTAATACGAATAATTTTCAAACAGGTGTTTTTAACTCATATATAGGATTAATTAAAATATAGATGTACCACATGATTTTTAGTTATTTTCTAAAACAAAATCTCATATAATTCAGTTATGAAACCTTATTAATGCTTGCAAACATATATTAAATTAGAAGTCGTTACTTTAAACCAAAAATCATCATCATCATCATCATCATCATCTTGCGCTAGTAACACGGATATCCATGACAATCTTTCGCCAACCATCCCCGTCATTCATTGTTTTCGGGAGGTCCTCTGTGCAGCATCCAGTATCCGTACAGATCTGGTCAATGTAGGTCTTTGCTAGACGACCTGCTCTGGTGTGCCGATGTGCTGGTTTCCACAGTTTCCAGCATGTCTTGTTCCTCTCACTCGGATGGTTTGTGCGGTAGGGGAAAATGGCCATACAGTTGTTTCCTTGTGGGATGTTGTTTCCGCCATTCGTTTAAGATTGTGTAGTCCCATCAAGCTTATTATTTAGGCGCTTTGTTCGGGTGCTCTGACACAACTAAAGCTAGAAAGAATTGTTGGCTTAACTTGTCAGTGAGCTTGAATTTCCAAATCATTGATGAGCTGTTTTATAGCAGGCCATGTCTTCCGTATGCGTGCATAACATCGCTCTCTGTGGATGAGATATTACTAACTGGTTACGTGAATTATTCAACCGGCTTCAGAGGTTTACTGTTGAGTGTGGTGATGCCACCTTCCTTTGGAAAAATATAAACTTGGTTTGATCGGATTTCAAATAGCGGCTAATGTTCCCTGCTGTCTTCCCTAGGCTATGTTGTTGGTATTCTGTTTATGAATTATGAGTATTAGACAGGAACAGTTGAAGCCTTACAACCGTTGCAAATTATCTGTATCTTAATATCACATAAATGTGTGGAAGCAATTTAATTTCCCCAAGAAATAATAAAATCGTGGTATCGTTAAATTAAAAGAAAATATTCGGTCTGTACTTATTTCAGTGCAAAAGTATATACATTTAAAATGATATTTTCCCATTATTCTAGTCTTGCTTGACCACGATTTGTCTGACTTCAAACAACAATAAATATTTGAGTGATCTTTGAAGGATAGCTTGTCTCTGTTGGGTTGATTTCTCTTCATCAACCAACTTCTACATATAGCGTATACTATCTTTTTATCAAAACAAGACTTACTTTCACTGTATAATCTAACTGGTTGAGGTTATTCGTACTACCCCCACAGGACCAGATCATTCAACTTCTCTGAAAATCTCCTTTGGGTAATTAACAATACTGATCAACCCTTCATATATCATACGTCCTGTCTACAGGGGTTAGATTACGCTGACTGTATCCATTATGTAAGGATAAAAAACATTTATGAAAAGATCTGTTTCCTTTATTTAAATTTAATGGCATATAATTTCATTATTGGTTGAATGCCGAAATTTAATTCATTGTAAATGTTTTAATAGTTGTTTTTCTACAACTTCTTAAATCGACGCCGCTACGTAATAAAAAGAGGGAAGGCCGAGAGGGAATCAAAAAATCCGTGAAATCGGCACGCCTTTATGCTGCAGCTGCTGCTGTTGTTGATGATGATGATGATGATGATGATGATGATGAAAAAGAGCGCGTGGAGGAGGGGGAAGAGGGTGAAAATTCAATCATAAAACTTTGTTTACTATTTTGATCTTGTATGAAACTGTTACCTATCGTGCGAATGCCGAGTGTTGAGTCAATCGAATTCGTGCTGTCAGCACACCGTATACTGCTGCTGTTATTATTACAGCGGCTGCTGCTGCTGCTGCTGTTGCTGTTCACGACGACAACGACGATGATGATGATAAATAATACAATCTTGTCTACTATTTTAATCTTGTATGCAACTTTTACTTGACTCCATTTTGATAGTCAAACTCTACGAAAGGCACCCACCTCCTCTATTAAGGAATTAATTTTGTTCCCGTATTCGTGTAAGCAGTTTGATGCACTAACGTAACGCTCTTCCTTCCTCATCGTTTTGCCTTCCCCACCACGCCTCGTCGTGAGAATAAAAAATATCATGTTGAGCTCGGGCGAAAATGGACTTCACATAATAAAGTAATTGTTATTGGAATTCAATGGATACGCAATGAACGATCTAAAGCAAGTGCCCTAACCTAACCCGAATCCAGTCATGTAGAAAGCAGTTTTTGAAAACAGGAAATAAGTGAAGGGTTTTTCAGTAGAACGAATTGATTAAACGCCAAGCAGCCAACAGGTTAGAAAAATTACAGAGGAAAGTGGTTTTTTTGATTCAGTTTTTATAAGTAACCATTATTTCACACACACACACAAACTCTTTCACATACACACATACACACACACACACAAGCACACACACACACACACACACACATATATATATATATATATATAAGGTTTCCTGAGTATGTCACTAAACTGCATCCGGTAGTCTCCAGATCTGGAGCTCTGACGAGTATAGTCACCTCTCCGTTGCCATTATTCTCAGGTCGACATGGACCTGGAGTAGTAGTGTCTCTATGATTGCTTGCAAATTATTGTGTTTGATAAGAATACTTGAAACCATATAACCGTGCAAATTATTTGATATGTATTTGTAGTAAAAACAATTCTTAGATTGTTAATTTCTTACAAATTACTATGATAACTGAATAGGAATCTTTACTTTAAATCATATAATTACTTGCAAAGAAAAGGTTAACTTCGTAATTAAATAGCTGAACAAGTTATTTCAGGTCATAAAATCAACCAGTAACCTAAGTAAAAGTGATTGAGGGCACAAATCGTGACGTGAATATATGATTATAAAAAGACCCACTGGTTGATTGATTGATTTTTATGGCATTGTCAACTGATCTTAATTTATGCATAAAGATTAGGAAATCGCGTTTATTGTAAGATCAGAGTTACATTTTTGTGTAGTCGATATTTGTGTAGAGATATATTTCACAGTTATGTGATATCAAGTATTCTTTTCTAATACAAATAATTTGGGCTATTATGTTCACTTTTGGGCTAATATTTTGGGAAAAGTATGAACCCCACTTATCCCTCCGGCTATAGATTTAATAGTATCACTACGGCTTAATAATAATCATTAGTAAACATTTATAGCTTCAAGTAACTCGTTTTAGTAAAAATAATTACAGTTACATGATATCAAGTATTCTTGTCTGATACAAATAATTTGCCTACGCTTGTTAGGTTTCAATTATTTATATTCAATAGCAATAATTATATTGGGTAAATTAATTTCTATTTAATCGTAGTCATCTATTTGCACAGAGTTATATGACTTGAAGTAATTTATAATAATAATAATAATAATAATAATAATAATAATAATAAGTGGATAAGTGATATTAAAAATGAACTGATGGGAATTCAGGAAGGACCTGTTGCCAGTGTTCATGTAATTACGCTTAAATCAGTACTCAAGAAAGTAGCAAAATGGAAACACCAGGCCATGATGGCATACATGGATTCTGGTTCAAAAAATTTACGTCTATCCACAAAAGAATGGCCCAGCAACTGAATAGATGCCTACAAGAAACGGAAGTACCCGAATGGATGACAAAAGGGATAACTACACTAATCCAGAAAGACCCACAAAAAGGAAATGTCCCCAGCAATTATAGACCAATAACTTGTCTACCCATGATGTGGAAAATTCTAACTGCTTTATAAGAGAAGAAGTATACTTTTCACTCAATTGGCGGAAACTTCTCCCAGAAGAACAGAAAGGATGTCGCAAGGGAAAAAGAGGAACCCACGACTTACTCTTAAGAGCAGAAATCTGATCAAAGGAATTAATACCTGGGCTGTCCATTATAAGATACTCAGGACCATTCTTAAAATGGACTAAAGAAGAACTCAGACATATAGACCAAAGGACGAGAAACTTAATGACCATGCACAAGGCTCTCCATCCTAGAGATGATAGAGATAGATTATATGTGTCAAGAAAGGAAGGGGGAAGAGGTCTTGCCAACATAGAGGAATGCGTAGAAACCACAATCCAACAACTTGAAGATTACACAAGAAAGAGCAAAGACAAACTACTTATGGCGGCCAACAATAGTAGAAACGGCAGATGGACAAACAGAAAAACGACAAAGACTAGAAAACAAAAATGGGAAGAAAAACGATTATATCGACAAATAGAAGAGGTTGCACATGAAAAGACTTGGACATGGTTAAAAAGGGAAACCTCAAAAGAGAAACAGAATCACTTATAATTGCTGCACAAAATAATGCCATAAGGACAAACTACATCAAAGCGAAAATTGATAAGACCCAACAAAATAGTAAATGTAGACTTTGCGGTAATAGAATGAGACTGTTAACCATATACTCTGCCAATGTAGCAAACTAGCACAACGAGAATACAAAACTAGACACGACTGGGTTGGGAAGGTGATCCACTGGGAATTATGCAAAAAATTAAATTTTGACCACACAACAAAATGGTATATGCATAAACCAGAATCTGTTCTTGAGAACGAAACGCACAAAATTCTCTGGGACTTTGAAATAAAAACGGATCATCTTATCCCAGCAAGAAGGCCAGACCTAGTGTTGATAAACAAAAAATAAAGAACTTGTCAACTGGTGAATTTTGCAGTGCCAGCAGATCACAGGGTGAAGTTAAAGGAAAATGAAAAAATAGACAAATATCTGGACCTTGCCAGAGAACTGAAAAAGTTATGGAATATGAAAGTGAAAGTGATACCAATTGTAGTTGGTGCACTTGGAACACTCCCAAAAGGATTAGAAAAGGGCTTGAAAAGTTTGGATATCAGAGGAAGGATTGAAACCATTCAGAACACTGCACTGCTGCAATCTGCCAGAATACTCAGAAGAGTCCTGGAGACCTGAGGAGAATTGCTGTCACTCAGACTCCAGTGAAAGACCATCAGCTAACACTAATGTGAAAACTCAAAAGGAGTAAATAATAATAATAATAATAATGATCCTTAATTAACAATTATATTATAAATAATTTACAGTTATATGGTAATAAATATCCCTGCCTACATTCCTGGGAGTAATGACAATGAAGGGATACTCCACATTCCCTAGATTTCTATAACCAAAGCCTTAACATCAGATCCAGTTTACTACCATACCCGCTACAGAGGATACAGTCAGTGTATTCTACGCCGTCAGACACGACGGAACGTCCGACTGAGTTTGGTTCTTTCTAAAACAAGAAATAAATTTAGCTTATATACATAGAGATCATTGCAGAGGTGCGATGCAAAACTTATAGATACATTTCGATGAGGTTATTAAGATATGATATTTTGCATATAGATGAGTGTATTGAAGAACGTTTAACCTATATATGAGTTATGTTAAAAAGGACAATCTGAAGCAATATTTACTTAGACAGAAATGAACGAAAAAAACGTTTTCCCTTGACATTAAACAGGCATATTCCAACGAGCTTTTATTGTCAAAGCACGTATGAAACTTGATTTTGCTATAATGTGAACGTTTTCTCACATGTTTTTTTTTTCTTTCTTTTAGTTCCTAAAAGTCCTGGTGGATCCCCGTGGCGTAAAGTCTAAAGTGCTGAACTGCGACACTGTAGTAAGAGGGTTCGAAATTCCAGTCCCATTCAGACTAATCCCTTTGGAAAAGGCATGGACTCACTCATACCACCAGATATAAGTTAAATAGTACCATTACTGTTGTTCCTCAAGGGTGCATTTGGCATTAAATAACCCATGTCACATTAAATAATAATAAAGAACCGAAACTGAAACCTAAATGTCCTCAAATCTAATACCATTGAGATGGATTTTCATTCAGGTTTCGTTTTATTTCTTTGTTTTAATAGCATATCAAACTTCGTGGGTAATTTAATGCCAAATACATCGATGTAGAACTAGTTGTAGTATTTAACCCATAGGTGGAGGATGAAGAGGTTTCTTAATGGTATTAGTTCAAAAGTAAATGTCATAACGCGACTGAAGTTTGAACTCGCTTACTACAACGATGCAGTCCAACAGCATAACCACTATTTCAAGGGAATTCCGTTTATTGGACGTTCATATTTACATTTCCAGTCGAGGTTTACTTTGGTTTGTTTGTTTTAAGGGTATATCGAAACTTAATGGGTTATCTTATGCCAAAGTCATCATTGTGGTACAGTAGTGGCACTATTTAACCCATAGCTGGGGGGATGAGGATGTCCATACTTTTTCCAAAGATATTAGTTCGAAAGTGAATGTCATAATGCAACTGGAGTTTGAACTTGCTTACTACAATGTCGCAGTCCAGCACTACAACCATTACATCACTTTTATTTCACATTCATATTGGCCTTTTCAGTTGCGGTTTAGTTTGGTTTGTTTTATTTAATGGCATATCAAACATTGTCAGTTATATAATGTCAGTCATCCTTATAGAAGAGCAGTTCTGACACTAGTGAACCCATAGATGGAAGATGGGGTGGTGGGTATGATTTTCAGTTCTGGGATAAATAAATTCTTATACGGAGTTATGACACTTTATTTTGCCAAAAAATATTGATTAAAAAACCTATAGATAATTGTTAGCTCACATCGAATCTGTTTAGATGTCTAGACAGAAGTCTCAACATCATCACATTCTTCATAGAACTTACTCAGCTGTGTAAACGTCCTTATTTAATTTCTAAATTGTAAAGATAAAAACGAATAATGATATAGCTACGATGTTTTTGACTATATCTCGTACATAGCTATGATAAAGTTTCATTCAAAAATTGCCCACAACAAGGGCTTAACAATAATAAAGTAAAAATAATCAAATCAAAATAGTATAATAATTTATTAAGATTTGTTCTGACTGTCGACTTTAGAAATCTCTGAATACAATTGTCCTTTACTTATCAAATCGAGAAATTTTAGGTTTTCACTTGAAGAATACAAGTTATAGTTCTTCTTTGAAATATTGGCAGCATCCATAGTATTGCACTTTGAAAGCATTATTGAGTAAAACTTATTTATTTTTGTTAATAACATAAGTTTCCTGAAACGACTCATGACAGCTGGTTAGTTGGTTGGTATTCCGAAACGTGAATCCCTTGCTCTGTTTATCTATATCGAATTTAGGCTATCCTTTTGCACACAAGTAATTAAACTTATCACACTGGAGATTGTGTGTTTGTCTGTCATTAACTAAAACTATGTCACCACGGATATTAAAATTTCCTTACTTATTTATGTTACATTTGCTACGATCTTATCCTTATTCAAATCTCAATTATTAAGAAAACCCTAGCCCTAGTTATGGCGTTCTTGTGTTCTCTATCGTAGTTCTTTTCATGTGATAATCCTCTGATGAGACTCAGATAAAAAAGATCTTGTTAAGGATGAATCCGCTTATTGTAATTCTAAAATTATTGTATATTATAGTATTTTGGATATTATCTACTTACTAATGACATGCCATTTCATTCATATATGCAACCAAATAGTGATTTATAATGATAACGGAAAGGTAATTTAAGTATTGATCTTTAAAATATAATTTTGATAAGTATTTGTGTGTTACTATAGATTCTAAATGTTTGGTTTTAT
This sequence comes from Doryteuthis pealeii, assembly GCA_023376005.1. NCBI lineage: Eukaryota > Metazoa > Mollusca > Cephalopoda > Myopsida > Loliginidae > Doryteuthis > Doryteuthis pealeii. Next base: position 84,544,044 of record CM042161.1, on the reverse strand, counting down.
TTTAATAATTATGAGCAAAAATACCGTCGGTAAATATTAATAGATATCTGTTAACAAAAGGAAGATCATCTAAGAAGTGACTGCAAGGAGAACATTTCCAGATTCTTTTTTTTAATTCTAATTTACTTTTACTTGTGTTGGTGTCTTCTTGAAATAATATTTTTATTTTCATACATATTAGTAAGATTTGCCCCTCTGTGTATTTACTCACTACATATCAGCATGTTCTGTTCACCTCAGTAGATAGAGTACCCGCCTTGGAATCGTAAGGTATCTGTGCTAGATACCGGCCCCCGCCAACTCAGCGCATGAGTAGCACAGCTTTCATAATCTGATATGTGCGATGAAGTAGGGAACTGACAGCCCGCCTCAGCAAAAACAATCTCCCTGGTCTAGCGCTAGCAAAAAAAAATCTCGTTCGCTGTCCAGCTGATACCGACAAAAGACCACTCCACCAACTTTACTTTTATTCTATACCAAAAAGCCTATTAACAATCTTGGTGGTTTATTCTGTTCACATATCACAATATAATGACCTATTGTGTATTCCTAACAAAAATTTAAATTCAAATTCGGAATTCTACAGATTAAATATCACGACGATACTCAAAAGAGAAAGAGAACGATGTTGAGCAACGGATTCATTTTAGAAGATCTGACCAGCCCAACGCACCTTCTGCCTCTCATGAGAAGAATAATGAAATCTAGCAAACAAGGCAAATTTAATCGACCATGTCAAAAGTTACCATTTCATTTTTGGATAAATCATTCAGCGATGTAAGTTAATGTAGAGATACCATGTTTCTCATGTGACTGTTTAATGACGCATAATGCTAATAAAATCGCAACGCTCAAATAATCATTCTTCCATTCGATGCATGATCTTTGGTTCGCTTATAAACAAGTGGGTGTGCAATTTACTCCCTTTCTCTCTCCCTATTTTCTTCTTCTCCTAGACTGCTTGCCATACCAAGGTTAAAGAGCCCTATCTTAAACTATTTAAGTATAGATCACTCTATTTCTACCACTCTTTTATTTCTCTATTTATCTCCAATCTCTTTCTTCTCCAAGACCGGTTGGCATACCAGAGTTAAAAGCCTAGTCCATCCTACAATTTAAACATGCTCCCCCTCTCTCTCTCTCTCTCTCTCTCTCTCTCTCTCTCTCTCTCTCTCTCTCTCTCTCTCTCTCAGCGTTTACAAATATGCATACGGATTCCTCACAGGATATTACACAAAGTATATATATATATAACTTTTCAATGTGCCCCGATGGACTCTTTTCCGTCTTTTGTAATTTATAAGAAAAAATAATTCTGTTTGTGAATTGTCTTCCAAGGGTTTTTTTTGGGGGGGGGGGGAGTATGTTTTGAATATTCATCCTCTTGTATCCTTTGGGTCTAAAGGCCACACAAAAGTCCCTAGTTGATTGATTTGCTTTGGTTTAGATGACTCCATATCATCTCCTTATTTGAAATGGAATTGATTCGTAAGTGATTATAATAATAACCATATTTTCCACACCCCGGTGCAATCATTTAAAATCAATTCATAATTGCCTATACTAATCTTTCGTTTTTCTATAGTTGTTGGGATCATGCAATCCTGTCTAATAAAAATAATTTACATAATAAGTTTTTTTTTGTGTTCCTATCTAATATTGATTATTCACACATGTGTGTTTAGTTTAAGCCACAATCTCTATTTGGCGTAGTGGCTAACGTCCTGTACAGCGAAGTTGTCATAATCGTGTTTGAACTCCGCTCGTGTAATAATGTTTAATTTCGTATTAATATTAAGAAAGGTATGAACTTCCTCACCTCTATCTAGCACCCGGTTATATAATACCACAAAGTTTTTTTTCTACAGGATTGCTTTGGTGTTGAAACGGAGGTTGATATGCCATTAAGCAAAGAAACCAAAACTATTTAATCATTCGCATTTTTTATATATTTATTTATCAACCCTGAGAACGAACAGGATATGAGATAAAGTCAATTTCTTAAGCGGAGTTTAACAGGTTTGAATTCAAATTTGTCCTTCTCCAAGACTGATTACCTAGTCAAGGTTGAATATCCCAGTGTGCCCTACTATTTACCCATAGTTGGGGTGAATGTAGAGTTTATGCAGTTATATGATTTCAATTATTCCTGTGGGATTCTAATATGTTTCTAATAATCTTCAAATGTATCTATTTTATCCATATGTGGGACTAGCACTCTAAGTCAGAGTGAACCTGGGAGTGATGGCAATAAAAGAGTAATCCACACACTCAACAGCTACAGAAATTGGAACCCCGCCACCGGATGGAATTTAAATTCATACCCAGACTACGCCAGGTCGAGGTCATGACCTTAAACTCGCTATCTCTGTCCGAGGTCATCTTTATTGTTGTTCTTAAGACTAATGACAATCGATAGAAATTTTTGACTGTCACGTTGTGTTTTTTTTTTTTTTGTTTTGTTTTGTTGTGTTTAATCTAAATAAGCCTCACTGCCATAAGAGCAATCATCTTAGGCATTTGATAATAAATTTGGTCTGGGATCCCTCTTTACAGTTGGTACTATAATTACTGGGAGAGGTGATGGACACCTCCATACACCTAGAAAGTTGAGACTTGCCACCCTAATAAGTTAAGGGACAAATGCATTGATATCTTTAATATTCCCATGAATACATTTTTAGTATTTAGCTATTAACTCCATTTATATAAAATCTTTTTATAAACTTGGTCATAATTATTGGCACCCATGAAATTTCAGTACAGTATATAGAATGTTGCCTAAAAATGAATTTATTGAAACAGCTTTAGTTTATTGACAACTGTTAGTTGATAAAAAAAAGTAAATGATTTAATGCAACCATCTTAACACAACCATTTATGTCCGTAGAATTTTTTTTTTTTTGTTTTTTTAGTTTTTTGCCAATTAAACGGTTTGACTAAAACTTCTATACTATCCAACCGTCCCCTGAAACTTCGTTCTTTTCCGTCGGGTGTTATCTCGCTGCAAAATCATCTGACGAATTTCCTTCTTGCAATACATTATTCAGATGATTCAGAGACTCGCCGCTTCGAATTGATTTCTCCTCAAGGCTTAACTTTCTGTTAATCGGTGCAATAGCGTAAAACGTTTGTTAAAGGTTATATACCCGAACACCTTCGTCCTGGCTGCTCCAACAAGACGCCGGTTAAAGATAAATTCTTTCTGGACAGCAATCAGGGTGATTTTCTTCATCGTATTCTTCTAAACCAAGTGGGAAAATACCTAACCAGATAGAAGCATCGTAGTACACCGGTCAATTGCAAAATTCTTTGCCAGTCCTTTTTCAAGGGCGATAATAACATAGAATAATTAACATAGCTTAACCCTTGTACCCGGTCATGGTTAACGAAATGAGAACAGTATATCCGGTGAATTAAATAAAGGGTTTTGTTCGAAGTTCCGGGAAGGCTCCCGATTATGATATGAAGATTCCCGAATTCTACAAGAAGGTTTCCGAGTTAGAAGAGAAGGTTCTCGAGTTCGATAAGGTCCACAAGAAACACCAGAAGAATACTGGAGGGAACATTAGCTGACATGTGTATATAACAATAAAGATGAGGACAATAGTTCGAATAATACAAATTATCAAGCTCATCTCAAAAAAATTATTATCAACTGTGTTCTTTCTTGTTTAGGCTCTTGTGATTCAGAAAGTATGCAAGCCTGGTCATGGGTAGTTATGACAGCTTCTATTCTCCTTAAGAACTCATGGATTTATAATACTTACAGTATGTTCGCTTAGGGTTTTTTTAATTTTATTTACATCTATTTATATCTGCGATCCATCTCTGACCAAGGATTGTTTTCTGACTTAATGATGGTGAGGATCTTGTCTAACACCTGGACCATCATCTTACTGTTATATCAGAGAGAAGATATCTCTTATGATTCACAATTCTTACTCACAAAAATACACCTCGCTAGCATAAAACATCAAAACTGAAGTCGGAGGCAACAAGCGGAAGTGAACTCAATGGTACCCTATCACGAAGTGACCAATTCGACGCAGTTCTGCGCATAGGCTCGGATTGAGTTACGCTTGAAAGGAATTCCAAAACAAACAAAAAATAATATTGTAAGGAATCCGGATTTTCAGCCAATGAAAAATCTTCCCACTAAACACCCCAAAGGCATTCTGGAGCCTACATCGTTAGCATATAAACCCGGGAATTTTTGAAGATCGCCAGTGGAAGGACGGCCCGACGCGAGGAACATCGCCAGACAAGCAGGATCAAGGAACTGCTACGCACCCACCACCACGCACGCCCTCACCCACCCGGACACTCAGCCTTACTTCAACACCTCACCGTAGCCGGACGACATCCTAACCCCCTTGACCACTACGGCGCTGCCCACTACAACTCACTGAGATATTCCTGACTTATTTCCCGCACCAAGTGACCGTATCCACTTATAAGTATCCTACCGGCACGAACTCAACTCCCTCGGCCGATACCCTTACTTTCTCTGACCATCACTATTCCACTGGGTCATTCCTGACTTGGTCCCTGCACCAAGTGACCGTATCAACTCACAACTTTCTACTACCTCACGCCTCGCACCAGGCCAAGAGAGATTCCTGACGTATTATCATACGATACCCACACCTCACCGACCCCACGGCCATTCCTGACTTACGACCCCTCGGCCACTCCAGAGAACTACTACCATTATCTACGGCGACAATAACAACGTTTTCACACTCGTTATTTCAATAAACGATTTTTATCCAATTCATCTTGTCCATTATTCTTCTTTGCAAACCATACGCTTTTACGGATACCTAAGATATATCATTACTTTGTAAAAATGTGTTTTTGAAAAGTTCATCCAATCATTCCTCTTCCGAGATAGGCTAGTATGGGAAGGTTGAAATTGCAACAAGGATATATAATAATAAAAATCATTTCGTTAACAACTTTTTAATTGAAAGACAGGCTTGGTTTTATTTCAACTGAATTGTATCATGTCTTATCCAGTTGTGGCGGGGTTTTAATGGTTATCACCCTAGGAAATGGTGACCCGAGTTCAAATCCTTGACGAGTCTGTTTGCGTTATACATATCGCTATATACCCTTTGGAAATGTATGAATAAAATTATATTACCTCCATCTATGGTTAAATAATAGAGCAGACTGGGCTCTTTAAGCTTGGTTTGACAAACAGTCTACGAAAAATAACAACGAATTAACACCAGTTAAAGTCCGCTTAAGAAATTGACCTTATGTCACGTTCTGCTCGTGCGGAAGAATTAGTAAATATATAGCTGTAACAAATGGAAAGTTTTTAGAGCGTTTCAAAAGAATTGAATGTACATAAATATAATCGTTTTACTCTTCTTATTAGATTTATTCCCCTTCATTGTATGTCTTCCACTCTCAATATTACACTTCAATTTTCATGTCTCGACACTGGCGCCTAGATATTAATGCAAAGTACTAAATGAGGTTTCCTTTGGGTGTTATATATGTTTAAAACAACATTTGGCTCCCATGAAAAATATTTCTAAGAATCCAGTCAATCATTTATTTATTTCTGATCCAATACACAAAAAAATGACACCTCTAAATTTATCATCAAAGCCATCTCAAAAATTGCATTCCTCATTTACTTTTTGCATTTCTCTGTTCCCTAATTTATATGCAACTAAATTTTAGGATCCAATATGGTATTCATCTATCTTTATTCCTCCTATACATGGTTTATTTGATTGGGTTTGTTGGATTTGGTGGCTTGTCAATCCTTGTGTTATTTTATGCCGAAGGCGTTTTGTTCTATTCATGCTAGATGGGTGTTAAATTTATTTTTTTCAATTTATAAACATATTTTTAAACTCATTTTTTAACTTTAACCCATAGATGCGACCCTAACAGGTACTACCACGCGGGTTCAGAGTGGACCTGGCAGTAATGGTGATGTTGGGGTATTTCCCCATTAGATACATGATACCTAGGATATATAGATACATAGTAAGGAAGTTTGGGTTCTTTAGACTTGGTAAGAAAACTAATCCAAGATAATTGAACACTGTATTCAAAGTAGTTGTGCTCTGCTTAAAAATTGACCTGTTTGTAGCAGAGGGGTTGGGTAAATATTTATGTCACTGACGGAAATCTCTGACGTTATAGAAAGTCATATGTTCTATAATATTTTTTCGGCAACAACAAACAGACTATCATTCCTAAGACCTTTCTCTAAAAAAGCCTTGACACCAGTGATCATGTGGCTGAAATGTCATTGGGACGGGATAATATAATAGCATGAATAATGATTCATAGTCCGAGTCACGGGTTGCTATTTTTCTATACTTGATTTTGTTGTGCATTTGTTCCTGCTGTTTTGGGATTTGGGATTTTTTTTAAATGTAGGAAGGTTTTGGGTGATATCCCTTGAGCATTTTCCGATATTGACTTCGTTATGCCTGAAGCAGATTTAAGATTTCAGGCAAATAAAAAGAAAGAAATCAAACGTCCGTCGATTTGTCTTTCCGCGGGATATCTCCAAAAGTTTTGAATGAAATTAAATGACATTTGGTAGAAATGTGAACAGTGACCTAATCTGAAATCGGTTTATCTAAAAATGTGGTACAGTGTGGGAGTAGGTTCAATCACAACAATCTCCAGGTTATACTAGAGGGTGGGGGAAGCAAGAGTAATCCGGTATCCATCAGTGATCTGGTTGGTTAGTTGGTTAGTTGGATTTTACGTCATATCAACCCTTGTTGGGTTATTTTATGCCAAACATGTTTTATTCATTCTTAATGGTAACCAATTTTTAAAACTCAGTTTTAAAACCCATTTTTTAAATTATTTTTTTCTATTTAACCCAGAGATGGGACCCTAACAGGTACTACTACTCCAAGTCTGCGAGGACCTGGGAGTAATGGTTATGAAGGGATACTCAAAAGTCCCCAGAGCTCCAGAATTGTAACCTCGCTACTAGATGCAGTTTACCGTCATACCCAGGACACTTAGTGATCTGGATGGGCGACATAATCAATGCTCATTAAACTAGCCCAGTGTCCCAGTAAAATTATTAAATTTCTGTGTCCCACTTGAAATTTGCCATGGCCCATTTTGGCCATGTGGTCATAGGTTGGGAAACACTGCTTTGCCTGCATCCAGTGTCCGCACAAAACTGGTGTGTTTTGTGTATTTGTCCATATGATAACGTCACTTATGAGTTAGTTCCTGCTTATCCAGCAGCGTGTCTTTTTCGTTTTCATTGGATGGTTTGTGAGATGGGAGGAAAATGTCCGTAAGCTACTATTTTTGGGTGTGTTTTGGCTTATTTGTTTGGGCGCAGATCAACTCCTTATGAGTTATTTAATGTCGAGATTTAATTTCATTCATCAAATACAAATTATTGTTTCATGCATTCTTATCTAACAATAATAATTGTATTTGATAATAATCATTTGTTTGTATAGAATCACATTTTCATATTCAATACAAATAAGATCTAAACATTATTTGCCCCATATATAACAACCTAAATGGTTCTTCCACTCTGGGTCAGATTAGATCTTAGAGTAATGGCCACAAAGGAGTACTGTACACTCCTCAAATCTCCCAAACTTGAGCCATAGCACCGGATGCAGTCTAGCGTCCAGAACATTTTATATCAGAATTTCGTCGAATATTTTTCTAGTGATTTCTACTTAACGGAGAAAGAATTTACGATAAAATTAAGTTTTATGCAAATGTTAGGTTTTCCTCTCTAAGTCGTCGAAAAAACTTGGCTTTCCTGTCTACCATATTAAATCGCAAAAAGGATTTTCATTCCTTTCTTTTTCCATTTACTTAACTTGCCTTTGGTTTGTATATATGTGGTTAGGAAGACGTTTTCCTCTTGGTGGCCGCCAAGTAGTTTTGTGTGTTTCTAGCCTCATACCAGTCACTGTCAACCACCAAGCTTAACTCACCTTTTTCTCATTTTCCTCTCAACCACCTCCCATCAATGTTCTCACTCAATTTTCGCTCTATAAAAAACTATATTCCTATTCAACCTCTTTCTCTGTCCCTGTCTCTGTCTTTGTATCACTCTGTCTCTCTCTCATGCACACACACACACACACACACACACACACACACACACTATTTCTTTATTTCTCTCTATCTCTCCCGAAATCTTCCTTCTCGTCGACCAGTCACCATACTCAGAACTCAGAACTCAGTCTGTTATACGATTTAACATATATATATATATATATATATATATATATATATATATATATATATGGGAGAATATGTGCTTAATTGAAGTCGAACCTAATTTTTTGAAAGTTAATTCATTAATAATTAATTAGGCGGGATTTAACTATTTAAATGTAAGGGTAAACAAATCGAGAAAAATCAATCTCTGTATGTACATTTCGGCCTACAAATTAATTATTAATGAATTAACTTTCAAAAAAATTAACTTCAATTAAGCACATATTCTCCCAAATATTGTCGGCTGAATATAGCCATATGTTTGTTTACTTCTCATATATATATATATATATGTGTGTGTGTGTGTGTGTGTGTGTGTGTGTGTCCATATTAGCTTCTCCTAGTCTTTTTCTGTCCTTTTCTCCTATTTTCTATCTATCGCTCTGTGTCTACCCTTTTTACAGTCTTTTACTCTCTCTCTCTCTCTCTCTCTCTCTCTCTCTCTCTCTCTCTCTCTCTCTCTCTCTCTCTCTCTCTCTTAAGAATTTTGTGTCGCTACATAATCGATTTCCACACCAGGTACAAATTCTATGTGACGTTACACCGCTTAAGTTACTCCCTCCGCAAAATATTCCCACAAGGTTTTGTTAAAATCGATCCGACCATCTTGAAATACAGACACCAATTTTAACTCTATATTTACGGGTCCTTGACCAAAATTCCTCACTTTACTGACAATCAATAAAAAGCAACGTAATCATTTTTTCACATATATCTTTAAAACTACGGTGTTATATAATTTGATACAGCCAGATGGAAAAACAAAAAATTGTAGATAAGAGTAGAAAGTTAAAATCATTTTTGGAAAAACGTATGAAAGGCTACCTGTCAGCAAAAGGCTGGAAGGAGTGTAACAGAAAGAGAGTGACGAGTGAAAGTCTGAGTTGAGGTTTTGAAGAGAACAGACGCAAGATGGATGAATGTTTTTCAAGACATTTTACTTGGGGGTAAAATAGAATATGAGCTCGTAGAAATCAAGAATGTCTTGTATTTGTTATTAAGACAACCTAGCCTCAAAAACAGTGAGAATGTCATCTAGCCCTACAACAGATCTATATATATATATATATATATATATATATATATGGCCCTAAATCGAGGAAAATTAACTTACTTAAGTGTCTGACATCTAGGGCCCTTAAAATTTGTTCCAGCAATAAAATCGAGAGTGAATTTGAACAAATTAGAAATTTGTTTTTGAATAATGGGTACCCAGACGAGGTAATTACTAAAACAATTAATCTAACTGTAAACAAGTTTAGAAACAATAAGCCTTTCGGCCCATCTAAATGTCCTGTTTACGTTAGACTCCCATGGATTGACCCCACTAACCAGACCATTGCTGATAAGATCTCCTCCTCGGTCATGCGTTGTTATAATGCATTGAATGTGCATACCATAATCAGCACCCGACCCGCATTTCGGTCTTTTCATAAAGATGTACTGCCAATCTTCCAACAAATTAATCTCATTTATAAGTTTAAATGCCGATGTAATTCGGTATACATTGGCCGTACATCCCAGTGACTTGAAATTAGAATAAAACAGCATGTTCCACGTACACTTCGCAACGCCATTGCTAACACATCCGGGCATTCCCAAGCATATGATTCGGCCATAGCCGAACACTTGTCATCTATAAATGCTTGTAGGGCCGACTATACTGACGAGTGTTTCTCCGTCTTGCACAGAGTTAGGTCTAAGCAGCACCTAACCATTCTTGAAGCTGCTTATATTTCATTATTTCGCCCCATTCTGTGCTGACAAAAATCCAAACACTCCCTTTACTTGTTGGAAGACATCTCCAACTCTGTTTCGACCTGAAGGTTCATATAAATATCCCCTTTCCTTTTTTTGTCCCCCTCTGGCTCACCTCCATTCGTTCTTAAACAATATTTCTTATACAATCTGACTTTTATTCGTCGCCGGTGTTTATACTTGAAAAAGAACCGGTCGAAAAGACTTCGTATTCCCTTTATTTTATTCTTTATTTTATAATAAAATATTACCATATTATAACTGTATATCTCCCTACATACATATGATTCCTCCAATTTTAGTAATATACATATACTGAGTCAATGTCCATCTCATCATATATATGTATACTCATTATACCACGCGTTTTCATCTCCCTTTCTCTCTCTCTCTCTCTCTCTATATATATATATATATATATATATATATATATATATAGAGAGAGAGAGAGAGAGAGAGAGAGAGAGGGAGAGAAAACGCGTGGTATAATGAGTATACATATATATATATGTGTGTGTGTGTGTGTGTGTGTGTGTGTGTGTGATCATTTACTGTAACGCAATACCTTCACGTAGAATATTGTATAAATTGTCACCGAGGATCCTTTGAGTAAACGATACAATTATTTCATATTTAACTGCATAATTGTTTGTCAAATCCACTTTCGATCGCATTTTGTTCACCTGAGAGGGTTCAAACTCGAATCAGATAAGCATGTCTTTGATTCAATACAATTTTAGAATATACATTATTATCGCTTGACCCCCCCCCTGTCCTAGCCACTGGATAGAACCGTAAATAAGAAGTGCCCGGTGGAGAGTCAGGTCACGACAGATATGTATAAACAACTGATAATCAGCTTCCTCCCCCACCTGGTCAAAATGATACGGTCAGGGGAGTCAACATTTAGAGGAGGATCAAGTGAAATGATGACGGCACTTTCAACTCGGATTTCATTTTGGACTGTTCGATGCCTGGATGAAGAGGTTTGGTACCAACCTGTCTGTCCATTCACCCGGACAGGAAAGGAGATTCAAATTTTGGCGAATTATCAGGTTTCCTCGGGTAGAGACGATGAAAGCTTTGACAGTCATTTTCGTATAAGAATATCTAGTCAGTTGTTATAAGTATAAGTCGTGGAGCTTAGAATATGTCGACTGTATCCTCTGAAGAGTGTTAAGAATTCCCGCCCCAAAACGTGGTACACTTGGTATAAAACTCAATTGCATTTTGGAACTCTGTGGAGTGTAGAGTTGGTTGGTTGATGGGATTTTACTGAATGTCAACCCTTGTTGGGTTATTTTATCTCGGAGACATTTTGTTTGATTCATTCTTGATGGATTTTTACACACATTTTTGAAACTCATTTTTTCTATTCAAACCGGTACTACTACTCCAGGTCAGAGTGAACCCGACAGTAATGATGATGAAACATTCCTCAGAGCTCCAGAACTGGAACTTAAACATAAGATAGAGTTTGACGTCATACTCAGAACAATCAAACTCTCAGCCAGCGCCTTCTAGCAACTAGATGTTAAAAAGAGCTTGGGGTTTGCCATAAGGGCAATTAGCTCGAGACAATCATATAGATTAAAGAAGCAGAAATGATAAACGCTGAATTCTTCATATAAATATGGCCGATTAAATGTTGTGCGGCTAATATCATTTAAGTTGCGAATAAATACTTCTATATATACTAGCTGGTCCTGTGGATATACCACTGTATGATAATTTAATTAGTACAATGTTTTATATGTTTACTTAAAACCAATTACAAAATATTTCAATTTAGAAAAGTATAATAATATTGATTTAACTCTCACACATTTTTCTTTCTTTCCTTCTTTTCATTTGTTCATTATGGTCGATTAAAACACATTAGCGTTATTGCTTCCGCGTGCTCACCTCCTCTCTTTACATTTCCCCAGTTCTCTTTCCTTCTTATTATATTTTAGAAAGCATGCCCTTTTCTTCCTTTAAAGAAACAGAATTTTCCATTATTTAGCTGAGGTGACGACACTCATTTAGACGGTTTCATTTTTAGCCAGATGGTCTTGCAAGATGTTAACAGTCATATTTTGTAGGAACACCAGTATTATTACATAGATTTTAAACCACAGTGATTTCTCGGATCCTATAAATACTTAAATTGGGCACCTCACGTGGTGTAATGGTTAGCAAGCTCGATTTGCAGACCATTGTTAGTGAGCTCGATTCTCTTTGGGCGCCCCATACTTCTGGCCTTGTGCAGCATCTAAGCTAAATTTAGTAAATAACTATAAATACTTAAATTTTATGCTGAACTCAACGGAGTGACCTTGTACCCATCGGTGTTTCTCATGGTAAGCATCAGAGTAGATGTTTCTGTGCAAGTGGGTGACCTTTTTCTTTGAACAATGAGATCGCACATATACTGTTGTGTTTGCACTCAGCCACTCAGACATTATCTTACTACGTAAGTCCAGTTCTTGTTCTTCTTGTCGCTGCTTTTGTCTTTTAACGAGTAGCGTAAACAATCAAAAAAGTTAATTGATATATTCCCGACAAGAAACAAATTTATTTTTAAAAGATTTTTCTTGATGTTAAAGTTTTTCTCCTGAACAATGTAAACACACACGGAAACACATACACTCAAAATGTATATATATATATATATATATATATATATATATATATATATGCGTGTGTGTGTGTGTGTGTGTGTGTGTGTGTACGTGTATGTATATATGTGTGTGTGTATATATATATATAAACAAAAATGATATGTTTTGAACTATTTATGTACTGATAACAGCAATTATTTAGGATATAGACATAATTGTTATCGAGTGTCTAAATTTAAGCCAAAAATTGTTGTAAACAACTTGATTTGATGTGCGGACATCAAAAGGCTGAGGAAAATAAAGATTAAACATGATTTTTACAGAGAAGAGGAAGAAGAAGAGTGCAAAAAATAAAAGAAGAAAATAATACAAAGAATAGCTTCAAATATATGTTAATCACTTTTTAGAACATAAATTGGTGTTTTGAAATTTCGCATATATATATATATATATATATATATATTATATATATATATACATACATATATATATATATATAATATATATATATATATATATATATATATAATTGTCATAAGTGTCCGTACGAACAGCCAAATTGCTTCACATGGTTTATTTTCGAGCGATAAAGCGAACACACAAACATTTTTTTTCTAATCAACATAACATGGTTAGCATTTAATCATGTTTACTGATATGGAATACAGCATTTTTGAAAAAAGATTTTTTAATAGAATTGAATTTTTAAATTAAAAAATTGAAATAGTCCAACCATTTTTCATCCTTCCAAAGTGTATTATGTCATATGTATATTGCTTGGAAAACATTCCCTTGATAGAAGCCATATTATTTATTGTAACGATAGTAAGTTTTATGGCAGCCTTTATTTACTAAAGAAACTAAGTTTTTTTTATTGTTTGATTTGTCACTGATATGTAGATTTATATTGAAAAATTAAGAGGAATTGTTCTCCATTGTCTTGCATGTTTAAACCACCAATAAATTTTCTTATTTTTCTTGCTTTTCCTTCCCCCCCCCCGATAGCCCTAATATATATATATATATAGAGAGAGAGAGACAGACAGACAGACAGAGAGAATGAGTGAGAGTGAGATACAAACCGACAGAGAGGCTATTATTATTATTATTATTATTATTATTATTATTATTATTATTATTATTATTAATTTTTACTATGAAAACATTTTAATGAAACGGTTGAAAATACCAGTAAGATGCTCCCTTAAGTTTTTTATGGGTAAAAGAATAGTTACAATAACATTTGACATCAACTAGAATCGATATAGAAATGAAAGACATTAACACTATAATTTCAAGATTGATACTTTATTAATTATACATTTTGTACAAATTATTAGTCCTTACTAAGCAATAAATATATGTACGAATTTACTTACCTTGCACCTATCACAGACTGAAGACGATACAAGGTCATTTTTAAGCGGAGTAAAGCTGGTTTGAATTCAGAGAGTTCTTTCTTCCCGACTGGCTGCTTAACAGTCTAAAAACCAGCATATTTATCTATAGGTGGACGTTGAAAATTAAACACACACACACACACACACACACACACACACACACACAATATATATATATATATATATATATATATATATATATATAATATATATATATTATGTATGTATATCCTCCGTCAGAAGATCAGCATTTTCTAATTGGGGACCAGTGAACATGCATCACCAAAACATGCCTTGCATGAAAGGCATAACTTGCCCAACCTTTTCCACTAATCAACAATAACTTTTTGATTTTGATGATTTCTCCAACTTTTTTCATTCCTGTTTTCCGTCCAGCGGATTCCATGAAACATATTGTTACACCTGAGTATACAAGTAATTGTATTATAAAAAGTATTTTAAAACTACAATTGATTATAACCTATCATCAGTTATTAGAAACCATTTGCATCGAAGAACGACTGAGTTAGTCATGAAATAACCCGATAAGTGTTGATATGACATAAAACTAACTATCCAACTTATCAACTGAAGCGGCCAATGTGGTATACTCATCTTGTCTAGTATGCCCATTGAGTATAGCCGTACCTTATATATTCGTATTTTGTCGTAAACCCATCTATCGTCTTGGAGTAACTTCTATCTCTCGATTCTCAGTCATCTTCTATCTTGGACCTTGGTTGGTTCTAAGCTGTTTTTTCTTCTGGATCTGGGATTCTTACTGGCTTGATATTAGGCCGACCCATGTTGTTACTTTGTTTTTAATTAACCCGAGATTTTCTTTAATTTTTTAGCTCATATTTCATTTTATAAGTATACCAGGTCAAGTCAAACGTGCGGAGAAATTGGAAAATTGGATTAGAGACACCATACGTCTTACACGTCCGAAACTCAGTCAAATCTGACTTTCCTAGCTATTTTCCCACAGCTCACGCTGGCGAACCGGAAATGAAAGCCAAAACAGGGTTAAAAAGCGTCGATCATTTTTCTGTGTTTTCCACTAAACTATTATTTTGAATCTAACCCAGAGTTACCGTACATAATTAATAGGCTACCTATAAATTATATAATACTATGATCCTGCAAGATGATTGATTACTAAGTAACAGTACAACTACAAATTAAATGCTCATTGCTAAACTTATGCAAATCCTTGGGGTATTGTGATGTAAGCAGTAACGTAGTTTCGGTTAAAAACAGACAGACAACGGACCTCCATTTTAAGAAGATATATGCACATATGTCTTAAAGAATTTATTTTACTCAAAAAGACTTTATTACTTTAATTTTCACTTTGATGCTGCTTTTATAACTGCCATGTTTTCTTAGGAAACAGTCAATTGATTTTTATTCTATTTCTCTTAATGAAGCTATAAGTTGTTTTTATTGATTGGGTCGGGACGGGGGTTACAATCAGTTAAATTCTACATCAGTAATTTTTAAAAATCTCTTGCCCAAGGCGCACATTAGGAACAGGAAAATATTTGGGTGCACTTTGTAATTTCAGACAGATTTTTGAAAAAAGATATTTATAGATTTTGGCTTTCATTTAAAAGGCAACACATTATTATCAATTACATTTTTATTCAATTAATAAAGTAAAGGTATCAATGAGGAACATTTATAGCCCTTACTTATGTTTTCAGTTCAGCTGGACAGGCTCATATATATATATATATATATATATATAATATATATATATATATATATATATATATATATCGCAGTTACCATTAAATCCATCGAGTAAATAAGTATAAAATCTCACATACTTCTGGATTTTTTCTAAAACCGATTAAAAAGAGCACAATATAAAGAGCTAAATAGACGATTAAAATCGAAGGGTTTAAAAACTACC
>CM042161.1:84413109-84523109 GCA_023376005.1 Doryteuthis pealeii | reverse complement strand
TGAACCAATAGGTCAAAAGAACCAACCAACCAACCAACCAACCTGAAGTGTGATGGCTATTATTTGAGACTGACTGTTAGTAAATCTTTTTAAACCTTCCAACTATTTTGAATTATTCTTATAGGCAGCAACATTATTATCTTATTAGCAGGACCTTTGGGTATACCACAGTATGAATATTTAATTATTGTAACGTTGCAGGGTTGTTCGTTTGTCGTCACGGTACCAAATCGATATGTTACCTAGTGCCTTTTCTTTCACGGCATTAAATAGACATATGTAACGTAATGGGTTTTTCACTGCGCCTTCGAAATGCATCAAAATGCACTATTAAATTCACACAAGTCGCTTGACGATTACAAGGCATGTAAATTCCAGCGCTTGTTTACACCACTCACAGAATCCAGTAGTTCTTTGGTCGGTCAAGGGGGATATCACCTTTCGCACGTCGCGTGTCTTTCTGGTATCGAGTTTCACGGCCGTGGGTCTTTAGTCACGGTCAATTAGACTTGCTAACAAGCGCCCCTCTCTGTACTAACAGAGATTCCATTCATAAAAAGATAATACCGTATTTATTCTTTTTCAGAAGTTTATTATAATAAAAACTTCACTGCGATTTTTGAGAGAGAGAGAGAGAGATTTCGTTAACACATATGTTTTTCTTTTAGTAATTCTTACTTGTCTCAATGGTCAGTACTCCATTGACTTCGTTAATAATAATAATTGTTTTCAACTTCGTCTCGCGTAAAAGATTAAAATTCAGATTGAGTACTTTAGCGACATCAGTTCGCCAACTGCCAACTGCCACGTGCGGCTTCCTGGCTCTGATCTCCTCTGGTCTCTCCCTGACTGACCCCCGATCTCAGACTGACTCACTAATCTACTGACGGGTTTCTTAAATACTATCTCAAAGTAATTTTCCAGAAAGATCTATTTTTGGAACCATCTAGTACTTTCTCGAAATAATAGAATATTCTATTATTTCGAATCACTCAGGTCAACTAGGGTTCACGGCCTCTAAGATCAAAGGACTCTCTGCAGTCACTAATCCTGTTTTTTCGTTAAACATAGACTTATCGTCGCCAAATATCTCGTTAAAAGATTTATCTTTCTAATTCTTTTTCGGTGATTCTACAAAGGCCATCCAAGTAAATATCAGAGGATTGGTAGTACACATTTTTTAAAAGGTTTTTCTAAGTCTGGCACAAGGCCACAAATATAGGTGCTGGGACGGCCATTATGTAACATTATTACAATGTTTGATATGTTTACTAATAGCTATTGCAAAATATTTCAAACAAAAAGTAAATTAGTCTTGATTTAACTATCTCACCCTCTCTCACTATGTTATTTTCTTTCTTTCTTTTCATTTTTTCATTATATTCGATTGAAATAGATCAGCCTAATCACTTTCGATTTTTACCCCTCTCTCTTTATCTTTCCCCTTTCTGTTTATTTCTTTCATTCATATTATAACTTTCTGTGTAGCAAGTCCTTTTCTTCCTTTTCTTTCTTTATAATAAAAACAGAATGGTCCATTATTTAGCTGAGGTTACGACACACATAAGAAATAAGACTTCGACTGATAAAGAGACACCAGATAATCAGGATTCACATTTCATCTCGGACGATTTGAACGGTCACATTTTTAACCAGAGGGTGTGCAAGATAATAACAGTCATACAATTTAGAAACACGAGTATTACTATATAGGTATTTAGTGAATTTCCAGGTTTCAATTCTTTTAAAGCTTGTTTGATAACAGTTGCCGCGTCTATTCGTTTATCATGCGAGTTTCTGAGACTTATATTTTAGGCTAACATTAGAGGTTTACACCATACTGAGATATGAACCAGGTCTAACTTTCACAAACAAATTTTATATCTCATGTATGGTGTGACCGCCTAATTTTAGGTTAAAATTTAGGTCTCATGATAGTCGTATGTTATACGCACATATATATATATATGAAATTGCATGATATATATATATATATATATATATATATTATATATATATATATATATATATATATTCTTCAACTGCTCCTCCCACCTTTTCACTGTTGCAGCATTTGTAGTTAATCCAAAAAGTGATCAATGTATTTCATAACATATAAAGCATTAATACCATCGTTTCGGTTCTCAGGGTGCAGCTTCTTCAGGCGTTCACCTGAAGACGGTCCGTCTTGAGTATCTTGAGTCTACAACTACACACACACACACACACACACACACACACACATACATTTCTTAACAGGTTTGTATTTAGGGTTTCTCTTCTCTTTGGCTCATGGTTTAATTTAAAGAGCCCAGTCTGCCCTACTTTGTAATCATAGTTGGATGGAGAATAGTTGGCTGTATGATAAAGGTATATACGGTGTTTTTTTGTATGAAACATATCTGTGCCCTGGGTAAGAAGTGTTGGAGTTCCAATTCTGGATCTCTTGAGAGTTGGGAGTACCTCTGTATCGCCATTACTTCCAAGTCCACCCTGACGTGGAGTGGTATTACCTGTTAGGGTTCCATGTATGGTTTAACTAGAAGAAATCAGTTTAATACTTAAAGCGAGCGACGAGGGAAAAAATTAGTTTTACCCCAAAAAACTATCTCCAATAACTATAGGCATGTCTACTCTTGATGTGGAAAATTATAACCATACAGATAAAGGGAAAATATAATACTCACTTGAATACCGTAAACTATTTCCAGATTAACAGAAAGGATTTCGTGAGGGAACAAGAGAAACTGGTACTATATATAGGTCAGCACATTGTCAAAGAGGCTGAAACAAGGCAAAAAGTTGAAGTAAGTTCGGATCAATTTAGAGTGAATGTATAATGATAAATGGGACAATTAAATTTCAAACAAATTTCAAACAATTTCTTTTTCGGATTTACTGCAAATTTGGTTGAAATCTGGTTAGAAATGTTTCAGCCTTAGCGCTACAAAAAGACAAATATTTGCATGGCCCAACTTATAATTGTATTCCTTGTGAGTTTTTTGCAGCAGAATTATCTGGTAGTCTTTCACTGGAGTCTGAGGGACAAAAATTACCCTTATATCTTCAGGACCTCTGAATATTCTAGCCCATATTGACATTACCGTTGTCTGGAAATTCCCGATTTTTCCTCTGATTTCTAGTTCCTCTAGTCTCTTTTCTAAACTTTTTTGGACCATTTCAAGTGCACCAATGACAATTGATATCACTTTGACCATTTTATTAGTGGTTCACTGGAGGCTGAGTGACAGCAAGTCTCCTCAGGTCTCAAGAACTCTTCAGAGTATTCTAGCTTATCTCGACTCTTCCAATATTCCCTAGTATTTGTAATTCCCTTTTTCGCCAAGTGTTCTTATATTTTCGTAAGTCTATTGCTTCTGATGTTTCTCTTTACTCCCTTTTCCATTATAAGCATGGCATATTTTTCGATCTCAAATTCCATTACAATATCCTGACTGCATATTCAAATGGTATATACAAAGGTTACCAGCTATTTCTAATTTTTGGCAAATTCTTAATATCATCCATGCTTATAAGTTGATTTATTTTTCCTTGTTTTTTCATAGATTTGTAGCGTCCAATAAACTTCCTAAGTATATATGTTAGTGGCAACATTGCTATTACAAATAGTGGCGAGAAGCAATATCCGTGGAAGATTCCTCTTTGGATTTCAGCTCTTTTAGAGATTATCCCTCTGATGTTAATTCCACTTTTTAGTTTTTCATGGCTTTCGCGATTAATTCTACGAATTTGTCAGATATCCTGTCCATTTTTAGACATTGAATTATCCAATTTTTCGGAACCATATTATAGAATTTTCGGGAGTCTATCTATGTGATGGCTACAGTTTTGCCACGTTTCAACCTCCTTGAAAATGTGGTGATCTAGGTATATAGTACTATATATATATGACCTATAGATAATACCGTTGGGAAAGGTATTGATCCAACTATTGATCCAAGTACTCTCCTATGGGTATTAAATAGGATAGACTTGTCTCTTTCATTGGTTAGGTAATCAGTCAACTCCGTTAAGAAATTGACCTAGTGTCACATCCTGCTCGCGTGGAGGGGTTGATATATATATATATATATATATATATATATACTAGCAAATGTACCCGGTCCATGACCGGATGTTTAAAATAGTAACACCAGAGAGGGAGGGAGAAAGAGAAAACGGGGGTAACAGAGAGAATATGATTTATCAATTCTTTTAAAAAAGAGGAAAATGATTAATCAAATTTTAAAATTCGCTAATAATTCTTATAGTACAATGTTTGTTTGATTTAAGGAAATATTTTTCTTATTGTTTATATTTAAAATATCATTTTTTAAATGTTTTCCTAAACTTGAGTGTTTTGAAATATATGGCAAAAAAGGTTTTATATATATGAAAAAATCTTAAATTCAATTGCTTGTTGCGTTAAAGTGATAAAAGTAAATTCGTTTAGTCTATTTTCTTTTTTACCCATAAGAAAGTAACAATTTAAAGGAGCTATGTATCAAACTTCCTTATTTATTTAGGTCTGTCGTCTGGGACTGTATAATACGCCGACTGCACTTCCGTTGAGAAGTAAGAATTAAATATTTACAATTGTTCGTATTCCTTTTTTTTTTTGGTTTATAATAGTGTTTTATTTATTTATTTATTTATTTCTAAAACTCTTTTGTACATACAAATTAATCAGTTTAATCTAAAAGTAGCTAATAAGTAAACATTGCTTTATTTTGTGTATTTATTTAATAATGTTTATTTCATGAATACTTATAACTTATGAGTTATTGTTAAACGTTTTCGTTTGATTTGTTATTTAATTCGCTGTAAAACATAATTTAATGCATGAAAGCACATACAAATTACATATTTAGAAAGAGTATTTTATTTTATTTCTAACCAAATGAATATTTTTAAGATAGGAATAAAAAATATTGCGATAAATAAGATTTGATTTTAGTATGAAAAAAATCATACTTTTGCTATCCGAAACAAAATATTTTTTTAACTTGATGTAAAAAATAATTCAATGGATAAAAACACATACAAATTACATTTTTAGAAAGATTGGACCATAAATTGACGAGAATGAGTGTCATTTTGTCAACAAAAATTTTGTTCACTAAACTCCTGGTATCGTTATAATAGCAGGTAGCGCGGCTGTCCAAAGCCAATTTTTTTTAACGCTGTAAAAAACGATGCAATCGATAAAAAAACACGCACAAATTACATATTTACAAAAATTATTTTATCTTATTTCTAACCATATAAATATTTTAAAGATTGGACCATAAATAGGTGTGAGATTCCAATCTGGACGGCATAGACTCCAATTTTGTCAACTAAAATTTTGTTTACTAAACTGCTGGTATCGCTATAATAGGAAGCAGGCAGCGAAAAATATTTTATTAGCAGCAGAAGCTGGTATAGGACACTTCCGCAAATTGGTTGACTTTGGTATAATTAATTAATCATATCCCTTAATCAGTAAAAATCAATAACCAAATTTGGCGTGTTTCTTAGTTAGAAGGATATAATGTGTATGCAAGATTTTGAATCTGAGTGACTATCTATCTATCTATCTATCTATATATATATATATATATATATATATATATATATATATATATATATAGTACATGTTCTTATGGTTCCCTTGTAGCATCCTTTCTGTTCTTCCGGAAATAGTTCACGTCATTCAAGTGAGTCATATTTTCTTCCTCTCTCCATGTCATAAGTAAGCATGTTATCGGTCTCTAGTTTCTGAGAATAGTTCCTTTTTGGAGTGTTTCTGAGTCAGTATGATTTTCTCCTTCGTCTTCCATTCGGTTATGTTTGCTTCTTGTGGTTTTTAGATAGTTCCCTTTGATGAACAGAAATCTTTTGAACATTTACACAATCATGGATGGTCTTTTCCAGTTTGGAACTTTTTGAGTGTTGTTTGTAGTATACCCCGGTGTATGTCGGGCACGAGATCTTTTCGAGTCCTTTCAATTCCTTTTGCAAGTTATTTATTTATTCAGCTTTTTATTTCCCATATCTTGCTCCAAATGAATTGTGTCTACTTGGCGTTCGGAGATTCGTTTGTTTTTTATGCTTTTTTTCCACAGACTTTCACGTAGAATTTTCGTTATTTTAGAAAGTCCTGTTTTTCTTGTATTACTTGATTATTTTCAGGTATTTTTTAGGCTTCCTTCTTTCGTCAATATCTGTTGTTTTATTTCTAACAGTTGTATAAGTAAAAAGTAAAGTTGTCGGTGTGGCCTATGATCGGTAACAGCCTGACAGCGTGGATGTCTATTGCCTTTTCGCTAGCGCTTGACCAGGGAGATTGTTTCTGCATCTGAGGTTGAGCGCCACACTTACCATCAGATCCGTACTTTACCGCACAGATCGGGTTACTGGAGATGTGCTGATATTACACGGAGTTGTTGAGGGCCATTATCGAACCCAGAACATTGTGATTCTTAGGCGGATGCTCTACCGACTGAGCTAAACAAATCATTTGTATAGTCAGAGTTATTTAATTTCTTAAGGTTTACTGATAACAGATAACACAGTCGACACAGTGAAGTCCCACAAGTTTTTCTTCACGTTCAGATTGTCCATCAATATTCATGCTGATATAAATGTTCTTTCACTAGTATACCATATGCGTTGCATCGGTTCTAGTGTTGTATTTTTACACCCGCACCTTGTCATTATGGTGTTCGTATTCCTTCTGCGTACGCATTTCACACGCACTGGAAATATTAGCAGCATTCTCCCCTTTTGTATTATTAGAAAAAGAAGAGAGAATTGATGAATAAAAATAAATAAATAAATAAATCTAATTCTGACCCAGTTAATCAAGATTTCACTTGATCAGAGTTAATATCTATATGACTTGAAGGAACGACCAAAGATATTGTACTTGATCAGTCTATCTTTTCACGTCTTTGTTTAACGGAGAGTAATAAGTGTTAGCAATCTTCAGTAAAGACGGCAAAGTTGTTTTTTTTAATCTCTTGGCAATCGTCGCAAATGCGGGATCTAATTAGAGAAGCTTATGATCAGTTTGCAATCTAATCAATATTATTTTTCTTCTATATAATGTCTAGCAAGTTTGATATGTTTTTTGATAAAGTTTCTATTTGGACAGTGTTTTTTTTTAATCGAAAGAAGATGTGCTTAAACAGAGATGTTTAAACTGAAAAGAATTTTCACTGAGCCGTGGTTTTGGTTAACAGGTTTTATCTTTTGGCTCCTTACTCTTAGTTCAAGAATTTGGGGGTTCCATCATCGGATAATAGTTAGCGAACTAGTCTCGCAGATTCATTGCTCAATACTAGCGAGTTTGATCATTGCTGGATGTCCCATACTCGAGTCATTGTGTCACATCCCACTCGTGGCCAAAGGTTTCGGTAAAAAGAAAACTGTCCCTTCGCCGTGTAATGATTAGCGAACTAGTCCCGTAGATTCATTTCTCAATACTAGCGAGTTTGATCATTCCTGGATGCTCCATGCTTGCGTCATTGTGTCACATCCAACTCAACGGTTAGGGTAAAAAAGCTGCCCCATCACACTGTAATGGTTAGCAAATTAGTATTGCAGATTCATGACTCCTTAATAGCGAGTTTGATCCTTGCTGGATGTTCCATAGATGATTTTAAAAAAATGTCTTATTGTCCTTTTAAGGTGTTACTTTGCTCCTCATATTTATAGTACTCTCCTAAGGAGATAAGCAGTTCCGCCAAGTGCAAACTTTTGTATATCATATGGTCTGGAACTGCCATTTATCTTAATAATGTGTTTATCTGTCACTTGTTTGATCACACCCAAAGCTCCGACTATTACTGGAACGGTGGCAGTTTTAAGGTGCCATATATTTTCAATTTCTATTTCTATGTCGTTGCATTGACGTACTTTATTATACTCATTGATTTATGTTATTATCTGTTAGCACAGTCTCTTTGGCATGACGTTAAACTGCA
This sequence comes from Doryteuthis pealeii, assembly GCA_023376005.1. NCBI lineage: Eukaryota > Metazoa > Mollusca > Cephalopoda > Myopsida > Loliginidae > Doryteuthis > Doryteuthis pealeii. The sequence continues at coordinate 84,515,139 of CM042161.1, read as the reverse complement.
TCTAGTGGTGAGGTTCTAATTCTGAAGCTCGGGGAAGTGTGGAGTACACCTTCATCGCCTCGTCCTGTCTACTGAGGCGTTAGAATGCACAGACGACACCTCTGCAGGGGTAAGACTCCTCCAAATGAGGCCAGCTGTTGGCTGTGTGTGGCGACACTTAAGGATGCTTAAGGACGGAGTCTTGGTGGATGAGCAGTCCATGACATGCAACACTCAACTTAGATCCTTGCTTATGCTAGACGGGTGGTCGGGGAGGACCCCTCTGATCAATCGGCTGGTCACGTCAAGCCCTAGCAACTATATGATTGCCCCAACCCTATTGTCTTTATGACAAGCCCCAACCATTTTTATCATATGGGTGCTAGAAGGTGGTGGCTGAGGGTCTACATGTCCTGGGAATGACGTTAAACTCTATCTGATTGTGAGGTTCCAGTTTTGAAGGTTTTGAATGTGGAGCACCCCTTCATCCCCATTGCTCCCAGGTCCACTCTGACCTGGAGTGGTAGTATTTGTTAGAGTCCCATCAATGGGTTAAATAGAAAAATGTATTAATAAAGAATTGTGTATCCATTAAGAATTAATTCATTTCAAAACTTTATCAGTATACCCACTGAGGTTGATATGCCGTAAAAAAAAAACAAAAAAAACCTTCATTGCAGTTACTCCGAGGTCTACACTAACCTGGTGTGGTAATATCTGTTAGGGTCCTAGTTTAAATCGATCAAAAGTGAGTTTTAAAAAATGTGTTTAAAAAACTGAGTTTGAAAAAGCTTAACACCCAACAAGAATGAATAAAACAAAATGTATTCGGTATTGAATTGATATATTAATAACCTAACAAGGGTTGACATGCCGAAAACCCAACCAACTGACATATCAATCAAAAGACATGTGTTTCTTTTATAGTTCTTGACCACACTATTTGGTCTATTGATCTTTATTTTTCTATCAGTTTCGGTAGTATACAAACTATAGCAATAGTAGATTATTTAGATTCTGTTATTGGTTCTGGTTGGTGTTTATACCAACCTTCAGATTTAAATCACCGGTTCCTGATAGATCCCCGAAGTTAAAGAGTGATGAGCATGTTCAATACTTAGATGGGTGACCATTTAAGAAACAGCAGTTACTGTAAGTAGACCGAATATCAAAATGACTTAATTCGTCATTAAATGACCTGAAGATGGTTGCTATGCCGTAAAACAACCAACCAACCATCAGATTTCAGAATTGCACAGCACTTGCACATTTTCCTGTCCTATTTCATCATGTCTTTCTTTATATTCTATCAATGTTTGGGCAATCGGATTCCATATGGTTAATTGGTTTGGTTTTTGTTCGCCAGTCTTCATTTTGAGGGTGATCCCTTATAATGTTTACCACATAGATTCTAGCTAGTGGGCTCTGTGTAGCTATTATCAATCCCTTTGTCTCTCTGGCTTCCGTCCATTACATTTCAGCTATGGAATAGTTGATTGATTGGCTTTTACGGCATGTCAACCCTTGTTAGGTTATTTTATATCAATGACGCGCCTTTCTTTTTTTCTTTTTTTTTCTTTATTGATGGGTATTCATTTTTATTTGTCTCATATATGAAACTAACGGATACTACCACTCCTAGTCAGAATGGACCTGGGAGTAATGGTGAGGAAGGGGTAATCCCATTCACCAAAGCTGCAAAATTGAAATTCCATCCTTAGATGTATTGTGATGTCACCCCCAGGTTGCACATCTATTAGCTTTTAGTATATCAATATCGGTATTTTTAATTCTTTGTGCGTGACTCCCATGCAGACTTTTTTTTTTATCCTTTCTAAGTGATTTTGCTTCTTTTGTTTTTGCTCTTGATTTATATTTTGTGTCTAGTCATTTCAGTGTGAGGTCAAGTTGTTTAGCAAAGTTATTGCTTTCATTGATTGATTGATTTCTTTCTTCTGTTTTTTTGCTTCTGCTGTGCATTTACTAAATGTAGCATCCAATTTTTGTAGTGTCTAAGTATTTCTTAAATCCTATAGTAGTTGTTATAAATTAAATAATTGTTTTGAACATTTACACATAACTTTTACTCAAAATTGTAGGTATTTGTTTATTAGTAAACATTTAGTTAACCTCTTGTAACTGAAAAAAGGGTAAGAGTAAAGAATAATTTTCAATATTGATTACAATAATGTGCCGTAAGCAGTAACGTAGTTTCGGTTACAGACAATAAGAGACCGACTCTCCATTATTATTATTATTATTATTATTATTATTATTGTTGTTGTTTACTCCTTTTGAGTTTTCACATCAGCATTAGCTGATGGTCTTTCACTGGAGTCTTAGTGATAGCAAGTCTCCTCGGGTCTCCAGGACTCTTCTGGGTATTCTGGCAGATTGCAGCAGTGCAGTGTTCTGGATGGTATCAATCCTTCCTCTGATTTCCAGACTTTCCGAACACTTTTCCAATCCTTTTGGGAGCGTTCCAAGTGCACCAACTACAATTAGTATCACTTTGACTTTCATATTCTATAACTTTTTCAGTTCTCTGGCAAGGTCCAGGTATTTGTCCATTTTTTCATTTTCTTTTTCCTGTGATCTGCTGGAACTGCAAAATCTACCCGTTAATAAGTTTTCTTTTTAGTTAATCAACACTAGGTATGATCTTCTTGCTGGGATAAAGTGATCCGTTTTATTTCAAAGTCCCAGAGAATTTTATGCGTTTCGTTCTCAAGAACAGATTCTGGTTTATGCATATACCATTTTGTTGTATGGTCAAAATTAATTTTTTTATTAATTCCCTATGGATCACCTTCCGAACCCAGTCGTGTCTAGTTTTGTACTCCCTTTGTGCTAGTTTGCTACATTCGCAGAGTACATGGTTTACAGTCTCATCTCTATTACCGCATAATCTACATTTACTATTTCGTTGGGTCTTATCAATGTTTGCTTTGATATAGTTTATCCTTATGGCATTATTCTGTGTAGCAATTATTAGTGATTCAGTTTCCCTTTCAAGGTTTCCTTTCCTTAATCACATTTTTTTCATGTGCAACCTCTCAGATTTGTCGTTTGAAGTGTCCATATAGTTGTTTTTCTTCCCATTTTTGGTTTCTAGTCTTTGTTGTTTTTCTGTTTGTCCATATGCCACATCTACTATTGTTGGCCGCCATAAGTAATCTGTCTTTGCTCTGTTTTGTGTAGTCTTTGAGTTGTTGGATTGTGGTTTCTACGTAGTCCTCTTTGTTGGCAAGACCTCTTCCCCCTTCCTTTCTTGACACATATAATCTATCTCTATCGTCTCTGGGGTGGAGAGCCTTGTACATGGTCATCAATTTTCTCCTCCTTTGGTCAATCCGTCTGAGTTCTTCTTTTGTTCATGTTAAGAATGGCCCTGAGCATCTTATAATGGGGACAGCCCAGGTATTGATTCCTTTGATCAGATTTCTGCTTGGTTTCTAGAAGTTTTCTAGTTCTCCTGAGATATTCTTTTTTAACTTTTCCTTTCATTTCTGCTGGCTTGATATTGTCTGCTTCTAAAATACCTTAGTATTTGTAAATTTCATTTTCATCAAGTGATTTTATACTGTCCTGATTTGGCAGTTGTATTCCATCCATTAATTTTCTTTCACCCCGTTTTATTACTAGCATAGCACATTTTTCAATTCCAAATTCCATTCTTATATATTGGCTATATATTCTAATAGTTTGTACTAGGGTTTCTAATTCTTTTTCATTTTTTGCAAAAATGTTTATGTCATCCATGTACATAAGATGGTTTATCTTTTCTTGTGAGTTAGCGAATTTGTATCCCCCTGTACATTTTCTAAGTATATGATTGAGTGGCATCATTGCTATAATAAACAGTAGTGGTGATAACGAGTCTCCTTGGAAGATATCTCTTTGGATTTTTACTTCTGCCAGGGATTGTTTTCCAGCTTTCAATTGAACTCGCTAGTATTCCATGGCTTTTTCAATGTAGTTTATGATGTTGTTGGAACATCATACATTATTATTATTATTATTATTATTATTATTATTATTATTATTATTATTATTATTATTTGTAAATGGTTACTCAACTAAGTACTGAATGGGACTTATTGCTGCTTATCTTCGGTGAACTCTCGGGAACCGGCGCATTCAGTGTGATTTGACCTTAAATCAATCACCGCTCGTAGTTATGTACATAAAATACATTTTGACATACACAATTCTGGTTGGTTTCACCATTTTCCCTCTCTCTTGGTATATATCTGCTTTTGGGTGATGAATTCTGTGAAAGATTATTTAATTACGTGAAACCATATGATTGTATCAAAATTAGTATTAATAATCAGTAATAATTACTTGAAACCATGTAATTATTAGTAATATATAGGAATGTTTGAAAATTGTGAGCAAATTATTTGTATACTAGCAGAACCTGTGGATATAAAACAGTATGATACTTTATTTATTACAATGTTTGATATGTTTACCTTGAGAATTATTGCTAAATAATTTTATATGTAAAAAGTATAATAATCTTGATTTAACGCTGCATCGCTCTTTTCTTTTCTTTATTTCCTTCTTTTCATCTGTTCATTATATTCGATTGAAACAGATTAGCGTTATCGCACCCACGCGCTCACACCTCTCTCCATCTTTTTTCACCTCTCTCTCTCATTCTTTATTTCTTTCTTATTATATTTTTCTTGTGTTGCATATCCCTTTCCTTTCCTTTTTTCTTTATAATAAAAAGGAATGTTCCATCATGGGACATCCCTCATAAGAAATAAGAATTTGGTGGATAAGAAACACCAGATAATCAGGATTTACATTTTAGTATTTCATCTTGGATGATTTAGACAGTCTCATTCTTAACCAGTAGGAGTTTCAAGATGATAACGGTCATACAAATAAGGAGTACTAGTATTAATATTTAGATATATAGGAATATTTAAAACCATGAAATTATGAACAAATTATTTGTATATTTTAGTTTGCCCTTTTTGACAGGACTTAGAATACGCTGAATGTGGAATGTCCCTTCATTGCCAGGCACATTCTAACCAGAACGGTAATAATTGTTAAATCAAATAAATCAATTTGCAAATTATTTGTATTAGATAGGAATACTTGATATAACATAAGCTCGTGTAAAAAAGCTCTAACCAAACTACACAAATATTGTGAATATAAACATTCAATGTACACAACGTTGAATTTAAAATAACCCCAGACTTTAAAATTAATCAATCACGAAGTTTTAATGATCTACGCTGTCCTTTCAATATTCTCAATAATTTGTCTGTATGATTGGGTGAATGAGAGTAGAAGATACTTCGATTATTTTCGTTCTCTAATATCAATGACGTTATGTTACGGTGTTCATGTTCTTTCATGGTAACATGTACCAGACTGTATTGGGTTACAATACCAAGGAAATATACTTTACTAGACATTTTTACGCGGAGCTTTAAAAAATGATGTAATTTATTTTTTACTTAAAATCACAAATTTCGCGCTTTCTTATTGTGTGCGGTTATTCGAAGGAGTAATTACATTCGTTTTGATATCAATTTTATGTGAATTTACTTATTTCATCATATTTACCTGACATTTGAGTACTGTGCCCAGTGTTTTCGGTCATTGGACCGGTAAGAAATTAATATCAGCGTGATCCCAGTTGCCCCCCCCCCCAGACAGCACCTGCCCCCTCGTCTAAAAGGGACAGGACTGGATTTATTGTCCAATGCCTAAAACGCCTCAAAAGAGTAAACCGAGGAGATTCACGCAATTTTTAACACTAGCACCGCACGAGCTTCAGTTTGTGCGTGGTTCCCCATTATAATGATCCTTGTGTTTGTCTGACACGGTGTGATGTCACTAAATACTCACTTATTTAATTAGTGCTGTAGTCTGAAGTTTCTATTCTTTATCGAATTTTCAGTTCCCCACACCTTTTCCCAGTATTTTTATTGAAAGTTTCACCAAGTTGGCGTTTTATTATTATAAGCCTTTCCAACAGAATGAATTTGATTCTAAGCCAAACTAACAGGCTGATTCTTTTTTTAATTCTAATTTTCATCAACAGGGTGTTGTTTTTATTCTAAGTATCACTAAAAAAGCGTTTTTTAATTATAAGCCTCACCAACGTGATTGTATTCTAAGCCTCACTAACCAATCGTTTTTTTTATTCTCAGCCTCACTAACAATTTTTTTTATACTCATGTCTCACTAACAAAGCGTTATTTCTATTCTAATCAATGGACTCTTTGTTAAAGCACCTGACAATTTTCACCCACTACCGCTATTTCGTTTTTGAATACACATTGTATTATTGAAAGTAAATAGATGTAAATAAGATTTAACACTTTTTTCGCCTTATTTACGGTTATTGTATAAAGTTTTTTAGACAGGAAGTCATTTGCAGTTCATCTCATGCATAATTCCCTTAGTTTATCGGTTGGATGATCCATACACTTGTTTTTCTTCCCATTTGACTTGTCATGTTTTTATGATTAAGTATTGTTATTTTACACTTTCCGAGACTTTTACGCCAGTTTTAAATCATTTTTTAAATCTTTTTCTTTTTTTTTCTTTCTTTTTCACTAAAACCTGAGAACAATTCTCCTCATTCTGCCGGACTCTTCTGAGTACCCTTACTGATTTTAATAGGGTTGTGGTCTGGATCGTCTCGATTTTCCTTTGATGTCCAACTCACCTAGTTTACTTTTCAAGCCCTTGGGGACCGTCCCAAGAAGACCAATGACAACTGGTATCACCGTCACTCTCAGGTTCCACGGCCTTTTCAATTCTCTGGCAAGGTCCAATTATTTGTTTATCTTTTCGTTTTCTTTCCCTCTCATACTGTTGACCACTGGAACAGCAAAATCTGCTAAATCAGTAGTTCTAAAACTTTAGGAATTTTCGAACCGGTTGACACTTCTTTTGATCAATGCATGGACTTTGTTGAGAATTTGTTAAACTTCAGTGGGAACAGTGAGACTGTTTCTTATATGGCAAGCCTTGGCTCGATAGAAGAGAGTGCCACACGCAATGGTTCCCGAATATCCAATTTGTTCCTGTACTTCATTTTTATCACTGTTGAAAAAGCAGCCTTTCATAGGTATATTCATGAAAATGAGAGAAGCATATTGAAAGCGCTTTCGGTCTGTTCAGGATACTCGGCACTTACTTTTATCCAGAAGCACGCCAACGATGTTGTAGATATGAAGGCTATCTTCATGCTACCGTCAGTAGCAATTTCCAGCATTTGACATGTTGTTTATACATATGTGCAAATATCGCAAAAGGATTCCATTTTATTTTCATAGATCTTCACCATTATAGGGAGCGGCATTAGTCCGGCTATGAGAATCACTCTGCTGAATGACAAGTTATCTTTATCTTGTTAATCAACGCACGGTGATTCGTTTTTATTCCAAATTCTCAGAGAATTCATGCGTCTCATTTTCCAAATATTTTCTGGTCACGCATGTACAATTTATGAGTGTGTTCAAATTGTAATCGTTTGCACAATTCCTAGTGGATAACCTTACCCACCGACTTGTGCCTATATTCCTTGGTACCTTTTTGCTGCATTCGTTTATTATATATTTGACAATTTCATCTTTCTCTCTGTATGTCTTCTCTATTCATAATTATTTTTCATGCAAATAAGTAAAGTAGGTGGTATGAACCAAACGGCGAGGGAGTCCCTCCCCTTTTCACTAGCTAAAACCAGTAAGATTGCTTTCGCGTCTAAGGTGGAACGGTAAACCTATCACCAGCTTCCCACTTTACGACCCTGATCCAAGTTAAGCTAATCATGTGCCGAGTTGGTGAGCGTCAATATGGAACCAGGAATCTTTGGGTTTCTAGACAGATGCTCTACCGACTGAGCTAAACCGTCTTGACTATTATTAAAGGGAAATAATTGTTTGAAACCATATGATTATTAGTATCAAATAGGAATACTTAAAAACATAGAATATTAAGCACACGGATATTGTTAAATAGTGATAATTGCTTGTATTAGAAAAGAATACTTGAAATTATATAAGTGTGTGCAAACAATTGACTATTATTAAATAGAAATAATTTCTTGAAACTATATAGTGATATTCTATGACTCTAAACCACGTACATATATGCAAATTATTAGCACTACTGCCTGAATGAGTGTCATACGAATGTAAGCTTTTGTTTATTGGCAGATGTAGTGACTTTATGACAATCCGGTAAATATTGAGTTTAGCCCATGAAATAAAGGTGATTTTATTCACAAGAGCCGATGTAATATGAACTTACGGGCAACCTTTTCGTGACAATGGTCCGTGTAAAAAAGTGTTTCACCCTCGCTGGTCCATATTTTTTTGTAGTAGGTGTACAGGACGTTGTGCGGAACATGTAACCAATGATGTTCTCTATGTGAACTTATAGAATGTTATACCTAAACATGTGCGTTCTAGTGCTTTCTCGGAAATAATCCGATCAGTGTGTACAGGAAACATGTTTATCATAAAATAACATGTACTAAATAAACGTCATTGGCGGATTTCACGATTGTAGCTTAGAAAATATTCACTATAAAACTTCAAGCGAATTTCCTGGTTGTGTTACAAGCGCTCTCTCTCTCTCTCTCTCTCTCTCTCTCTCTCTCTCTCTCTCTCTCTCTCTCTCTCTCTCTCTCTCTCTCTCTCAGAAAGATAGTGAAGTAAGTGTGTGTGTGTGTCCGTCTGTCTGGGAGCGTGTGTGTGTATGTGTATGTGTATGTGTAGACGTACGTGTTTCTTTTGCTATCGACATGTTTTTATCGCTAAAAATTCTGTCACGTTTTTTCTGCAGGGCAAAAGGCATTAAATATATCTAATACAACTGCTTTACATGTCCAACTATATATAGTATCTCAGAGGGGTTCTTCGAAGAAGTTTAATGGTTAGTGAGCTAGGCTAACAGAACAGTTTTAGGGAGTTCGATTCTTATCAACTGCTCCATACTGTTGGCTTTGTGACTGATAACTATATTCACTAGCAATAGATTTCAGATTCCTTTCAAGTTTCTCGAATCTTTTGCAGCATCTTTTCTTGTACAACAATCGAAACCTGGGCAGGAGTCATGTGTTTGTGGTATGACTAAATTGTTCAATCACGCTCATTTCCCTCATATATTGTGACATCCCAGTGACAAGTTACTTTGTAAACATATAAATGTATTGGGATACATTATCCATGAATCAGTCAAGTAAATTCAGTGGAGTGGGTCAGTCGGACAGCGATGGAGTCTATCCACTTTTCACGTACGCTAGACCAGGGAGATTGTTATTTGCTGAAGTAAAGTGCCATACATAACGTCATCTCCCAGATGCTTTAATGCACAGATCAGATTACCTAAGCTGTGTTACTCATGCGCTGAGTTAGTCGAGACCGATATCGATCCCGGAACCAGTTGAAAAAGAAATAGACACCCTCGTTGTTCGGCTGATACCGACAATAGGCCACTCCGCCTACTTTACTTTACATATCTAATACAAATGATTTGCACACGGTAATAATTGTAATTATCTCTATTTGATAAAAGTCATTTGTTTGACACAGTTATATCTTTGCGTGTAACTAACTATAATCCTTAGTAAGAGATTATATCTGCAAGTAACTATTTTTAAGGAAAAATATATATATATATGTTATATGGTGTCAAGTATTCCTATCGAATCCGAATAATCTCTAAGAATATTTCTTTGAGCTCCAGATGTGACTCTGACAGTTATTACCACTCTGGGTCAGGGTGGACCTGGGAGTGAAAACCATAGAGGTGTACCCCACACTTCCCTAAACACCATAACTGGTATCTCACCATCAGATGCAAGGGTCATATCCAAGATATCATTTTCTGTGAGAGGATAGGTCTTACCCCTCTGCATGGGAAACGGTCTGCGCGTATTCTATGTACATGGCAAAAATTGTAAAAGAATGAATAATGATGGCCCCCGTTTATAAAAATTGTATTTTTTCTTGATATTGATGTGTAAACTTTAGGGGATAAGACCGGCATGGTTTGCATTTCCGTAAAAAATCAGACGGTTTACCCACGATAATCAATATCGCTCATATGATGTATTACGAATGCATGAATAATGCTTCCAATTACCTGTTTATCTTTACAAAATAACTTGTCACTAGAATGCCACAATGTCAAACATTTTTTTGATTAGTGATATTAAGTAGATATGATTCGTCCGTCTCATTATTTAATAGAGCGAGCTTGAATAAATCAAAAGTCTAAAAATATTACCATTTTTAGCCCCAGTTCACATGGCTTTAAGAGTTAAATGATTTTATTGAAATCCAATTTGTTATTTTAAAATAAGCATGGAAAATAACAGCGAGAATTAACGACAAAAATCAAATTAGATATTTTGATTATTTCGCTCAAGGGGCCAAAAGTAAAAATCTGACATGAGAATATTTACAAGGAAAATTAGCAAAAATTAGAAAAGAACGAGAGTTGCTGTTTAGAAAAATTCGTTCATTACACAGTAGTGAGATTAAGTAGATATTTATTTTTCTTTAGATCGTCTCATTATTTAATAGAGCAACCTTGTATGAATTTAGGGTCTGAAAATAGTACAAGTTTTATACAAAAAGGTGCGAAGGTACTTTGCTGTAAAGTGCTTCAAACGAATTATTATTTCACCTCGGAAATCGATTTGGCAACAACTCGGCAACCCACTTGTATTTGTCCTTGTGCAAAGGATCACGTGATATTTCAATATTCATTCACACTATTCGCTACAAAGATCGATAAGACCGACATTTCTCTCTTTTATTGTTTTTCATTCTTCGTCATTGGCCTAACCCTTCAGTGTTAATTCTGCGTAACTCAGCCGATAGAAACCTTTGATCTCCCCACTTTACGCACTCCCACATTTCTACAAAAATGTTGCGTCTTCACGTCTTAGTCTTTTTTCTTATATTATTCGCGTGTTTTTACTGTTTCTTTGTTTGTTATTTTTACTATAGTTTGAAATCTTTGTTTGATCTCAATTTAATCTCTTTGTCTAATCTCCCCTATATATATATATATATATATATATATATATATATATATATATATATATATATATATATGCGCGTGTGTGTATGTGTGAGTTTGTGCGCGCATGTTTCTTTTATTTCTATTTTGATAAAAACATTATTTTGTTACTACTATTTTTTTATGCAGGGAACTATTGCATTATATACTATTAGCACTGCAGTTGTAGTTTTAAAATCAACCACATCTATAAATGAACGGTAAGTAATTATTAAAGTATATATATATATATATATATATATATATATATATATATATATATATATATATATATATATATACTAGCAAAATTACCCGGTCCATGACCGGACGAAAAGACTTTTAGGAACACCAGGGGGTCCTTAAAAATAACATTTTTTAAAAATCACTGAAAATTTATGTATTACAGTGTTTATTTTAGGGATTTTTTTTAAACATTGAAAATATTTTTTTAAATGTAATCCTGAATTTTTTAGTGTTTTGAAATAATTTTATGTCATAATATTAAAATTTTTTAGGTAGAATTCAGAATACGTTTTTTTTTTTTATAATTAAAAAAAATCCCGTATGGAAACTTCAAAAAATCTTTTGATATAATTATTCAGACTTTATTAAAAAAAAATTAAAAATCGTTTTTTATCAGTTTATTTTTTTTTTTTTCAGATTTCATAAAATAATCGGGGTGGGGGAGACCTCGTAAAAAATATTTCCCTTAACATATTTTATGAAAAAAAAACCTATTTCAGACATATTTTCATTTGGCTGAACTTACGCAACGGTCGGAAAATTAAAACGGAAAGTTTGTTGGTGTAGTTAAACTATCATGGGGACCATGATAGTTTAACTACAGTCTATGAATTAACTTTTTGCAAATTGGGTTACGGTCTAGGGGATTAAGGTTGTTTTTAATTACATATTGCTTAAAAAACAACAAAAAACCCAAATTACTATACATTTAATGTTAATTTGTTTTTTTTTATGTTTATTTTTTTAAGCAATACGTAATTAAAAACAACCTTAATCCCTTAAAACCGTAACCCAATTCGCAAAAACTTAATTCATAGACTGTAGTTAAACTTTCATTGGGGACCACCAAAAAACTTTCCGTTTTAATTTTCCAACCGTTGTTCAAGTTCAGCCTTTCATTTTAAAATTTCAGTTGATTTAACAGTACGAAAATGTAAACATTGTTTTCGTTCATAATTTTCATTATTTCCGTAAGCTGAATTTTTAAAAATCATCAGGGTTCTTTTTTCATGTTTTTTCTTTTGAATGGTACAAAAATTTTGAAGATTATTGTAAATATAATATATTGTTATTGTAATTATTGTAATATAATATATCATTATTGTAATTGTTGTAAATATAACTTTTCTACGAAAAGTTTCACTGAAACTCCAGTTTGAAAATAATAATAGTATTTGGGGACAGTTTTGAATTCAGTTTTTAATTGCTTGATGAGTTAGAAATACATTGTAATTTATTTCTTTGAATTTTTTGTACATGACAATTCAAATCTAGTTCTTAACGATAAAAAGAATGCAATATCTATTTTTACTTACATTTTAAAACGTTTTCGTTAGTTCTCTAAACTATTAAGAATTTTTTTTAACCATTAGTATTAATTAAAAAACAACTTTTTTTATTTACATTTATACAACCCTATACTGGTGACTGATTTTTTATTGACATTTAAAATCTTATTTTAAAAAAAGGTAACCGTAAACTTGTGTTTTGAAACAATTTTCATTTTCTACAATTTTTTGTGCATGGCAACAATTTAATTTAAGTGAGTGTACATTTTACAATAAAAGTTAGTCTCAAAAACATACGAAGTATGATTTTACTTCGTATAATCAGCTCTCCAAAGCAAAATATTTTAACACGCTGTAAAAAATAATTCAATGAATACAAATTAAATATTTAGAAAGATTATAAAACAAATATTTTAAAGATTTGGACCAATATATATATATATATATATATATATATATATATATATATATATATATATAAGTAAGTTTTTGGTATGTAGGTGTCGACGTATAGGTTCAAAACGGGAAGTCACTCTGATTTGAAATCTTGCATACATATTAATATCCTTCTAACTAAGAAACACGCCAAATTTGGTTATTTATTTTTACTGATTAAGGGATATAATTAATTAATTAAGCCAAAATCACCCAATTTGCAAAGCTCTCCGTATACCAACTCCTGCTGATGATAAAATATTCTCCCTTGCCTGACTTTTTGTTACAGCGATTACCAGAAGTGGAAATCAATTTTAGTGAATAAATTTCGCAGTCTTAAGCCGTTCTGCTCGGAATTTACCGCCTATTTATAGTCCAATCGTAAGAATATTCATATTGTTGGAAAGAAGAGAAAATAATATTTCTCAATACATAATTTGTATGAGTCTTTATCCTTTGAATTATTTTTATAGCGAGTTAGAAAAAAATATTTTGCTTCGGACAGCAAAAGTATGTTTTAACGAAAAATCAAATCTTGTTTATATCGCAATCTTTTTATTCCTGTGTTTAAAATATTAATTTAGTTAGAAATGAAATGAAATAATCTATCTTACAAATATTTATTTGGTAAGAAAGATGTGGTTTTATCGATTGAATTATTTTTTACATCGAAGTAAATAACAATGATAAGCGAAAACATTTAATAATAACTCAACTTTGTTTTTAATCAGTATTTAATTTTTCCTATATACAAAAAAGTTTTAGAAAAAAAAGTCTTTTACAAAAATAAGTATAAGTTTAAGTTAACATTTCGTATATAAAGAGTGTTTGAAATGTTAAGTTAAGCTTTGTTTTTTTCGTGTTTATTAAACACTAAACAAACTAATGTACGTAACTTAAATAATAAAATTTGTTATTTGATTCATCATAATTCTAATGATAAACAAATAGGCAAATTTTTTTTAAATTAAGTCACCACTTCCTTTTTTTTCTCTTTCTTTTTTTACTAAAAACCGTCAAAAATGGTCTTTTGAACTTATCTCGGCTGAACTGGAAAAACGGTCGGAAAATTAGGATGACCCAGAAAAAAACAGAACCCACAAATTTTGTAATAAAACTGTCAATTTTAACTAGGGGGGTAGGGTTAGGGTTAGGGTTTGGGTTATGGTTTAGGGTTAGTTTAATGGGAAAATAAATAAATAATTTGGTTTCTGTAAATAACAGAAACCAAATTATTGGGTCACCCTAATTTTCAAGTTCAGCTCTTATCTCGAGATTTCTTTTAATCATTTATTAACATTTTTTTTTAAATTTAGAAGTGACTTTAATTCATTCATATTAGTGTCGTCTCGAATATAACATTTATTTCGACCGTTTATTCATTAGACAATTCTCGGCGATTTTTTAAAAAAATTTGATAAATAATTATCTCTTATTAGTTACCGCCAATTTTCTACTGTGAAATGTACCCCCCCCCCCGCTATATTTAACACAATGAAACTTGCATAAAAATTAATATTATCTTGAAAAAATTATTCCATTCGGAAGAAGAATCATTAAACAAACTCCTGATTATTTTTTTTTAAATTCAGCAAACGGAAATAATGAAAATTATGATTGAAAAACAATGTTTTTATAACACTGTAGTGGTGTTATGGATTGACTGGCGATATCTCATTAGATACTTGAAAAAACAATTTTGGTCAACTTTTGGATATAAAAATAACAATTGTGTCTAGAGTCTGTACGACTCTAGACACAATTGTTATTTTTATATCCAAAAGTTAACCAAAATTGACTATATCAGAGTACAAGTCAGTGTTTGGGGTAACGTCAACACAAGATAAGAAGAAATTACTCGAACAAAAGACATTCTAATGGCTAAAAGTCGGTTGATTTAAAACAAATGACTGTTTTATACAAATGTTTTCATATACATATATATTGTCATTCTTGTGAAGACGGCACAAGATAAGAAAATTTATTGAACAAATACAGTTTAAAGATTAGATCTTAAAAATATAGATTCAGTAAGAATAACATTCAGCGGGTAATCCGTGACCAATTTCTGGGAATTATCATGGCAACTGACAGATAAGTCTGACACAAGATCATTTATACAATAATAAAAATATTATCAGACTTGTTGCCTCCCTCCAAGATGTGTAACCCAAGGCCATGATTTCAATTGGCTGTCCAATCAAATGCGACCGTGTGGGTGGGTTTTTGTACACCTCCTGATGTTTACACTGTAGGGCCGGCGTTTCTAATGGCTGGCCAATCAGAGCCCTGGATTCAGGGGTTTGGAACACATAAAAGAGGTCCCAAAAGGGTTCCAAGTCAGATGGGAGAGCTGGTTCTTGACCCAATCGGACAGCTGGTTCTTGACCATATCGGACAGCTGGTTCTTGACCAGATTGATAGCTCCGTCTCAAAGCTCTTGTCGCCGTCTTTGCTTTGTCATCTTGCTACTCAAAAATCCTGAATTTGAATCAGAACTCAACATATATCGTCAGTCAGTCCACAAAATTCCGACTCCACTTCAACTTCGATACCCCTTTGTGGTTCTACTTGATTTTTATCACCGTATAACTAATAAAGGTCTTTTATTATTAAAAACGCGTCCGTTGTAATTGTGGAAAAACATTGGTGAATTTGGCCACTTTCAGGTACAGCCCGGAACAAGCCCCTCAACTTTCCTGTGGGTAAAATAACACCCATCGTGTTAGATTTGGCGCCGCGACAGCATATTGGTACATTTGGTGCCTTCCCGCAGGACGGCATAGTATTACATTTGTTGCCGCGACCACCGTAGTATTACATTTGGTTCCCGTAGGAAGGGTAGTATTACATTTGGTTCTCGTGACCAGGGTAGTATTACATTTACATTTTTGCACCGTTAAATCAACTGAAATTTAACGTAGCCAAAAACAACAGGATTTACAACAAGAGGATTTTAAAAATATAATATGAAAAATCAATTAATGGTCCGATTTTCACGAAAATATATTAGGGGAAATATTTTTTACGAGGTCTACCCCCCCCATCCCCTATTTCATACGAATGGATTTTTTCGGTAGGTTGTACTGGAATCGGGTTGCGTAACATAATTACACACACACACACACATATATATATATATATATGCTGATAATAAGGTCGCTATTGTTATAAATAAAGAGTGCTCAATATCAATAGCTCTTAAATGACGTTTAGTAGAATGTTACTTTTTTATCACACCAGTGCAGACCGGCAGCAAAATCTCACGTACATTAGCAATGCACGGATTCTGGATATCGTGCGTAACACATGGTAGTGGCGATGAATGGTATGGATGGTTGGAGAGCGAGAGAGAGAGAGAGAGAGAGAGAGAGAGAGAGAGAATGTTACTTGTAGATTCAATGCGGTATAACTTTTATCGTTGTATGAAAGTACTTTTTTTATAACTTGTTTGAATATCGATTTATATCACTTGATTCGAACCAACTGATACCTTTATTCAAAAATAATATCTTAAATGGGAATAAATAATAAAGTGGAATATGAAAATATTACATTTTTAATTCTAAACTCCTTTTATTTTATTATGCGGCTTTTTTTATTTCATGAGAATCTTGTCTAAATTATTTTCATCTCATCCACTCTCTTACTCCTGTCTTCTCCCTTTCACAATTTCAACAGACCATTATTTGGCTATTATAGATTCATTTCAGTTAGTAACTCCATAGATGACTATCATCAAATTAATTTCTTATTGGAAGAGTAAATATTGCTCTGTATTTAATTAATTTATTAAGAAAAATCCAAATGAATCCGCCTATATCAGAGTTTTTCAACCTTTTCCATCTCATGGCACAGTGAACTGGGCAATAAATTGATCGAGGTTCACGATCAGTATGTAAAAATATAATTATTTTATCATTTAAATTTTAAAAGAAAAGGAATAGTGAAAATGTGCTACAAGTGTAAAAGAAAACAAGGTAATTTTATTTCTAAAGGTAGATTTTTAATCAATTAAAAAAATATTAAAGTAATAGAATGAAAATATAAGAGGATGATTAACCGACCTCATTACTCACGGCAAACCCACGGAAGTTTCACGGTACACTAGTGTGCCGGGGCACACCGGTTGAAAAACTCTGACCTATATGTAAGTATGAAAATATGAAGAAACAAATATTCAGTGGATATTTAGGAACAAAGCTTGAACAGTCTAAACAAAGATTCACCTTTAAAAATCCGAACTTCTGATATACAAAAATTAATTTGCATTTTCCTCTTCCATAATAAAATTATACGACCCTTCCAGGAAATATAAGAAGTGAACAAGGAAAATGATGAAAGAACTTGTAAAATCATCAGCAACTGTTGACTTAATTTCAAGAGAAACTGAGCCAAAACGCATAGGGATCTTTCCATATTTTGTGTCCGTATTTTTTTTTTTTTTTTTTTTTCACTTGTATTCATTTCTTTTTATTATAATTCTTAAATAATGATATTAAAATCGACAATTTAATAATGCAAATGGAATTATTTTACAATTTTTATGCAAAACTTTTTGCATTTCCTAAATGTCATTTGGAATGTTACGCTCGCAAGTTAATTGTAAATACAAACCCTCGAAAATTTCAGTTTATATTTCGGTGTTTTATTTAATTTGACCTTTAATTAGTTTTGATTATATCTAATTTTACCTGTAATTATTTGTTAGAAGTTGATGAATTGATTTATAAAAGTTGTTCATAATATTTTAAGAAAGTTGAAGTGTAACATATATGCTTAAAATTTTGTTTTGAAGCACTGATTGGAAAATAATGAGATGGAAAAATCCAAAATTGTAGATAAGAGTAGAAAGTTACTAGAATTCTGGGGATAACGTGTGAAAGTCTACCTGTCGATCTCTGATGGGTCGATGTATGCCAACAGGCGAAGATGGTAGAAAAAACAGTGAGAGGAGTGAGTGGGTTGCGATTTGTTAGAGGAGACAGACAGAAGTCAAAGGTTGGCTTCACAGTCGGAAGATGCGGTCTGTCCTCTCAAGCTTTTACTTAGGCTAAAATAAATGATA
Source organism: Doryteuthis pealeii (assembly GCA_023376005.1). Lineage (NCBI taxonomy): Eukaryota > Metazoa > Mollusca > Cephalopoda > Myopsida > Loliginidae > Doryteuthis > Doryteuthis pealeii. The sequence goes on along the minus strand of CM042161.1, from coordinate 84,497,064 downwards.
AAATAAGTGAGTTCGGAAAAAAAGAACGTCTTGTGTTGTTATATTAGTAAAAACTATCAACGACAGAAGACATTCCAAAGAAATCACAAGGTGTTCAGTATCCCTCTCTGAATGCCAGTCCAACATCAGATCTAACAAAAGACACAGAAAGATCCAACTTCTCCTATCCAGAACAACAGACCCAACCGGATCCAGCCAAGAGAATAGCTGAACAATAAGAAGATAAGTATAGATTTATTACTATAAAAACTAACTCCTTTCAATGCATTTAACTTTCATTGGACTAAGTTTAAGATATTACCATAATATATATATTCTATTACTACTTATTATTTATATGTTAGATTGATAAAAGAATATTCATTTTCATCGAATATCATAACAATGTTATTTACACACCTCGAAATATTTTTCAGGACACACCACTAATATTTTTAGCTGTAGTTTGAATGCCATATTTTCTCTCACATATATTCATAAGTCTAAAATATGTACATTTCTACTGATTGTTTGAATGAATACTATTAACGGCATGTCAAATCATCTAGGGTTATGTAATGTCCAGTGATTAGGGAATTACGTTCAGTTCCCGTTTATATTGACATTATATTGTGTATATATATTCATTAACCCATCTGCACGAGTAGGATGCGACAAAATATCAATTGTTAGGCGGAGTTTAACGGGTTTGAATTTAGAGTTTTCCTTTTCCTAGACTAGTTACCATAAAAGGTTAAGGAGCACAGTCTGCCTAGCTATTTATCTATATATGGAAGGAAAATACTTGGATGCGTACCTTTACCAAGGGTATTAATGCTATGTGAAATGCAACCAGCCTGGTACCGGATTTGAACTCATGTTGCCGTGTTCATTTCCTATCTCAATAACATTAAAACACCTTTTTCATGTAATTGTTTCTTGTGATTTTTTTTGTTACACGGTCCTATCGAATATGACTAATTTGTAAATAGATATACTTGACCCATGGATGGAGCCTTAATAGATAATATCCCTCCGAGTTGGTCTGAGAGTAATGGAAATAAAGAAGTATTCCACACACCCCAGATCATCAGAACTGTCTTTTTACCGTTAGATGCAGTTTATTTTGATAACCAGGACATCCCTTTTAGGGGGTATTATCCCTATCCAGGGTAATACAATCAGCGTATTCTAATCCCCAATAAAAGGGCATTATTTTGTGTTTATGTATACATCTTTATATAAAACATTGGCTCGAGCATCAGCGAATTTCCAACAATGTCTTGACTAAGAAATGGTTTATGGACATGTAGTGGACAGTGTGGTTGGTTTCCTCAGGGGGGAAAACAACAACTGACGAAAACAACAACAGATCGCCTGTGCCCTGTCCAGCGTTAAACGGTGAGATTCTCGAGTTCCGGAATTTAAATAAGACCTCTTCAGAATTGTTATAAAACGGGCTAGATTGTTGGGTCACCGTGAGTTGTAAAACTAGCGTTCGGCGGAGCTAGTGGCAGGCGTTTGCCAACAAAATATCAGCGTGAATCAGAGAAATCGTAGGAAATGAACTCGTCGACCTGATTTCAAATCCTGGACGAGGATGTTTGCATTTCACATAGAACTGATACCCTTGGGACAGGTATGAATCCAACTACTCTCCCTCTATCTATGGGTAAATAGCAGGGCTGATTGTGTTCTTTAACCTTGGCTAGGTAACCATTATAGGAGAAGGAAAACTCCGAATTCAAACCTGTTAAACTCTGCTTAAGAAATTGACCTAGTCTTGAATCCTACTTGGGCGGAGGGGCTGTTATATATATATATATATATATATATATATATATATATATATATGTGTGTGTGTGTGTGTGTATGTGAGTGTGTGTGTGTGTGTGTGTGTACAAGGTGTGTCATAAATTATCGAGATTGAAGATTTACCAAGATAGAAATGAACAATGAATAGAACGTTATTTTTTTTTCAGAATACAAGGTGTGTCAAAAAGTACCAAAAAAATCTCGATACTTTTTTAACACACCTTGTATATATATATATATATATATATATATATATATATATGTGTGTGTGTGTGTGTGTGTGTGTGTGTGTGTGAATCAGCTGTTAAGACCTCAAGTTTATAAATCATTTACTCAATACGAAAAATTAATATGTCAATATCAATTTTATATCAACCTGTTAATTACATAACAATTTACGAAATAAATAATAAATCAATTTGAAGAGATATTAATTTGAACAATAATTAAAGAAATGATCAATCATCAACACATAAGTTATTCCTTAATATCGTAGACCGCTGAGAAATCAAACTGCGACGAGGTAATGAAGGTACTAATTGCCAAGTGCATTGTTCAAATTTATGTCATATGAACTGACTTCTATATACGAAAGAGACCCGTGGTGTAACGGCTACCGTCCTAGGAAATGGACACTGCGACTCGAGTTTAAATCTTGAGAAAGATTGTCTGCATTTCACTTGGTGCTAATACGCTCAGGAACGGTATGAATCCAACTGTTCTCACACCAGCTATGGGTAAAACTTGTATCTTAAACCTTGGTATTGCAACTGATCTAGGGAAAGGTACGAATCAGACCATTCTCCCTCCAGCTATGGATAAATAATATGGAAGACTGGACTCTTAAACCTTGATATGGCAACTGATCTAGGAAAAGCTACGAATCAGTCAATTCTCCCTCCAGCTATGGATAAATAGTATGGAAGACTGGACTCTTAAACCTTGATATGGCAACTGATCTAGGGAAAATCTGTTAAACTTCGCTTAAGATATTGACCTTGTGTCGCATCCTAATCGCACGACGGGTAAATGTCTACATACGGCAAAGTACAAACATTTACGACTTCAACATTATGACAATTTTAATTTTATGTTATTTATGAATATATGGTCGAAAAGGTCAAAGAATTGGATGTAATACAAGGAATCTCTTCAGCTGTAAGCTCGCTTTTCAGCTTTCTATATTTTTTATGGAAAACACACGTAATAAAGGTTGGTATATTCTCTCTATATATTAATACCAGTGTTCCTTATTTGTACGACCGTTATCATCTTGCAATACCTTCTTGTAAAAAATAAGACCTGCTAAAGCATTTAAGATTAAATGCTAAAATGTACATCCTGATTATCTGGTGTTGCTTCTCCGCCGAATTATTTTTTAGTATGAGTGTCAGCACCTCAGCTTAATAATATACTATTTATAATATAAAGATAGAAAGGGAAGAAAAAGGACATGCTACACAGAAAAATATAATAAGAAAGAAAGAAAGAAAGAAAAAGAGTAGGGGAAGATAGAGAGGGGAAGCGATAACGCTAATCTGTTTCAATCGAACACAATGAAAAGATGAAAAGTAAAATGGCAAAAAAAGAGTGAGGAGGTGTGAAATAAAGATTATTATACGTTTTACATATTGAAGTATTTAGCAATAGCTTATGTAAACATGTCAAACGTTTTACAAATTAAACTATCATACTGTGGTATAACCTGCTAGTTCACGTATAATTTTAATAGCCGTAGCTTCAAGATGAATTTGGATTTTGAAGGAGGAAGATTGTAATGTATTCAGTGACCTGAGTAAAGAAAAAGGTAGAAATGAAGGAAATATGGTAATTGAAATAAAGTTTAATTTAATATCAAAGAGTAATAGATACACTAAATCTTTTCTCCCACATTTTGTCTTGAAATAAACAAACGAAAAATACTATTTTAAGAACCAGTGTCAAATCCTTTTTTGTAAATATTTTTGAATGTACAGATATTATGGCGACAAAAAAAAAATGCGAGAAGGCATGACCTTGTCTAAACATTAGACTGACCTAAAATAAAGTTGAGGTGACTAAAGAAATTTTAACTGAAAAAAAAATCAGTCAGCGACATTCTGACGCTAGCGAGCCAGTTCACAGCCAATCAAATTTGAACACGTTTTGGAATTTTCTGGAAACTTGGAATGACAATATAACTTAAGACGACAGATCGGATTAGAAGGACAGATGGAGTTATCACGGCGAAAGACGACCGACGGTGTTAGATCACACGGACGGGTGAAGAAGTATGTAGCTCCAAAGCTGGGGACTTGTTTTGGTGCTCGGCGGAAACCTACGGGCGAGTTCGAGCAAATGAAATAGTGAACCCGGCGACCGCTGTCTCCAACACTTTATACTGGGGACTTACGTGGTGCCTGGCCGGTGCAATGGTGATAGGGAGCGACACCCAATAACTTCAAATACTCCTGGAGTGCTGTTAAAATAGCTTCCATTATCTGGTATTTTCGTGTATCCTCATTTATGGGTACGGTGTTTGGTATTTAGACGAAGAGAAAATTCCCTCCGTCTTGTTCTAGTCGCATATCACAAGAAAACGGACAGTAAACACTGTTAGTATTTGTTAATATCGTTACTGACCGACATCTGCTATAATATTCATAAAAATTAATATTTGTACATCTTCCGGTCAGTTGGAAAGGTAAAGAACTCTGATTTTAGAAAGAAATGCGTCGCTAAGGCTTAGCAGGATCTGCCTGCTGCTGATTTGGTAACAGGGAAGAATCGAAAGGTGAAGGTAGCGTATGTTTTAAGCAGCAAAGTCTAACTAATGAAGATGCATAGCTAGTGAAGGGACTATGGAAAATGAAAAAAAAAACAACGGGTTCATTTTTTCAAAGTTTCTACAGTGATTTCGGTAGACATAAAATGCCGGATTTATTTTCAGATTTCAACAGTATATTGGAAAGTAATGTAAAACAACTGAAAGACCATTAATTATTTAGGAAAATAAAATTAGTAAATTATCTAGTTGCCAACAATTTTACTATTAAATGAACAGTTGTTTTCTTGCAAAAGAGTGAATTGATAAACAGAATTAGGATATTAAATCTGTCCGAGATGAATTATGGTTTTAAACGGAGAGAAGTTATTTTCTAAGTAGGTGGGGAAAATTGAATTCAATATGATTACTAGTAATTCAAAACAAGAAATAAGAATATTTCTATGTTCAAAATGTTGTTTACATCTTCAATTGTTAGTTGGTGTTTTATGGCATATTAACTCTTTTAGGGTTATTTACTGCAGATCAAATCATTTTGATATCAGTTTGCTTTCAGTAAGTTGTGGTACAAATAGAATCCACTATCATTATTAGTAATCTGAAACGATAAGTTAGTGTTGAATAGTCGTATTCTTATAACAATCTTATTAATTTGTTTCTTCTTAACCTTCAAACTGGGTTGAGTTCTCTGGTCTTTTCGTCTTCTTTCTCGTCCGGGAGTTGACTGGTGTTGTTCTTGGGTTGTATACCTTCGAGTCTATTCTTTTTTAGTTTTTAATATTACGATTCTAGTTGCCATTTTAAGCGCTTAGTTCCGTTGTTGTATTGAGTTCAGTTTCAGAGTGGATATTACTCTGATAGCTCTGAGTAGGCGTGGGCAAATAAATACTTTTTTCCTAAAAACTGAATAAGACAGGTGCTTTCTATGGCCATTTTTGCTGCCGATTACGATTCTATTGAGATCATTGACCTACGATTTCATTTCAGGTCGTTTTGATGAGGATTTTTAAAATGGTGGCTAAAAATCCTTGTTTTTGTTAAAGAAAAGGACAATAGATGGCTTAATAATGATGTAATATGTCTAATCATGGGTCTTCTTATGCAAATACCTTCGTTATATTGATTTAACTACTTTTAATTTCTTTATCATGTAAAAAATTAAAATTATAATAATATTAGTGACGTCTTTTCCCAGATATATCAAAAATTACACACGAGGTTCACACGTAAGAATTTTCCATATAAGTTAGTCACTTGACACACAGATTTGTCCTGATTTGGTTATCAAATTTAGCAAACTGGGACTCACATCTTAAGTTTGTGAGAGGTGCATACTATAGTGCCTCTCTGTCACCATTATCATCTTTCTAGAAGTGTTCTACACCCAACAGTTTTTTTCTTAACAGCATTAATAACATTCTTCATTGTTGCAGATTCCAGCTTTTCTATCCCATTTGATTCACCCTCTTATTTTGCATACTTTAATTCTTTAAGAATAATCAATTTAGGTTGCAAGACACTTCTTCTTTGCCGAACATTCTCGACTCCCCTTTATCTTCATCATTCTTATCTAATCTTTAGGAACTGTGTTGGTGCAAACTGCCTTGTAAGTTCTGAAACATTTCTCTTTATAAATGCCCAATCGTCAGGTGTCATTTTGACACTAAAGTCTTTGTTCTTTTGGATTTGATAGGATGGATCCTTATAATAAATATCATAGGCATATTAAGTAAGAGCTGCATTGAATTCCACTGCTTTTGCATACCAAACCTAGCTTTTGGATTCAGTGCCTTAGTCTGCCACTTTGAACACATATTAACAAGATGGTTGATAGATTTTAACGGCATATCAATCCGTCTAAGGTTATTTTATACCTATTGATTAAAAGACCTGTTTTTTTAACTGAGAGAATAGAAGAAGAAAATATATAGACATTTTCAAACAGAGATAATATAAGAATAATGGAGAAACTATAAAAATTATTTTTAAATAGAGAAAATATAAGCATAATGAAGATATGATAAAGACATTTTCAGGGAGACTATAAGTATGATAAAAAAATATATAGAGAGAATATAAGTATAGTAAAGAAAAGATACAAATATTTCAAATACAGAGAATTTAATCGCTATAAAAAGTTTTAAAATATCTATTAATTTTATTGAATTTAATTATGACACTAACTTTACGTAACAACCTTGTTATATAATCTCTTCATTAATGTAATTTTGAAATATAAAACATTAAATTCGATTTCATTTTAAGTATTTTAATTGTAAACTTAAAAATAAAATTGAAAATATATTTTAAATACCTTAAAGAAAATCAGTAAACACAAATTACGCATTGGAAATTAAAATTTGTTAATATCTTATTATAATGGAGATTGTGTGTTTTTCTGTCTGTAACCGAAACTATATCACTACTCAAATCATAATTCCCTTAGTTACTAATGTCCCTTTCTCAATGATTTTATTTTAATTTAAACCTCAATTATTAATAAAATTGTTTTAGATTATTAATACTGTTAACCATATCTACATACTAACAACATGCAATTATATTTATATATACAACAAAATAGTGGTTTACAATGTGAACGGGAAGGCTAATTGCATATTAATATTAAAAATGTGATTTTAATAAATATGTGCTCAGTATTATTGATTTCTGATTGTTTGGTTTTATTTTAATGAATATAAGCAAAAATCTCTTCAATGAATCTTAAATGAAATCCATTAACAAGAAAAAATAACTCATTTTATTCTTTACTTCCTCTTTTAACTAAATACTTAAATTAGAAAAAATAACAATGAAAGACGAGAGTGATGGAAGAGTAAGTTTCAGTTGTTTTATTTATCGATTATACCTGCCCTCTGTTTCAAATCTTTTTATTTGCATTCTTATTTAGTTTCATTAGCCTTTCTAATTTGATATAATATTTTATTACATTAAAACTTGCATTAATTACTTGCACCCGGAGGGTGCATATATTTGCTAGTATATATTATATAAACAACAAAATAATATAGAAAAATATTAAAATAACTTAATATATGATATTTTTAGGTAAATTCCGTAGCATAAAAAGAAAATGTATATATATATATATATATATATATATATATATATATATATATATATATATATATGTGTGTGTGTGTGTGTGTGTGTGTGTGTGTGTGTGTGTGTGTGTGTGTGTTGGTATATATTATATCATATCATTAAAGAATTAACCTATTAAATACGACATATATTATATTATAACATATTATAAAAAGTTGAACCTAACAAAATATTGTAATTAACATTTTACGTGATACAGTTCTTCATAAACAACAATTACACTACGATTAATAGGGACTGTGGTAAAAAAAAAAAAGAACATAGATTTTACCTTGCTAAAAACATATACAGATTACAGTTAATGAAAGTTTAAGTTAAAAATGTCAAGATAACTTTAAATTAAAACATTTTAAATAAACTTCTAAGATCATTACATTTTTTAATAGTGAATTTTGGAATGAAAAAAGGTTGCTTTTGCTATAAATATAACATGTATAGTTAAGTTCTATTATAAACGCAACAAGCTGGATTGCTTTACACTCTCTCAGGATTTGAACATCAGAACAAGAACATGATTTAAGAACATTGACAATATGTTTATATCACACATGATTTACTTTGAATAGACTATCACGCATTAGAATTTATGCCAGAACAAAATTTTCAATGGATCAGACTTTTTAGGTAAATTCCGTAGCGTAAAAACAAAATGTTGGTATATATGTTTTTACGGTATGTCAACCCTTGATGGTTCATTTTATACCGACGGCGTTTTTGTTTTATTCTCCAATTTTTATTACTTCAATTGAGTAATGGTAAAGATTTATTCCAAGAGTTTGAATTTCTCATGCCTACTAGAGAAGCGAAAGTAAACTGTTTTGCTCTCATAAATAGGTGTAGAAATAGGCCCCCAGCTATCGCCCTAAGATACGTGATGCAAAGGAATTTCAGTAACGAACGTCATTAACAAAATATGAATAATGATGTTGAATCTTCATTTACGCTCTTCCATTATTATTATTATTATTATTATTATTATTATTATTATTATAGAGTTTTCACATCAGCATAAGCTGATGACCTTTCACTGGAGTCTGAGTGAAAACAAGTGTCCTCAGGTCTCCAGGAATCTTCTGAGTATAGCCGATTGCAACAATGTAGTAGTGTGGATGGTCTCGATTCTTCCTCTGATTTCCAGATCCTCCAGTCTTTTTCCAAGATTTTTGGACCGTTCCAAGTGCACTAACTGCAATTGGTATCACTTTGACCCTTATATTCTACAGCTTTTTCAATTCTCTGGCTAGGTCCAGGTATTTGTCCATCTTTTCGTTTTCCTTCAGCTTCACTCTGTGATCTGCTGGCACCGCAAAGTCCACCAGTTGGCAAGTTCTCTTTTCTTTTTTTTTCTTTTTTTTAGTCAACACTAGGTCTGCTCTCCTAGCTGAGATAGGGTGATCCGTCATTCCCCAGTCTCAGAGAAATTTATATGTTTCATTCTCAAGAACAGATTCTGGTTTATGCATATACCATTTTGTTGTATGGTCAAAATTTAATTTTTTGCAAAATTCCCAGTGGATCACCTTCCCAACCCACTTGTGCTTAACTTTGTATTCCCGTTGTGCTAGTTTGCTACATTCGCATAATACATGGTTTACACTCTCATCTCTCTCACCGCACAGTCTACATTTACTGTTTTATTGTGTCTTATCAATTTTTGCTTCGATATAATTTGTTCTCATGGCATTATTTTGTGCAGAAATTATTAATAATTCAGTTTCTCTCATGGGGTTTCCTCTTCTTAACCATGTTCAAGCCTTTTCCTGAGCAACCTTACCGATTTGTCGTTTGAAGTGTCCATATAATTGTTATGATTTTTAACCAGGGCTGCTTTTAGATGATAACGGTCGGAAGATTAAGGGACAAGAGTATTAATATATAGATGAGTATTTAACCGGATGTACCTGAATGAAGAAATATTACCCAATTATGCACACACACACACACACACGCGCGCGCAGTGGGGGTCCTTTTAAAAGGAGTGTCCTGAGTCTAGCATTAAATTGCATCCGGTGGTCAGGCTCCAGTATTAAAACCCCTTGAAAGTATGGAGTACCCCTTACATGGCCATTACCCCCAGGTCCAATACGAGCCAGAGAAGAATTAGTTATGTGGGTATATACAAAGCCCCTTTTAAAATGCATTCGCAAATTTGCCCTTTATTATTTTTTGAATATACACATGCATCTCCGCGTTTTTTTAACTAAGCCATTGGATTTGCTTCCATCTGCCAATTCCACAAAATGATTTTCAGGCTCAAAATTGGGATCCAAACTGATAAATTTAGTTTTATCGTTGATCACATGTTGAGTGGCACCGTAATCAACGAGCAAATGCTCCTTATGAGATTAAGAGTCATACCCAGCAGCAAAAAAATATGTTTGTTTTCTTTGGGGAAAATAATTTTGACAAAAATCCTTTTTCTTATTTCTACAGTCGTAGGACTTGTGGCCCTTTTTATTACAAATATAACATGTAATATTTGTTTTTAATGGCGACTTCTTGTTACCATTCCAAAGTCCGTCCTGATAATTATGGTAGTTGGTATATCTAGTTGATCTGCCCTCATAGCGGGGATTGGAGGTTTTATCCTTGTTAAATTGGGTTTTCATTTGTATAGTTCTATGGTCGGATTCCCTAGAGTACATACTATCTGTTTCTTCATAGCTATGTAGACTCACTTTAAATTCCGTGAACGTCATAGGTTTATCCCTTTGGGTTATTACTGTCGCAAAGGATTTGAAATTTGAGGGCAAGCCCTTCAATACTCTGGCGATTAATAAGCCATCACTAACAATCTCCCCAGCCTCCCTTAATGAGCTTGCAATGCTCTCAGTTTGTATTCTGTAATCAGTTATCGTTTCATTATCTGTTCTATTCAAAGAATTTAACTGGCGATATAGCCCTACAATTCTAGGCTTGCCTTTCGACAAGTAGTGAGTCCTTAATATCTCCATTGCCCTTCTGCCATTATCTCTCGCATTACGTTTAAGCACTTGATTAATTCTACATATATTGTTGCATTTTTGTCCACGAAAAGTGGGTCCTCGGGTTGGTGCGATGGTGCATCGATTATGTCATGCAATTGAAGGGTTCTCAGATACCCATGGAATTTTGTCTCCCAAATTTCGTAACTCGACTCGTCGCCATTGAAGAAGATCCGAGCGTACCTTGGCCCGTAAATTTTTAAATGCCATCCTTGGCCAGTTGAAAAGGGTTTAAAGAAAGTCCTGTGTTATGGGATCCTTGGGTAAGCGTATATCCTACGTATTGGTAAAGATCCAGTGATTTAATCCTATGTCCGTCGTCCATGAATGTTACAGTAATTATGACCATTAGCGTCGGTTAAGTATAGTATCAACCTCAGAGTACTGCCAGTGATTGGCCAAGAGATAGATCACATGATTGTAGCCTAGTCTATAAGGGCTGTTAACACACACCTTATATCTAAAAATTCCCAACAATTACTTACCATCTATGAGTCAATTAGATCTGTTTGAAAATTATCAGTATCTTATATAGACACTTGATACCATAAACCTTGTGAAAATCGTTTTTATTATATTACAAGTTATGATTATTATCAAAACTAGCAGGACCTGTGGATATACCATGGTATGAGAATTTAATTCTTTCAACGTTTGATGTAATTACTTAAGAGCCATTGCTAAATAGTTCAATATGTAAAAAGTATAATAGTCTTGATTTAATTCTCTTCCTCACTCATTTGTTTCTTTCTTTCCTTCTTTTCATCTTTTCATTAAGTTCGATTAAAGTAGATTAGCGTAATCGCTTCCACACGCCTACACCCTATCTATATATTTCCTCTTTTTTATTTCTCATTATATTTTCTGTGTAGCATGTCGTTTTCCCCCTTTCTTTCTTTACAATAAAAACGGAATGGTCCATTATTTAGCTGAGATGACGACACGTATATGAAATAAGATATCGGCGGATAAGCAGCACCAGATAATTACATGTACATTTTTGCATTTAATTTTGGACGATTTGGATGGTGTCGTTTTTAACCAGCGGGTGTTGCAAGATGATAACGTCGTACTTTTAAGCAACACGTGTATTATATCTTATATAGATATAAGATATATTCTAAAAATTAAACCTAACAAAATATTATTTTACGGGATAAATTTTTTAATAAATGACAATTTTCTTTCAGATATAAAATGTTACTTCATACTAAGATTAATTGTAGTAAGAAAAGAACATAGATTTTTACTCGCTAAAACATATGCAGATTACACTTAATGATTAACTTTAATACGGTAATACGCAATGATACAGCTTATCGGCGTTTTTATTTGCTTTTAGAGAATATAAGATTAAAATTTAAATGAAAAGGTTTGAATAAAATTTATTTACAATTTATTCATTGGCATTTCAGTCTCGGAAGACTAGGATATAGTTTTTGTGCCCCTGGAGTTACAGCGCCTCCTATGTGTCCAATGTTCGAAAAACATTCTCGACCATAGATGTCGCATGTGAAGGTTGTCCCTGAATATGTTGATGTGCCGGTGCTTTGTTGCCGCTGCTTTCTTCCGGATCTCCTGGATTCATGGTTTTACACTAGTATTGCTTCTATTTATTATTTATTATTCAATGTTTATTTGCCATTTTTCACTTGAAGTTTAAGTGAAAAATGTCAAATTAACTTTAAATTAAAACATTTTAAATAAACTTCGAAGACCAAGAAGATTAATAAATTACATTTTTAATAGTGAATTTCGAAACCGAAAAGTTTGTTTTTACAAAAAATATAAAATAGCATTGTTAAGTTCATAAAATATAAAATAAATCTATCTCATACTTATTTTAATTGAATAATGGTAACTAGTTATTTCAAATGTAAAGGAAAAACTATCTTTGAATTACTTATGTCGACTAGAGCAGCGAAAGTAAACTGTTTCGCTCTCAAACTTGTTGAAATAAGCTTCCAGCACTTTTTATAAATAGTCATGATTATTATTAAAGATTTAGAAATTAATAATAAGAGTTGATATGCCGTTAAACACACAAACCAAACCAAACTATTTGCCAGAGTTGATTTCCCCGTCCAAGTTTGTTTTGCAACCGTAACAAATTTATATCTAAGTGTGAAGGCGCGGTAAACATGTTTTCGTATTTCCTTCTTTCGGCTGAAAACCCATTGCACGGTTGTTGGCACTACCTGTACTTGGCTTTTAACGGGCAAGTGTTAGCTCCTATTCTGGCCTAAACGTAGACTTGAGAGGCTATTTTGAAAGCTTACTCGTGCAAATTTGATTCGGAAAAAAAAACACCAATAGTTTTTTTTCGTGGAGAGACAGACTCCAAACTGATCAGCTACATAGGCGACAAATACTGTCAGCCATATTTCAAAACTACCTTTTTATTTACGGTTCAATCGTGCAACGTATTGGCTGTTAATTATATATGATAGATTGCTCAGTGATTATTAGTTCTTGCTGGGGTCAAAATGACAATAAAAGTTTCAATATATACTAGCAGGACCTGTGGATATACCACAGTATCATGAATTAACTAATTCAACATTTCATATGTTTACTTAAGAGCTATATAGTTCAATATATAAAAAGTATAATAATCTTGATTTAAAGTTCTCACTCTTTTTATATTTATGTCCATCTTTTCAACTTTTCATTATGTTCGATTGAAACAAATTAGCATTACTGCCACCGCACGCTCGTCTTCTCTCTCTCTCTCTCTTCTCTCCTCTTCTCCTCTCTCTCTCTCTCTCTCTCTCTCTCTCTCTTCTCTCTCTCTCTCTCTCTCTCTCTCTCTGCTACTGTGTTTCTATCTTTCTTATATTTTTTCTGTGAGGTATGTCCCTTTTCTTCCATTTCTTTCTTTATAATAAAAGCTAAATGGACCATCATTTGTCTGAGCTGATGACACTCATAGAAAATAAGAATTAGGTGGATACGCATAACCAGATAATCAGCATTCACGTTTTGCATTTAATCTTGGACGATTTGGCCGGTCTTACTTTTAACCAGAGGGTATTGCAAGATCATAACGACCGTACTTTTAAGGAATACGTGTATTAATATATAATATACACTACGTTAGAGAGTATTATGCAAGTAAAAAAAGTGTATAATATACTAGAGAGAGTCAAGTTTTGCAATATGATATGATATATTATAATATAATATATATATATATATTAATATATGTGTGTGTGTGTGTGTGTGTGTGTGGGAACTGCATTCGCACGATCTTGTTTTGACCAAAACTGATAAAATAAAGATTGCAGATCAAAATTATAGAGAATATATTTCATCGTGCTTCAGTTGGCTGGCTGTAAGTGAAACTTAGATTCAGGCGTAGACTTGTGGATTATCTTTAAACGTTTTATATTAATATATATATATATATATATATATATACATAATATATATAATATATATATATATATATATACTCCCCCGTCTCATTGTAGGAATACCAGATTAAGATGCTACCTCTTCGTACAATCCTTTGGTGGCAGTTGTGTTTTACGGCATATCAACACTTATAAGGGTCATTTAAGCCGAATCAAGTAATTTTGATATCAGGTAGGTCACTGTACCTACTGTTGCTTAAATCTAAGTATTGAACAGGCTAATCGCCGCTTAACTTCAGCGATCTAGAAGGAACCGGTGTTTTCAACTTCACTTGACAGTAATCTACAATTCTTTGTTTTATTCACAATTGTCTAGCAACTAGGTGATTATTCAATGGTAAAGGGTTTGATTTACTAAATATATGAAATACCAATACACTGAACGTGAACTAGAATAACAATTTCCGTGAAATCCACATACGAAGTCAATGTAAAATATCTCAATTAAGACACGATCTTTCTTTTAGATTATTATATAAGGAGTTTTTATGCTATTCCATCAATCTGATGTCTTTTGGGGAGCATTGTCTTACATGAGTGCATTTTCCGCTTAAAGTTTTCTTTGTTATGACCACTGTTACTCAAAATGTATTGTCCACAACTTACACTGCAAATTCGAGTTAATTGTCGATTTTCATGATGGAGACAAAGTTTATCAAAGGAATTAACTCTCTGCAATTCCGGCATATATTTATCACTAATAATCGCTTTTGAGATATCATTTTAGATGTACTACTATGTATAACTTCCACGTTTCTCTATGTGATATTCTCTCAAATATGGTTGTTTCGCTGGTGTCCTCTGTTTAGCGAATAGTCTTCATATTGTGCATTGCTAGTCTTTTTTTTACATGTACAACACAAGCATCCCCCAAATATTGCCTTGCTAGACAATACAATTTTGGTAAATAACCAATTATTCCCTTTTACATCTTCCTTAGCCCTTGTTGGGATCAGCCCTTCCCTATTGGACTGGTAAAATAAACCAATTAATAGCGTATATGCTAATATGAATGAGGGTTAAATAACACATTCAGTATTTGTTTAACCAATACAATCAATAGAAAGAAAAATATATACCATATTATATATATATATAATATAATAATAGTATATATATATATATATATATACGATGATGATATAGATATATATAATATATTATATAATTATATAATATATTATATATTAGTATCTTGATATATATATATATATTTGATATAATATAGATATATATATATAATATATATATATATATAGAGAGAAGAAGAGAAAAGAGGAGGAGAGAAAGAGAGCGAGATTGAGTGGGTCGAAAATATATGAAGAATAGATAAACAAACAGAATGATACTGATAGATTTCGACAGTCTCATATATATAGAGAGAGAGAGAGAGACAGACAGACAGACAGACACAGAAACAGACAGAGAGACAGATAGACAGACAGAAACGGAGAAGATAAAGGGAAAGAGGAATATAGATACATAGAAAGAACATATGACCGATATATATATATATATATATATATAATATATATATATATATATATATATATATAATATACAATTGTTGCAATAATGTGTCCCATTTCGATTAATCTGTAACTAAGTTTCTGAAAATGTTTCCCCAGGTAGCTTAGCTTTGGCTTGAGATGCTGACAGCTGTCTTAGATCTCTGTCGATCATTCGTCATTTGGACCACTCGAAATAAACCATTTTCGTCGCCAGTGACTGGGGTGTCCAAAATAGGCATTTACGCACCGCACAAGGAGAAGAAGAAAAAGAAGAAGAGAAAAGAGAGAGAGAGACATTTGCAAATGCTGACAGATATATGTTTCCATAAATTCATGTGGATCTCATTTTCTCAGCTGATAAATTCACCCCAAGGTTTCTTAACGATCTAGTACAACTGATTGATTGCGCCGGACACTGGATTTAATTAAAGCACATTTGTAATACTCAATGTACACTTCTGAGATATCCGTAACATTATACAAGGGGCGATTTGCATTAAAATATATATATATATATATATTATATATATATATATAAGTTGTGTCAAAAAATATCGAATTTGTACTTTTGACACACCTTGTATTCGAAAAGTAACATTCATTATTGTTATTTCTATCTTGGTAAATACAGCTTCAATCTCCTCGATCGATATATATATATATATATATATATATATATAATATATATAATATATATTATATATTATCCCTTTCTCTCCTCATCATAAATATATTCTATCCCTAATTATTTAATTTAAATATTCTACCTCATTTCAAAATTGTAAAAGTATATTGGAATATTAGAATACATATCATTCAAAACATATCTCTAATAATAAGTAGTGCCTAACATTATATATAAACTAACTTCCAAAATTCCATGTTCACTTAAAGTTATGGTCAGTCTAGTTTACGATTAGTACTATTATTACTAAATGGCAATATAAATATTACGATTTATTTTTTACTTTGTCTATTTTATTTATTTTATATATCGGCAATTTTTATATAATTAACAATTTTTATATCATCAACTATATTTCTCTAATCGCTCATTAGAATTGAATGTATAACCTAAAATCTCCTTTAATTATTAATTAACAATAAGTTATCAAACATTTGATACAATTTATCTTTATTTTCAATATAACTTAAATTACATCTAAAACTTTAAACCCAACAGACAAAATAACGTACACTATATTCGACAATAGTTAATATTAATATAGGTAAGATTTTCCTCAAACTAATTGATAAACAATTCAACACCATTAACATTCAAAATGAGTGACTCGTATACTAACAATATAAACAATATCATTAATGGACACAACAAAAAGTTATTTAAAACACTACCCAAAACACAGAAACAAAATTAATAGAACAAAATGATCTATTTCAACAGCACCAGCACATCCAGGAAACTTTGATTATACAACCATAGACAATCATCTAAAAAGGAAAAGCTAAAAAAAAACAAAAAAAAAACAGACCGAACTATTTAAATACTTTTTGAAACTGAAAAAAAACAACAAAATAAAACAAATGAAATGGGAAAAAATCAACAACATCGAGGGGATTCAAAAATAAATATTGTCATAACTTGATAAAATAGAATTAAAAACAATTAACATGTTAAGAATACTTAAAAAGAAAGAAAAGAAAAAAGGAACAAAAGATAATTCTCGAATTTCTTTATTTTTAGAATTTTAAAATAAGAAAAGTTGCCGCCGTTGATCTGTTAACCAATACCCCAATAGGCAGGAGATTTTGAAGTAAAACAGACGACCTTCTTCGGTAAGTGTAGACGATGACTTGAAAGAGAAACGTTATAAACAGATGACCACTTTCGAAGATGAAGCGTAGACGATGAAGTGTAGAGTGAAAAAAGACAGATATTAAATGTAGATGAGGGTTGGGGAAATGCTGGACAGGAAAAAAAAATATTGTTTTTTTTGTTTTTGTTTTTTTGTTTTTTTTTTTTTTTTTTTTTTTGTTTTTTTGATTAAGATTTTTGATGAAACTGAAATTGAAAGGATTTTGGGAAAGGGTTTTTACTTTAATGTTTTAAGTTTTTGTTCTTTGCCTTTTTTTGGGGGGGTTTAAAAAAACAGAAGTCGTTTGTCCGAAAAAAACTTTGAAATAGTTTTTCCATTTTAAAAAAGAACACTTTTTTTTTTAAAAATTATTTTAAATTTTCTCGTGTTTAAAAATTTTCTAAAAAATAATTATTTCATTTTTCGAGTAACATCAATTGAACA
Source organism: Doryteuthis pealeii (assembly GCA_023376005.1). Taxonomy (NCBI): domain Eukaryota; kingdom Metazoa; phylum Mollusca; class Cephalopoda; order Myopsida; family Loliginidae; genus Doryteuthis; species Doryteuthis pealeii. The sequence continues at coordinate 84,479,208 of CM042161.1, read as the reverse complement.
TTCTTAAACTACCTCTTCCCATATTGTTTATTATTTTCCTGGATATTCGTTTTTTCCTCTAAAAGGATCGATCTGTTGCCTTTTCAAACCAATTTTTTTGCTATGACGAAGGCAAGAAAAATGTTTGATTTTTAAAAAATGATAACACTTTGTGACTAATGCCATCTTTGTTTGATAAAAAAATAACAATAATAAATTCAAATACCGGAAAATAAAACTATAAAAAAAAATAGAAATGAATTCATATTCAAATGAAGTCATGCAAATAACTCTAAACTTATATAAAAAAAACAACTTGTAACATTTACGTATGTATATATAGGCATGCAAAAGCTCTATAATCAGAACATAAAAAACATTTGCATATAATGTATATATATACACAAAGGTTTATATATGCAATTATTTACACACTGGTGGGACGTGTGATACATATGTTATGCGTGTGTGTTCAAATATGTTATATGTGCCGTATAGATAGTTTGTACATTGATGTGAAAAAGTATACGCACACGGAAATAAAGAAACTAAATTTGAAAATTTGTTTCATCTACACACAAAGATGAAATAAACTACACATTGAAACTAAATAAACCCATGTATATGTGTGTTGTGTGTGTGTGTGTGTGTGTGTGTGTGTGTGTGTGTGTGAACTTAATGAAAAACAAATGTACTGGTGTATTCAGGCATGAAAGAATGATGAAACTAAGGATCCGAATGGACTAAGATTCAGGAAATACAACTGACTTATGAATTTTCTTCAGATTAATTGGGTGAATGACACTAGTCTAAAAAAATTTATTCGTTGACTTCCGGTTTAGAATGTTTGGTAGCTAATTTATACTTGCTTTAAAACAATTTAAAGTTAATCGATTTTGATTAAAAAGTAATTTATAAATTATCATTTACTAGGGGGAACTAATAAGTAGTCTTATAATATTCTCGTCGGTGTGTTAACGAGGCTTCATCAGAAATTTAACACACCGAGGAGAAATAGCAATTTGGAGGTTTTTTTTTCCTGTAAAACGGATGGAGTACTCTCCAGCGGTATTTACATATATAAGTATGTATGTATTTATCCGTTAATATCCTCGTCCTAGTCTGTAGGTGCTGATAGCAGAGTGGTTAAGAAGCCTGACTGATGATTCATCGATCGGGTTTCCATCCCGCCTGGAGGTAGCCTACAAATGTGGCCACATTGAAGAGACGTGATACGTCGAAACATGAAGTCTGTGGATGACTATATATATATATATATATATATATATATATATATATATGTGTGTGTGTGTGTGTGTGTGTGAGAGAGATCGATGAAAGCAAGTGACGTTCGAAACGCCCTTTTTTCGCACATCCTAGAATCTAACCACAACTTCCCTAAAGCATCACTCATCAATCCTGCACACTGCAGAAATATCCGCTGCCGCCTCTTACTTTTATATTTCCCTTAACTATATACCATTCTGTTTTTTAAATAATAAAGTTCATTCTGAAACCAAGTGTCGAAATATTAATTGAATTTAACTGTTTGTGTTCATTATTCACTTTTCCAATACTTTTCCTCACAATTTGTCGAATTTTTGTTAATCTGTTATTTTCTTCATATATATATATATATATATATATATATATATATATATATATATGAAATATAAGAAAAAAATACAGAAAGAGAGTAGGGAAAGATAGAGGGAGGGGGTGAGCGCAATATATATATATATATATATATATATTATATTTATATATATATATATTAATATATATATATATATATATATATATATATATATATATATATATATATATATATATATATATATATATATATATATGAGAAGAAAATATTTTTAAAATATAACAAACACAGGATGTTATGACCAGGAAACAATTTTTAGTGTCAATACTTAAGCATTTCAGTATTTTGTACCATCATCAGGACACTGTTAGGTAATGTTCATGTGAGGAACAAAATGAAAGATGTTAAGTGTATAGTGGTTGTGTGAATCTGATGCTATTAACCGTTAATTTTTATATGCACGTTTGTTTACGAAAAGCAAATGACGTGATCAATGCATGTGCAAAAATGGAAGGTGAAAAACATATAATGACGCATGCTTTAACGTGAATAAGCGGAGAACGAAAAGTTAATAAAGATATGGTGTATTTCATATGGAATATTAATGTAAGAAAAATAAGAAAATGAAAACAATATATAAATACATATAATCCATATATATGCATATCCACATATAATCATACATAGACATATATATATATATATATATATATATATATATATATATATATATACACGCATACACATACATATATAAACGTAAACAAATATGGCTATTTTCAGCCGACAATATTTGGGAGAATATGTGCTTAATTGAAGTCAAACCTAATTTTTTTTTAAGTTAAATCATTAATGATTAATTAGGCGGGATGATTTAACTACTTAAATGTAAGGCTAAACAAATGGAGAAAAATCAATCCCGCCTAATTAATCATTAATGAATTAACTTTCAAAAAAATTTGACTTCAATTAAGCACATATTCTCCCACATACATATATATACATACGTGCATACATATACATACATATACATACGCACACATATATAAATATACAAAATGTACACATGCATGCACAGACGTGCCATGTTATACTGTTGCGACCGGGGTTTGCAATCTTATAACCACCGATTATTAATTTGCCTATGTGTTTGGATATGTTGAAGAAGCCAGGCCTATAGTTAACATTGTCAATGTTGTTTATAGCACTAGCTTAAAAAATCTGTCTAAGTCTCTTGTCATGAATGTAGGCCAACATATATGCATTTTTGAAATCGAAACTATGTTTGTCATTTAATGCCTGTTGGAAGAGACAATTATTTACGTCGCCTATTCTAATGCTACGTTTGTGTTCGTAAATGCGCTTACCTAAGCTTCTTGATGTTTCTCCAATATATATATATATATATATATATATATATATATATATATATATCCGTGGTGACTCACCAGAAGAGTGGGTCTTTTCGTTTACTGCTCGAAGAACTATTTTCTTAAGTCTGTCTATTTCGAAACATTAAAAAATCTCTAAGAACAGGTCAATTCTCCTTGACTTTGGTTGGACTCAACAGCCTGACTGTTCAAGTCATCATGAATAATTATTTTAACTCACGTTTTTAGCTTCGTTTTATTTTTATGTCTTAAAATGTTCATTTACATAAATTGTTCTGAACGTGTTCATAATAATATTATTCGAAAAAAAATTATGGCTAGTTATTTTGGGAACAGGAAAACCAATTCTAAAACTAAACGAAATGCTTCTAAAAACATGTCTCAGACGAATAAATTTATTGGTGAAATAAAATAAAAAATAATTTTGAAAAATCTCAAATGTGTTTTAGTCCCTGATAGACAATGAATACAATTTGGTTTCAACTTGCAAAAAACTTATACTTTGTAACTGTAAATATATTTTTCTGTTTAGTATTGCATGAAATAACTTTAATAATATTGGCAGGACTTTTGGATATACCACAGTATGATAATTTAATTATTCCATCGTTTGATATGTTCACTTACTAGCTATTGCATAATACTTCAATAAGTAAAAAGTATAATACTCTTAATTTAAATCTCTCTCTCTCTCTCTCTCTCTCTCTCTCTCTCTCTCTCTCTCTCTCACACACACACACACACACACACACACACAACACACACTCTCTCTCTCTCTCTCTCCCCCTCTCTCTCTCTCTCTCTTGTATTTTTATCATTCTTTTTAGATTAGCGTTATCCCTTCCATGCGCTCACCCCCTCTCTCTATCTTTCCCAAAATCTTTTTCTTTCTTTTTTCTTGTGTTATCCTTTCTGCGTAGTATGTCTTTTTTTTCTCTTTTTTTATCAATGATAAAAACGGAATGGTCCATTAATTAGCTGAGGTGATGATACTCATAAAAAATATGAATTCGGCAGATAAGCAACACCAGATATGCATATACAGGATGTCCATAAAATCCTTGTACATATTTAAGAATACATAATACTAATAAAGTTATAGAAATCTTAAAGTGCGCGCGGACATTGAGGACAACCTGAATGTGTGGGTATAAATAAAAACAAAATCGATTTTATGTGAACATACATACTCACATTCACACTTACTCACCTACACACACACACACACGCACACATACACACAAATATATATACATAAATATATATATACATATATATGTATACATATACATATAAATATATATTATATATATATATATATATATATATATATATATATATGTCACCACTAGAATAGTTGGTGTCAAACGCACAGTGTCTGCCTGGGTCGAACAGAATACAGACCTATACACGTACACTCTCCCACATATAAAAACAGAAACCCACATAATGACCCATATGCAGACAGACACACAGACACCCAAACAAAATCATTTAGATTTTATTTGAACATATATATATATTTACCAACCCATCCACACGAGCAGGATGTGACACAAGGTCAATTTCTTAAGCGGAGTTCAACAGGTTTGAATTCAGAGTTTTCCTTCTCCTAGTCTAGACCGGTCTAGGAGAAGGAAAACTCTGAATTCAAACTCTCGAGCCGTCCCAATCGGTCATCACCCCTTGGAGGTCCTCTGCACAACACTCATAATTTACAAAGATCTGATTGAGGAAAGGTTTTGCTGGTCGGCCTACCCTGGTGTGTCCCTATGTAGATGTCTATTGGAGAACGTCACTTATGAGTTCGTCCTTATTTCTCCAGCTGTGTCCAGCATGTTTGGTCTAATGGTTTGTGTTTAAGAGACAGTGGGATATACAATTGATTTTTTGTGGTGCTGCTTTCATAGCTAGAATGGTCTGGAAAAGCCGGAAGTCCCAACCATTTTTGTCTAAAACATTGGTAGCCTTTGCATGAAGCTCTATTATATACGCGTTTTCTAAAACACCAGTTTCGGAGCTTTTTGAGATTTGTTTTCACCTATTTTTCACCAATAAATGGGCATAAGCAGGTTAAAGCAAATAATTAGATGCTGACTGAAACATCAAAATGCATAGAAACATTAATGGAAATATTACACGTGATTTTTACAGACAATTTTTTTAAAAACCTGTAAAAATCTGGAATTTTTGTGTTGACAGAGTACTAGTACTATATTAGAGTACATTCAACAGGAAAAGTGTAATATACAGTCTATTCAGTCTGAATAATTTACTTCACTCTAGTCATAAATTCACAATGGTTATGTTTTTTGCAGATCTGTTGAAACCTGCTAATGAATCCAGAGATAATTCACAAGATAACTTCACTATAGCATTATGCAAGTTTGACATCTCAGAACCTCCACCTTCAGTTCAGAGACAAGGGTCACGCCGACCTACTACTAGATCTGCTACAGAAACCTTCCTGGTTGGATACCCATCATCCAGCATCAGAGGCTCCCAGTAACCCACCAACAGACAGGCCTTCCAGTACTTCCTCCATCTCCAGAGTTTGCCAGAAAATGTAGGGAATGCTGTACTTCAAGACCTCGCCAATGAAACAGTGGAGGCTATCATCCTATTCTGGCAGATGGATAGGATCAAAACGATGAGCAAGTACAATGCAGCGCAGTATTTCATACTTCACAAAAAGCACAGAGGTCTAGCAAGGAATAAAGGTAGAAAAGGTGACCCTGGATGGAAAGGGAGTGCCTTTGTCCCGGAATTAGATAGCCTGTTCGACATAGGAGCTTCAGATGTCATCCGGAAAATAGAGAACAACCGACTGCTATCAAGGAAGAAAAAGGACCAGGATCAGAAGACAGAGAGATAGGCCCACATGTCTGGTCGTGACAAGGTATTTGAGTTATGGTCCCAGCAGCAAGCAGTGAGGGCTAAAATACTGGAGCAAGGTGTGAATTTGTCATACAATGTATTTGATTTATAATTAATTTATGATGCATGTGTATATATCTATAATGAATCTTTCTTTTGTTCACACAATTTCAACAATTTTTTCAGTTGCCACACAGCGAAGGACTGCTGTTGATGTGTCTACCTGGGTTGACCCAATCGATAGTGAATAGTTGGTCGAGGGAGTCATCTTCTGCTTGACACCCTTGGCATTGAGTCTGACTGGCTTCTGCAACCTGTAGCGACATGGCCAAGGAGTGAGGACTACAACAAGGGCCTAGAATATGTCAGCAATGTAAAAGTATTAAATGACATCGCTGAGCGGGGAGTCAAGATGATGAGTGATTTTGCAAACATCATTATAACATATTCTCAGCAAAGAGAGTACCTTCTTCAAACTGTGGAATACAACCGTGAGCGATTTGATAGCTTCAAGGAGCAAACTCTGAACATATGACTGTGAAGTGTCCATCTAACATGGACAATAGACTTTTCTGCCACTTGAAAATAGTTTTAGAGTCTTTGTCACACATTTTCTGATGTCAAGATTGTAATATTTATGAAATTTTGATATTTTTCTGGATATAATCTGTCTTTTTCTTGAATGTTTACTTGGATTGTTTTTACATAAAGAGTATTACAAATGCTTCAATTTGATACTCATTTAGTTGTTCTATCCCAATTGTAAAAAAAGTTTCAGGTGAAAAACTGTCTGTCAGAAGGCAAAATGTGGCACTTTCTACAGTTGAGGTCCAATGAGGCTTTGAGGTTCCTGACATTTACATCAAAATTGTTGTAATTTCCGGCTTTTCCAGGCCAAAAAGCATGAGGGTATCAAAAAAGGAAAAAGTTGATTTTTGAACAGGTCTACAATTACAGGCATTGCCTTTCCTGTGCATACATTGACGTCGCTTTACTAACTAGGTATTTGAACGGGTCTACTAATTGTTGAGGCACTTGTTTAAACCGCATGAACTCAGTTTTATCTGCGTTCACATAGAGGCCAATGTTTCTTGCCCGCCTTATCTTGGCTATGCAACAGGGATTTGGTTCGCGCAGATGTGTTTCCGTGGAACATTTGTAATAGTTTCTGTTGGATATCGCCGGCTTCTTGCCTTTTTTAGGATGAAGACTTTTTATGGTATTTAATGACGTTCTGACATAGAAAAAAAATGGTTAAATCGAACTTGACAGATTTAAATACCACCATCGTATTTCACCCCGCCAAAAGAAAAAAAAATACAAAAATCAGGGAATTAACCGAATTTAATAAAATTTTCAATGTTGATATATTAATGAATAAAAGATATAATGCATTAGTTATTTTATTTAAAAAATTTATATTTTTTCATGTCAGTTAACTTTTGGTTGAATTTAGAAATTATCTTAAACATATCAGCTCGAATAATACTGCCTTATATATATATATATATATATATATATATATATATATATATATATATATATAGAGAGAGAGAGAGAGAGAGAGAGAGAGAAATAAAAGTCTTAGTTTTCTTGCTCTGTGGCAGTCTTCAGGCAAATAAAGTGTTTTAAAAACACTTTCGTTGCCTGAAGACTGTCACAGAGCAAGAAACCAATGGTAGCAAAATTGTTCTAATGATAAGAAATATAAACTAAAACTTTTATTTGTTTATTTATTTATTCATCTATTAACGCTCTATCACAGATATTGAGCACTGTGCTAACAACACTGTACGTTGGATTACTACCACTTCTTCATGTATAATAATCATGCACATTGATATATATATATATATTATATATATATATATATATATATATTAAAAATCTTATAATTATATATGGATCATTGTTTTTACAAAAAATGAATATGAGAAGAATATACATGACTGATATTTCCAGGAACTCTTGTGGAAGATAGATATATAAATATAAATTCTCGGAATCGACCTTCAAGTGTTTCCAAAGTCGTTCGTTTCGTTTTTGCTCCTTCAAAGAAAAAGCGCAGGGTGTTCAATCAGAGCTTCTGGTCAGTCACTTATGCGAACCACGTCTACCCATCCATCTCCCAGGAAAATGCTAATTCAGCCATCACGAACAACAATGTACCCCTAATGAGTAACAGAATATCTACCTAGGGTTTTCCTGACGTATCATCAGGATAATTCTGACTAGGAACGTTTGGTGAAAATTTCATTTTATTCCCAAAATTCGTCACAAGGGCATACAAAACTATCATACCAAAAGAAAAAAAGAAAATACAAAATAACTACAATATATATATATATATATATATATATATATATATATGTGTGTGTGTGTGTGTGTGTGTGTGACGTTTGAATACGTTAATCTCTACTCACCACGTTCATTAATATAATGGGCTGTCCTCGTTTCCAATTATATGTAATCTTTAGCAATTTTATCACATATTCCAATGCCTCTTACTTTTACTAATATTTGCTGTTTTCCTTATTGGCAACAAGTCAAATATGAAATTTCAATCCGAGGCCGATACCCGGAAGAGCTGGAAGTTATTTCCCATGTCATAATTAAGAAACATTTTTGATCCCTCATTTCTTGTAATCACTTCGCCTGGATTGAATCTTAATGCCTGCCTCTTTATTTAATTCACTTGGATTATACTTAATTATAAATCTTTAAGATTCCCGCGGACACGGCTTATAGCGTCAGATCAACAGTAAATAAATTACAAACCTTGAAATGGAGCAATCATATTTAAGGCCGCCCGACTGAAAATCAAACAATATCTCGTATTGTTTGTTTATTGGTAAGATTGTGGATTCGATATCTCAGTCAGGAAAGCTTACCTGAAGTCTGGCTGATCATTTGATATAAAAATGACCTTAAGGGCGTATTTTACGTTTTTGTTGACAGATGTATATACGTATCTATGTATGTATTTTCTCTTTTGATTTATCTTTGAGTGAGTGGTTGCGATATGGATATGGGGGTTTGTCAGTTTTCTCCACCGGTGATGGCTACACCGTGCCTGTCGTCTCAATCAATGTCGGTCGTCATGAGTGCCAAATCTCCTGTAAGATAAGCAAGTCCTCGCAATCAGCATGTATTTACTAAGTCGTCGCAATCAACATGTATTTACAAACCCCACCACATGAGCAGGATGTCACTTTTTTCAAGCGAGGTTTAGCATGTTTGAATTCAGAGTTTTTTTTGTTGTTGTTTTTTTAAACTGGCTGCAAAACCAAGGTTATGGATTCCAGTCTGCCCTCCAGAGCCGGAGGGAGAATAAATGGATCCATTGGTGCTATGAGAAATTGACCTGCCGCATCCAGGATGTTCTTACGATGATAACCACTACAATTTTCTTACGATGATAACCACTACAATTTATTAACTGTCACCCTACTGTACTGAATATCAATATTCACGAAGTAATGTTCATAAAATATATGTGAATCCTCACTCTACTATATCGAAACTGTTATAAAGTAGTATTCATAGAAAATATATGATGCCCACCCACCCGACACCCCCCACAAGTCTCGGGTTTTGGTGGTAGTATGCTCTGATTTTGTCTTTGGCAAAGGTAGGGATCTATTAATTATCCCCTAACTATTGCTAAAATAGTAGGGTAGACTACGTTCTATCATGGCAACTGGTCTAAGAGTGGGGAACTCTAAGTTGCGCACCGCATAAAATAAGACTGTGTGCGTGTGTGTGTGTGTGTGTGTGTGTGTGTGTTGTGTGTGTGTGTGTGTTTTAGTTGTTCCGTGGCTTATAGAGTATTGACCAGAACCTGCGGTCGTCTTATTTTTTAACACCAAGCACAACGTGGGATTGAGGTGGTTTGGCGGGTGGAACTAGGCGAGCTGTAGACGATACTCCTACACGTTGACCACTCTTCTGAACGAAAAAAATATAAACCTTGCAGTAGATCAATAAATCGACACATAGATTTATCGATAATTAGATGTCTATTGAATAAAAATAATTAACATTGTCCTCAGACGCTATAAAATTTTATTGACCATCTGAAATGATTGAATGTAATGCAAATGTACCAAGAAGCTTGGTTAACAATAACTACCTATGATTAATTAGGTGGAAAGTCGATTACGTTCGTTTATTTCCCGCGCTACAAAAACCACAGGAAAAATAATAAACATGGTCATTAATGGGAAAGTCTTTTTAGTTAAAGTTTTGTTCGACAAAAGGTAACGACCATCAGGTGTTCTGCTTAAACTCCACAAAGAACAATCGTTATATCGACAACGAGAAACTAGTTGTGGTTAACATTTAGACACGAACTGCTAGTCTTGGTTGGCTGGTTGGTTGGTTGGTTGGATTTTGCGATATGTCAACCCTTAGACATATAGTTATTTATTAGGCTTAGCTTAGATGTAGTACAAGGCCAGAGTTATGAGGTGTCCAATCAGAATCGAACTCACTAACAATGGTTTGCATTATTTAATGTGCTAAACATTACACCGCGCGAGGTGCCTAACACTTACACATTTATGTATTCATGAAATGAGGCTTGATAAGAATTATTCTGATAGTTCGGACTTGTATCTTCATTTTTAATGTTTATGAACACAACTTTCAGGCCACAGCAATTTCGATCACTGTTCAAATGTTGTTTTTTTAATTACTTTAGAATAAGTAATCTTCGGACGATTTCCCAAGAATTCAAGCTCCGAAACCACGTTTAAATTATTGGGAAATTGTCTGAAAAAAATGAAATTGCATCAAACTAAATGTTTGATGCAATTTCTTTTTTTTTTTTTTTTGTGAATTTAAAATCAACATTTGCTGCGCTTGATGTTAATGTGGCTTGAACGCTGTGTTTATACACAAAATTATGTCAACGATTGTCAGGTTAATTTACGCCGTTTTGTCTGATTCATTCTGCATGGACACTCAATTTTAAAGACATTCTTAAACACATTTTCTTTCTGTTTAACCTATAGAGGGGACCCTAAAAGTTGCTACCACCCCGGGTCAGAGTGGACCTAGGAGTAATGATGATGAAAGGGTACTCCACATTCCTAGAGATTCAGAATTGTACCTATATTTGTAAGATGTAGTTTAACGTTGTACCCAAGACATCCTGTCAGCGGAGATAATATACATCGAATGTAACTTGTGTGAAAGGCCAGTCAAAAGATGCATGCTGGTTATGTCACAAAAACTGTGTCTGGTGGGGATCTTTTACTGCCATTACACTAAGGATTGGGATATTATAAAGTAAATCTTTTCCTTACATTCCACCGGATGGACAGGATGATTTTTAACATGAGAAGCCAGGCAAAACGTACGGGATCCATTCGACATTCCCCTTATGACAATTAACCCGATCCTGCCCCTTTTAAACAAGAGGATTCTCATAACCGCGGTATCATAATAAGCGAGTTCAAACTTCAGTAGCAATATTACATTCACTTTTGGATTAATTCTCTTGGGAAATGTATTAATCCGTCATCCCACAGCTATGGTTTAAATAGCATCACTATTGTGTTTCTAATGATGACTTTGGCACTAAATAACCCACGAAAATTGATATACCATTATACAAATAAACCCAACCAAACCAAACCAAACAAAATACACAATGTGCAAATCTTTGTAGTGTATGTGTAAGTATAAGGTAATATATATATATATATATATATATATATATATATATATATATATATATATATATATATATATATATAATTGGATTTTGCGTGTTTGCTTCCTAAAGAGTTCAACGCAAATAAGTCGATCTTGATGAAAAATAGCAAATGAACTCCTTTTTATCTCAAAATGTATATTAATGATATTTGTTTATGTGTGAGGTTCAGGTTTCTCTCCTTCCTTGATGTGCCGGGAAAACTTAAAATTCACCAGGAGACTTTAAACCGGGAAAACATGGATAGTTGTCTCAATAACTATTCATTTGATAAAATTTAATAAAAATCCCACTAAGAATGCCGCCTACTTATTGACATATTTTTGTTTGTTGCTTTCTCTCTTTTTAGGTTTGTTGTATGCTTATGTCTTTTTCTTTCATAAACTGTTCTTTAAACAGAGTAATGACTAATTCCGTCATTATGGTAACGTGAATGATTACTCGAATCAAGATAGAAGGAGAGATAATCTCTAGGGAAATTATACTAATCATGTATCGTTTTTTCCTTACCTTCTTGTATTTGATTTTCACTGTTATATATATATATATATATATATATATATATATATATACTCATGAGGAAAATAGAAAATTAGTAAACACCGAATATGTGATGAAAAGTTATGGAAAAAGAGAATAACAGACACAGACAGTTACATTGAATTAATATTTCACTTTTATTGGTGTTAAAGGCTTCATCAGAATCAATGATAACACCAATAGAAGTGAAATATTAATTCATTGTAACTGTATGTGTTTGTTATTCACTTTTTCCATACCTTTCCAACACACAATTGGTTATGTCACTGATACTGAGCAGTTCATTAGTAATAGTGCAAAATTTGTTCACCACAAACTCACCAAGTGAGCTAGCAATAATCAACACACAGACATACACACACACACAAATATATATATATATATATATATATATATATATATATATATATATATATACATGTCCCTTTCCCGCGACACATTCTTTTTCCAGTTTCAAACTTAAACTCTGTTTCGCTTCTTTCTTTCCAATTTTTCTTTCTTTCTTTCTGTTTAAAAAAATATCAGTTGGTCGATGCTCTTGCATTCTCAACTTACTGAAACAACTGATACCATCACAAGGAAACAGTTGGAAATCAGAAATGGTAATTAATGTATAAATAACACAAATATTTATAAGGGAGACTAGGTCAAGATTTCTTTCGGGACGTTCTCCTAATAAATGGTTTCTAAACTTTCCATCCACAAATAGAAATAAAGCGTGTCAAATATGTCATAAAATCTAAGATTTCAGACTGCTGGACGCCAAACTTGATAGAACAACTAACACTAGCACAGACATAGTCCAGAGCAGACTCGTGAAAGAAAAGTACATTTCGTAACCAACAATAATAGAAAGAAAAAAAAAACATACTAAATATTTAGTTGCGTTGTAGTGTAGCTGTTCCGTATGCAGCTTGCTCAAAGACCTGGCAGTCAGTCCTAGACTTGGTCAATTGTTGAAATTTTCCAAATATCTCTGTTAGATACATATTCAATCTTGGACAACCCGACCGAAATCAAAATCAAAATCTCACCAAATCAAGTAGGTAGTTAAGATTGTCTATTACCAAAAACACAAAGAATTACAATATAGGTTATGCATACATACATGCATACATACAAAATACTTTCATTAAAAAGTATTTCGCATACATTTGTAAAATACGAAATATGGCGTGGCTTAAAATGTGCTGACAAAATCTCTTGCATATGTTTAAGACCCCAACCTAAAAAGGGTATTCTGGGTTTGACATTAATTTCATTTTACGGTGAGGCTCTAGTTTTGGAGGTGTGCAGAGTGGAAAGTACCTCCTTATACTCCCATACCCACACTGACCCGGAATGGTATTACCTATTAGGTTTCCATCGATGCTTCAAATAGTTCTGTTTTAAAGGTATTCATAACTGGACCATGTGCAAAAAAAACTACTTAAAACAACCACTGCGCGCCAGAAAGATTGGGAAAAAATAGAATATTTGTTTTGTTTTACAGCTTGTCATTAAATTACCTCAGTGGGTCATTTAATGCCGAAAAAGTTTTGAAATAAATTCATTCTTAATGGATACTCGTTTTTTTTATTTTATATATAAACACATACTTTTCTACTTAACCCATAGATGGTACTATAACTCCGGATTAGAGAGTATCTGAGAGTAATGTACTCCACATTCTCTGAGCTCCAGTACAGAAGCTTTACCATCACATAGAGTTTAATGTCATACCCATAATATTAAGACCCTTAGCCAGCGTCTTCTAGCATGTATATGATAAAAAGGGTTGGGGCTCGCCATAAGGGCAATAAGGTTGGAACAATCATATAAGAGCTAGAGCTTGACGTTACGTGCCGATTGATTGGGGGACTCTCCAAATGCCAGTCTAGTGTAAGTAAGAACCAAAATGGAGTGTTCTATGTCCTGGACTACTCTGTCGACAGTATTCCACCCTTAAGCATCATGGGTCGCCACCTACGGCCAACAGGCAGCCCCATTGGAGGATTTTATCTCTCTGAAAAGGTGTAGTCGGTGTATTCTATAGCCCCATCCGACAGGGTGTTTGACGTTGAAGCTCCCGTTTTGGAGATATGGGGAGTGGGAAGTACTCCCTCATTTCCATTACTCCTATACTCACTCTGCCCCGGAGTGGTAGTACCTGTTGAGTTTCCCTCGACGGTTTAAAATGTATTCATATTTGATAGAACCATGTACAAGAAAGCACTGAAAAACAACCACTGCGCTCCTGGGAGAGTGGAAAATGTAGAATGTGGTTCGATACATGGAGTATTGGTTGTATTTGTGTTATTATCGGTATTGGTTCCGAACGTACTTGGCTATATTAACCGCCCTTGTCAAGTAGATATTTCTTCCTTGTTTACCCTTTCTACAAATTGCAACAACATGTATATCATTTTAGCATAAGACATGTTTGTGTATTCCTACCACTTAATGTATATTGTGCGTTTTAATTATAGAATGTCCTTATATGTCTAAAAGTAAAATTGACAGAGTAGCCTTTTGTCAGTAAACCAGACGAGGGAGTCTATGCCCCTTTCGCTAGCACTAAACCAGGGAGATTTTTTGTTGAGTTGGAACACCACACGTACCGTCAGCTCCCCACTTTAGCGCACACATCATATTACCCAATCTGTGCTACTCAAGCGCTGAGTTGGCGGGGACTGATATTGAACTAATAACCATGCGATTCCTAGGTGGGTGCTCTACGACTGAGCTAAACTGGCCCATGTATGTGTAAATGAGCTTGTCTTTCATATGTCTTCTATTTGTCTATGTGTCTATATCTATGATATACTAATGCTAGTATTGGTCCTTTGTGAGTTGGGACTTGAATAAATATATACCCTACCACTAAGCATACCGATATACGTATTTTGATTGGTAGTCTTTATTTGAGAGCACTTTGCGCTTAAATAGCAGCTGCAACCAGAGGACACATTCTCTTTCATTCCTATTGTTCAATTACGTTTAAAGTTATATTCTCAGATAGAATTTAAGTGACTTAAAACGGTTTAGAAATTTATGTACGTATTTTATTGTTAATATATACTTGAGTGTATTTTATTATTGCGTTGCAGGGGTATCGACAAAAGTTGTTGCAAAGATGAGACAAAGAGATGATGACTAGTTCACAATAGAAATAAAAGGAATATGTCAGACACGTGGTCACAGAAAATATGCCATTCCCTTTATTACAGGGTTTTATACCCTCCGGTCTTGAGGAATAGCCCCTTTTAAGACTTTTACTTATATTTTATTTAGTAGTATTTTGTAGAGTATACCTGCATACCCATGGCTGTATACAGACATACATATTTATTTTATACTTATATATATATATTCTTCCATAATTCTGAGTAGATTATTTCGTCTATCTGTTATCTTCTATCTAGCTATCTGGGCTGCTTTGGTTAGGTAGATGCTATTCTTATCTGGATCTATCTCTGGATCTAGTCTGTTAGATATTATTCTGGGAATTCTTCTGTGTCTTGGCCGTTTGTTTGTTCTTAGTAAACGAAATACGGGACTTTGTTTTTAGAGCTTTTTATTATTTTATAAGATCCAGATCAACATAGACACATGTGAGAATTTTGTTTCACCGGATAGATCACCATTGCGACCAAGTAAAATCTGACTTTCTTAAACTCTTTCTCATGTTCGCGCTGGCAAACCGGAAATGGAAGTCAAACGTAGGTCAAAATCTGTCTATCATTTTTCCTGTGTTTTTCTATAACCGTTAGTTTTGAATTAAGCTTCATTTATCGTACACAATTAACAGGCCAATTATCAATGTAACATTCTGAAATTTTGAAGCGGTATTTTTGAGTCGATGAAGGAATTGCTAAATCTTCAATGGTGAGGAGTGATTTCCCTAGCCCGAAAATTGATTCTTGTGCTCTCACAGGTTTATAACTGACTAACAGACCTTTTTGCATGTAACCGTTTCTCACACCCATCGCGTGAGTAACAGTAATTGACCTGCTATTTACGGTCACACAGCCAGGCACCAGGTTTACTGATGCTGAGAGGCACCTACTAAATTACATTATTTTGAAGCAGCAGCTGAAAACCTAACCCTTTTATCATATGGGGGCTAGGAGGCGGTAGCTGGGGTCTTCATGTCCTTGGTATGACGTGAAACTCTATTTGATGGCGAGGTTCCATTTCTGGATCTCTGGGGAAAGTGGAGCACTCCTTTATCGACATTGTTCCCCGGTCTACTCTGAATCGGAGTGGTAGTACCTGTAAGAGTTTAAATCATTTTCTACCAAACTATCCCTATGTATTTTCAAAACTTTGCCGGCATTAAATGACCCAACGAGGTTGATATGCCATAAAGCAAAACAAACAAATAAATAAACAGAATCTAAATCTAATGGCGATGTTCCAGTTGTGACTATTACCCCGAGATCCACCCTGAGCCGGAGTGTAGTACCTGTTAGTTTCCCATACATGAGTAAAATAGAAAAAATGATTTTAAAAATGTTTTTAAAAATTTAGAGCCCATGAATAATGAATAAAAGTAAAATGTCCCCGTCATAAAATATACCAATGGGTTGACATTGCCGTAAAACCAAACCCAAACAACTGACAAAAGGTCAAATGGGGTTCAGGAGGATTATTTAGCGTCAAGGTTTCAAGTGTAGAGGACCTACCGAGAATAAAGCGTCATCAGCGTTACAAATTGTAACCTTTACTAAGTATTGTTTTTGTTTTGTTTGATTTCTTTGTGTAATGACAAATAATCCTTTCTGGATTATTTAAAGATGGGTTTAAAAAATGGAGTTTTAAAAAAAATTGAATACCAATCAAGAATAAATAAAACAAAATGTCTTTTGCATGAAATAACTCAACAAAAGAGTTGACATGCCGTAAAATCTAACCAAATGATAATTAACAGAAAACTAGTGGTTTAAATGTAGAAGTATTTAAAATGTTTTATGCGAAAGGAATCAATGTATTTATTTTATTGTTAGTCTATAAACTGTTTAGTGCAATTGAAATACGGTAACTGCAACCAGAGGACACATTCTTTCTACACAATATTCTCAAATATTGGCTGACATAAATTCGTGACTAAATGCGCTAATCCTGCTTCCCGTTCTCCCAAGCGAAGAAGCAGTTGATGACATGGAAGAAAACGCTCTAAGAGGATTTCAGCGAACAGCCTCAGAATCGACAAATGAACAAATTTAGAAATATATAAAAAGAAAAAGAAAAACGTCGAAAAGTGTATCCGTTTGAACACTATAAGATTGGGTCAGCTTCATGGTTGCGCTTAACTTGCACATTTAAATGCGCCCTTTGTATCCAGGGGGCGAGTAAGGTAGTGAAAGACTGACAAGATCGACTTAGTGAACAGCTGAACTAGGATATAACCTGTCAGCCGGGGACAGACAGAAGCTGTTAACGCTACTTATATTTTTCTCATACAAATGTTATGATTAGTTACTACTCATTTCATTACATCTGTCATCGCGAGCTGACAGTTCGTCCATTCGATTACTGGAATAAAATAGAATGACTTTAAATAAGGTGAGGTGTAAACACACAAACATTTTTCCCCCCGATAAGTGTAACTTATATTATTTGGAATTTTTGGACTGTTGTCCTCATCTTTATTATGATATACACAAAATTGCCTTTTTCGGGTATTTCTTGTCGAACATGGGAACCTTCTCGAACTCAGGAAGCATCTCTTCGAACTCAGAAACGTACTTGTCGAACTCCGGAATATTCAGGTCGAAATCATGAGCATTCCAAGAAATTCGAATGGAACTTTTCCTTCAAACCAGCGGGATAGACTGTTCTGATTCCGGTAACCATGACTGGATACAAGTATTAATCTATCCTAAGTATTCTATGTTATTATTGCCCTTGGTCAGAACTGAACCGTGAAGGCTCCCGATTACAACATGAAGCCTCTTGTGTTCGACAAGAGGGTTCCTGAGTTCGAAAAGAATGTTTCTGAGTTCAATAAGTTTCACGAGTTTACAAAGAAACACATGAAGAAGGCCGGAGGGCACATCGTCTGAAACGTTGTGTCTATAACAATAAAGTTAAGGAAAATCCAAATAACGCAAATTATCAAGCCTCATCTCAAAATTTCAGACAAAGAATAACTTAATATTCCAGTACAAAATCGATTGAAAGTAAATGTAGCCATGATGCAGGGTAATGGTTAACGATCTAATCACGCAAATTATTTAATACTGTGTAGTGCATATTAGCTGAAAATAAAACGCTAACGGCGTGACCAGTTCATGTTCTACAACAAAAACCTTAAGTCAGTCGCTACACACTTCCTGCGTATTAACTCTAAATCCGTTGAAGCCAATCTGTCCGGGATATATGTTGTTGTTGTATTTGGGGGGGGATCAATTGTTTTTCCGGGTTTTATTTGAAAATTTACTTAAAATATTGTCTGTTTATGACTTGACTTCTCATATGAAATTGTATATGGCGTTTTGTATGCAACCTAGTATCGCGAATCTGTTACTACTGAAAAGCGAGTTCAATCCTTGCAGGATGTCCCATACTTATTCCCTTGTCTTAATAGGGCTGGCTAATTTGTCTCTTTTTCTTGGGGGGGGGGGCGGGAATTAAATACAATTTTAGTGGCGAAAGATGGGGTTTGGTGTTATAAGAACTGATATAAAAAATTAGATTCCTAACTTTAAAACTCAGCTGAGCATTTAATTTTAATCGGTGATGACTGAACCAGAATCAGGACGAGTGATCGGAGAGGCCCCCGCTAATTACTCGACTGGTCTCGTCAAGCCCTAGCACCTATATAATAGTCCCAATCCTACTGCTCTTATGGCAAGCCCAAACTGGTGAATGTGGGTATTATTGTCCTGGGTATGACGTTAAAATCTATTTGAGGGTGAGGTTCCAATTATGGACCTCTGGGGAATGTGGAGTACCCCTTCCTCACCATCACACCCAGGTCCACTCTAACCCGAAGTGGCATTAGCTTTTAGAATCAATATATTAATTAAATATAAAAAAAAGTTTTTTTTAGATGAGTATTAATCAAGAACGAATAAAACAAAACGTCTTCGCCATGAAATAACCCAACAAGGGTTGATATGCCGCAAAATCCAACCAACCAATCAAAATCAGGAAGAATTGCATAGGTCGGTAAAAATCAATCCAGTTCTCTAGCCAAGAAATGGCACTGCAGTTTAACTGCACCCCCACCCCGCATCCATCGCATGTCTTCATTTGGCAGAAATCATTAAAGTCTCTAAACTCTTAAAACTGGGTGAGGCTTTCCAGTGTCCTATGACAACCGAAATAGCCTGTTTGAACGCGCCAAATGTCTTTGATCTTTTATATTACTTGTCGCTTTCATCGCAGCTGGTGAGAAACTCGTGTCTCCGCATTTATACGCCACCCGCACCAAAATCAGCGATACATCATGAACACGTGACATAAACGAACGATAAGTTACAGGGAATGGTTCAACTCGAAACCGTAACTGATCTGGGTTCAAGTATTTAAGTTCTGAGGTAATAAAATATTATATTATATTAGAAACACTAATGAAACTAAATAAAAATGCAGATAAAATGATTTGAAACAGAGGGGAGTATAATCGAAAAATAGAACAACTTTGAAACAACTATTCCATCACTCCCGTCTTTTATTGCTATTTTTTCCTAATTTAACTATTTGCTTAAATTAGGAAGTAATGAATAAAATTAGTTATTTCTTTTTGTTAATGGATCCCCTTTAAGATTTATCCCCGGAATTTTGGCTCATCTTTACAAAGATAAAACCAAACAATTAGAAATCAATAATACCAAGCACATATTTATTAAAATCAATTTTTTTTATATCAATATAAAAATTATACTCCCCGTTCAAACTGTAAGGCGCTATTTTGTTGAATATATAAATACACTTGCATGTTAATAGCATGTAGATATGACCAACAGTGTTAATAATGTAAAACAATTCTATTAATAATTGAGGTTTAAATAAAATAAAATCCTGGAGAGTGTGACGTAAATAACTAAGGGAATTGTGACTTGAGTAATGATATATTTTTGGTTACAGACAGATAAACACACAATATCCATTATAATAAGATATACAATTATCATAATTATGTATTATAATTAAAGATATATAGTATATCATTAAAACAGAAAATGATAAAAGTTAGGGGCCGTTGATAATTTTGCCATATTTGATACCGCCCCTCACCACCTCAGCGCATGTGTAACACAGCTTGTATATGTGTGGTACAGTGGAGAACTGGTGATATGTGTGTCGCTCAATCTCAAACACAAAAGCAATCACCTGGTCAAGCACTAGTGAAAAGAGAAAGACTCTCTTGTTGTCTGGCTAATACCGACAATTGGCCACTCCACTGACTTTAGTAAAACAATATGTAGGGGGGGGTGATGAACAGAACATATGTTGTTCAGAAAAACTGCATGTTGCACTACACTTTCCAGACTACACACTGCAAGACTGATCTACAAAAAGTTACATAAGAAAGTCTACCAATTTATTTGCACAGTTTGGTGTGACCCATCCAAAAACTACCCAGCCCTTCAGAAGTCATGTCGGCTGGGGCTTTAGAATTCACCAACTAAACCTCTGCAAAGGCAAAATACCCATCCCTTAATAGTGCCACCTGTTTGCCGTAAGTGGTGACCTGTAATGCTTTCGGATGGAACCCTGGTGGATGAGCAGTCCATGGCATGCAACACTCCACTTTGGCAAGCTGCGCTGTGGTAGAGGCCCTCTTCGATCAATCGGTTGGTCAAATCAAGCCCTAGCACCTATATGATTGTCGCAACACAATTTCCCTTATGGCAAGCCCCTTTTTATCATATTGTGCTAAAAAACAGTGGCTGAAGGTCTTAGTGTCCTGGGTATGACGTTAAACTCTATCTGATGGTGGAGTTCCAGTTCTGGAGCTCTGTAGAATTACTCCCAGGTCCACTCAGAGCCGGAGTGATAGTACTTGTTATGGTCCCATCTATGGTTTAAATAGAATGAAATGAATTTAAAAAATATGTTTTAAAAATTGTGTACCAATCAAGAATGAATAAAACAAAACAACTTCGTCATAAAATAACCCAACAAGGGTTGAGATGCCGTAAAATCCAACTAACCACCCAACCGGCGATCAAGAACAGTTTTGTCTCTCATAGGAATAGGCATAAAAACGAAAATTTCACTGGATATTTCAAATCAGGAGCCGCACTTCCCCACTAGGTCGACTTCATGTATTTGCAGCACAAGTGGAAGCGAGCAAGACAAGGTTTGTCTTTGCAAAGACAATAATTGCTCCTACGCATATTAACCTTTTTAGTAGGAATCGTCGTTAAATTGATTTTGTGATTTATTCTGTTTTTCCAACTTTTCTATAAAACGAATCGATGCAACAAATTTGTAACCAAAATATCAATAGGTACCTTTCTAAAAATAAGTTCAGTATTTATGTTTATATTGATGTAATTGGTAAAAAGTTCATTCTGGCGCATGTTTTTAAGTTTTAATATAATCAAATATTATATTGAATTAGAAAGACTAATGAAATTAAATACGAACGCAAAAAGGATCATACTTAGTTTTATTTATTGTAATTGATTTCAATATAAAATTATACATAGAATTGCTTTTAATATGTTTGAGAATAAAACAATAATATTAGAAATCAATAACATCAAGTAAATATTTATAAAACACGTTTTTTTAAACCGGTATGCAAATTATTCATATCATATACTAAGAAGACATTTATTTCTTTATGATATATAACACAGATTGCAGGATTTTAAACACATTAACAATATAGGCTATTTTGAGACAAATCTATCTCAACTAGACCTTAATAGAGGCATTGTCACACAAAGAAGATCGTAATTACGATTAACTAATGACTATTTAATAACCATTGAGAATATAGCATAAATAACTATAGGAATTGTGACGTTGATGGTGATGTAGGTTCGGTTACAGACAGCTAAATTATAATAAGATTTTATATTTTCTTACAATTATTTTTACATAGTTACAGTAGAGTTTTCAAATAAAAAAACTATATAACAATATCGATAACATGCCATGATAATTTATCAATTCCTGGTTTTCAAAAAATAATTTTTGTGGGTGCATTCCTGAACGGGTAATATCGTATAATTATGCAACAGCTTATTGTTGGTTATAATGTTGTATACTGGAACATAGAATGTTTCGGTATATTAGTACATCCAAATAAGGGTTCGCTCTAATAATAAAGCACTTCGCAACAGAGTGCTAAGAAATGAGGTCGTAAGTAGACAGTTCTCGTAATGATCTCACACTGTCCGAACCAGCAGTGCATAAGTAGTCTTGAACTAAATTCATTTATTCCAAAAAGATAAGATAGGCTTATATACAACATATACTTACTCCCCAGTGTACAAAGTCACTTCTATTTAATCTAATAAAAATCTTAACTGTGGAATATTGGTTATCAACCTGGGCATCATACTGTGGTGTAACAGATAGCAAGCTAGTCTCACTAGATCTATTACTTCTGAATAGCGATTTACATCCTCGCTGGATACCCTGTACTTGCAACCTTGCGTCACATGCTAGCCGTGGCGAACCAGTTGGTTAAAAAAGCTACTTGTTATCAACCTTATTTTGATAATTTCTCTAATAAATATGCAACATTTTCATCCAATACTAATCTGACTTTGTACCAAACTAAAATTAGAAAATAACTAAAATAAATATCCGATACATTGGTTGTTTCGTAGTTTCTACAATTTGACTATCGTTTCGCAAGGTCCTGGGTTCGATACCGGTCCACGCCAATTCCGCGCATGAGTAGCACAGACTGGGTTATTTGATCTGTGCAGTAATGGGAGGAGCAGACCGTAGGTGTGGCCCTCCACCTCAGCAAAAAGAAAAACCATCTCACTAGCGCTAGCGAAAAGGGCATAGACTCCCTCGCTATCCGGCTGATACAGACAATAGACCTCTCCGCTAACTTTACTTACTTCTTTTTTTTTTTTACTTTGTTTGTCGATGTTTTAATTCAATTTTCTTTTCTTTTTATAATTCAAATGTTGATTTTAACATAGACAAACTTTCCATACAAGAGATATTGGCGCTGAAATCTTCCTAACTCAATTTACTTCAATTTGTTTTGGCTTGATTTAAACTAAGCTGAATGAATATCAATAAATAAACAAATAAAGAATAAGAATATCAATAGTTACAACCCACGGACTTTTTCGATTTCTCTTATTGCATCGATCCCAACGCGCCAATATAGGAAAGACTTAATCATTCTGCTCTTTATTTAATTGTTATCTATTATACTGAAAATGTGGATCCTATGAAATGGATGGTCAGCGTGGATACAGACCCCACAAAATTAGCCTTCACTTGCACATTGAAATATAAGTAGACGTGAATTCTTGATTTACTCCCAGCTAAGTGATCACGTGCACTCTCAATTTCAATTTGAAGTCTGGCGTGCCTGTCGGGATATGCGTTATGATACTTCGCACCAACATTTATTACTTATATACAATGCAGGGATATATGGATTCGTGCCTTTTACAGAAATAAATGGATACAACAGTTCTCAACTAGAATACGAACTAGGCTTGCCATTTTATATGCGGATGATCGTTAGGCTGTTGCGGATCTCCAATTAGGACCTATCTAGTATCAATGGAGGCGCGTAGTCTAATGGTTATCGTCACAAAAAATGGACACGGCGAACCAAGTTCAAATCCCAGATGAGACTGTTCTCTCTCTAGTTATGAGTAAATAATAAGGCTCTTTAACCGTGGCTAGGTAACTTACTAGTTACCTAGGTGCAGGAAATTTTTGAATTAAAACATGTTAAGCTCCGCTTAAGAAATTAACCATGCGTCACATCCTGCTCTTACGGAGGAGGTGGTAAATATACGCATGCACACACGCATATATATATATATATTAGAGGCGCTTGATATAATGGTTACACTCATAGGAAATGAACGAGGCTGTTTGATTTTCACTTACCGCTAATACGCCTGGAAAAGTATGCATCCACATACTCTTCCCTCAACATATGGGTAAATAGTAGGACAGACTGGAGAATTTGAACTTTGCTCGGTAACCAGTCTTGAAAAAGAAATCTATCAATTTAAACCTGTTAAACTCTGCTTAAGAAATTGAACTTGTGACACATCCTGTTCGTGCAGAGGTATATATATATATATAATATATATATATATATATATATATATATATATTATATATATTATTATTATTATTATTATTATTATTATTATATTATACTAAAGCTGAGGTTTGGAGCGTTCAATCCCTAAAGGCTTTTTTTGTTTGTGACCTTGATCACACGAAATTTGTCTCTAATTATTCCTTAGTTTTAGCTCAACCTATTGTTAAAAAAAAACACTTTAATTGGTTTAATTAGTCGGAATTTGCAATTAACTCAAATCTTGACACATCCCTGTCTTTACATCCTACGTGCCTCCCCTTTTTACTCCCTATACGCCAAGGAAGGGCAGATGAAATTGATCACAAGTAATATTACTACAAAGGCAGCACTCACTCCCCGCCCAACATCCTATAACTCTAGAGTCGCCTGTCTTACATTCAAAAGGGTAGACGAAAAACACCCGCAATAAAAATTCTGATGTCTATTTCAATTATCTAGGTCAATTCATTGAAAAATCCATGTTTTTTTTAATACAATTCTAACCCTTACGTTTGTACCAAATTAAATTTTCAGAGTTGATTTAGCAATGAATTAAATTAATTTTAAAACTTTCTGATTTTTTTGCAAGTCACTTAACGTTGTCTTCCCCTATTTTTCGGTACAAAATAATGGTGTGTATATATGTGATTGATACTATTTTCTACATAAATAGAAGAAAAACAATTTTTTTGGTACTCTTTGCGGAAAACCGTCCCGGCACCCTGCCTCAAAAAATGCTTGCCGATGGCTGCTGTAAAATAAAAAAAATTAAAAATCACCAGCTACGATTGAAGTCCGTAGCCGAAGCAGTGTTACTTGAATAAATAAAAATCGAGTTTGGGTTTGAGGTTGGGGTTGGGGTTTAGGATTAGTTTAATGGGAAAATAAATAATTTGGGCTCTGTTTTTTATAACCCACAAAAAACAGAACCCAGACATTTTGTAATAAAACTGTTAATTTTAAGTAGGGTGGGGTTAGAGTTTAGGGTTGGGGTTGGGTTTTCGGGAAAAACGCCCTAAGTTGTTTTTTTTTGTTTTTTTTTTTGCAAGTGACACCACTTCGTCTACGGACTTCAATCGTAGCTGGTATTTTGTTTTCAGCAGCCATCGGCTAGCGTTTTTTGAGGCGCGAAGAGTACCGTTTTTTTAAGCATCTGTTCGAGTAGTAAATAAGTACCGAAAATCGAAAAATAAAATGAAAATGAAAACTAAAAAATAATTTTTGGAGTATTATTTGGGTAATATTTGCGGAGTTCTGTCCTGGAATCCTGCCTCAAAAAATCGTAGCCAGTGACTGCTGAAAAAAAAAAAATTAAAAAAACACCAGCTACGATTTAAATCCGTAGCCGAAGCGGTGTAAAAAATAGAGTTAGGGTTTAAGGCTAGGGTTTCGGTTGGTGTTAGGGTTAGTTTAATGGAAAATAAATAAATAATTTGGGTGACCCAGGAAAAACAGAACCAACAAATTTGTAATAAAACTTAATTTTAACCAGAGGGGGTTGGGGTTGGTTTTCAGGAAAAACGCCCTAAGTTGTTTTTTTTTCTTTTTTTCAAGTGATACCGCTTCGGCTACGGACTTCAATCATAGCTGGTGTTGTTTTTTCAACAGTCTGCGGCTAGCAGTTTTTTAGGCAGGAGGCCAGGACGGAACTCTGCAAAGATTACCATTATTTGTATTATTCAGTCTATTGTCCTCATCTTCATTGTTATCTGTACAGCGTTTCGGCCGATGTGCCCTCCGGCCTTCTTCAGATATTTCTTGTCGGACACAGGAACCTTCTTGTAATAGGGAGCCATCACAGAACTTTGAACCTAACTCTTTTTATTCAGCCCACAGGGGTATCATGTTCTCATTCCACTAACAATAACTGAGGTACAGGTGTTAAGCTATGTTAATTATTATTCTATGTTACTGCTGCCCCTGACCAGGATTGAACCTGCAGTCTAGAGATAACTGTCATTTAGAACTGTCTTAACCTAACTCCTTTATCTACTAGGTTATGTGTCTAATTGGACAATCCAGTGTGAATTTTTTTCAAGCGCAAAGGTTAGAATTTATTTTGTAAAAACGAATTTTAAGTAGCATCTTGGCAGATCAAGATGATCGAAATTGATCGAAAACATCGTTTTAAATGTATCAAAAATAAATTAAATGTGTAATATTATTTTGCTTTTTTGCTTATGCTTATTATGTTACTTTTCGACTTAAAACTTGACCTTAAATCGTTTTAATGAATTTTAATTCATTTTTAAAATGAAAAGCAGATGATATTTTGGCAGATCCTACTCTTTTTCCTAATCCCAATCATCTAGCGAGAGCTTAACGGGTGACCCAACGGGTCACTTTTTGTCTAGTATATATATAATATATATTATATATATATATATATATATACCTGTAGTGTGGGATTGTCACTGTTTCAGCTTTTACGGTGTGCCAAAATGCAGTATTATTGGAAGAGTGCTCAATATAAAAAGGTATATAAATATATAAATGTTTTACATATCTATTTATTTGATGACAAAGGAACAGTCACAACCATTTTGGTTTCATGTGTGCGTAATTGCAAACAATCTTCAGGTACAACGTCACCCGAAGATTGTGTGCAATTACGCACGCATGAAACCTAAATGGTTGTGACTGTTCGTTTGTCGTCAAATAAATATATATGTAAAACCTTTATATATATATATATATATATATATATATATATATATATGTCAAAAGAGATGTGAATTCCTGTCTTTCCAAAACTAAATGAACACAAACTGGAATTTGAACTCAGTTTACAGATTGTTTCCTATTCTTTTAAAGTTTCAGCTTTCTCTTACTTTCATTTAATAAATATCTGGAATCGAGGGGATGCTGATTCATGCCTTTTATTCAACACGCACATCCACACCCGAAATTAATTCTGTATTTTCTTTTCTGTGCTGGTAACGTCACACAATCTCACAGCCTAAGACAGCATCCATGGTTGGTTTGTTGCTTGGTTGGTTTGACGGCATATGAACCCTTTTCGCTTCATTTAATGCCGTATACATACATTTTGATATCAGGTTACTTAACAGTACCTGCTGTTGCTTAAATGATTACCCATCTAAATATTGAACAAGCTCATCGCTACTTAACTTTGGTGCTCTAGTAAGAATTGTTGCTTTCAAACAGCGTCCTTGTATGAAGGGTAAGAATATCTGAGTTTGCACTCTTCGTTGGTGTTGTTACTAGTGTTTTGTTTCCTTCCTTCCGTTAAATTTTTCTGTACTTTTTAGGAAAACAAAAAAAGAAAAAGAAAAGAAATAACGAAGATTTATCATTCGTTTAATGAAATTTTGATTAAGACAATAGACAAGCCACACGTCTGAGACAGAGATCTGATTCTTTACACACACACAAAAAATAATAATAACAACAACAAAAAAAGGTTCTAATGGAATGTCTAAGCAAGAATGAGACGATTTAGTACGAAAGAAGAAAAAAAGACGGAGGCAGAGGTCGGCTTCACCTAAAGGTTAGAATGTAAGGGGAGAAAACTCTACGTGGGAGTGTTCTAGTCGAGGTATTTAATTCTTAGTGAATCACCACGGGAACCGAATTGAAAATTACCCGCCAAAGCTTTTCGACATTGATAGACGACGTGTCACTTTACAGAAAGAAAGTGACAGATTGCTTTAGATGGTTGTTCATTTTATGGCAGTGGTCATCCATAAACACATGCCTCCACCCTTGATTGAAGAAAGAAAAAAGAACTGAAATAATAAAAAAAAAATAGTAGAGATCAAATGTGTTACGAGTCAATCCCAAAAGGGAAAATAAAGTTCATGATGTTCCCTTCAAAAATTAAACAGGTTATTTTATGATTAGCAGACTACACATCAATAAAAACTGGATTAATTACCTGTGGATAGTGATTTTTGTCCAGACTTATTGTGGTATATGTATATACCAACCCTGCTAAACGAGCAAGAAGCGACTCAAAGTCAATTTCTTTAGCGGAGTTTAACATGTTTGAATTCTGAGTTTTTCTTCTCCTAGACTAGTTGCCATACCAAGTTTGAAGAGCCCAGACTGCGTTACTATTTCTCTATAGCTGGAGGGAGATTATTTGGAATCATACCTTTCCCAAGAGTATTAGTACAATGTCAAATGCAAACAGCCTCGTCCAGGATTTCAAACATTTCTAGTAATTTCTATTAAATGCTAATATTTTTTAACGGCCTCGTCCAGGATTTGAACTCGTTTCATCGTGCCTATTTCCTATGATGATAACCATTACACCACGTGCTTTTATTATACGTACATTCTATTCTCGATCAAATAAGGACTCCGCTCTCCATTCCAGAAAATCAATTTTTTATCGACTCGACGAGTCTAATATTTTACAGTTAATGTTAATATACGCCAGGAACGTCGGCAAAGTATTGCGAGTAAGGAGATGTTGTCTGTTAAGTTTCAAGTGACAAATGGAGGGGAAAGTAAAATGGGGAGGAGGCTTATGTTGTAAGATATTTCTCATGTCAACCCTTGATAGGTTATTTAATGCCGATATTAGTCTTTTTAAACAACTATAGGGCTTTGAAATAGCTGTGGAATATGAGGGTCAAAGTGATACCAATTATAGTTGGTGTATTTGGAACCCCAAAAAACTTGGAAAAAGACTGGAGGAAGTGGGCATCAGAGAAATAATTGAGACCATTCAGACTACTGCATTGTTGCAATCGGCCAGAATTTTCAGAAAAATCCTGGAGACATTAGGAAACTTGTTGTCACTAAAACTCCCCTGAAATACCATCAGCTTATGCTAGGGCGAAAAACTTAGAATTATCCACTTAATAAACTGACAGAAAATAAATACAAGAGTAGGCATGAAGTGTTGGGAAACACGATTTATTTAGAATTATGTGTAAGACTGAAATTTAACTATACTTAGAAACGGTGAATATAAAATCAGAATCTAACAAATCAAATGCATGAAATTTATTTGAATTAAGATAGAAATGAATTACTAAGATTTAATCCAGAAGACCAGATCGACTTTTGATTAACACGATCACAATAACCTGCTATCTAGTGGAATTTGCCTATCTAGTAGAACACAGAATAAAAAAAGATAAGGGAATTTTTTTTTAAATAGATCTTGCAAGAGAGCTGAAAAGTTGTGGAATATGAAGGTGACGTTGATACAAATTTTAGATAGAAAAAAATACTGGAGGAACTACTGATCAGAATAAGAATCGCTGTATTTGCGTATTTCTGTTAGTTTGATCTAAATGTAACGTAGTAGTATCTATTTAAGGAGTATATATATATATATATTCATGAAAATGCATATCGCCACCTTGTTGTTTTTCTGATCTTGATCTGCGTATTTGCTTTTATGGATCTAGGTAGCTGGAGCTGTTGGGCAAGCCTGCATTCTCTCTGTTCTTCTAAGGGTCTGGAACCTCTGGTTTCTTGGGATGCTCTTGTGTCGTTGCTTAGTTTTTAATTAATGAATATCTGACTTGTTTTTTTCTGAGCACCTTATTTTCCAGTCTCAAGTTACCCATCGAAGAATAGTCTCGAAGGATAGACCGTACCTTTCCTCTGTCTCCTTAAAAAAGCTTATTTTCTCCGTCCGTCCCCTTCAAACACTTAAGCCAGACTCTCAAACATCCTCACTATTTCGTTCTATCTTCGTGCTGTTGTATCGGCTCGGCCAATTAGAAACCAGGGTCAGTGACGTCTACATCATCACACCCATCTAATTATTTTAGCTATTTTCCATTATTAGATTTTTCAATTTTTCCACATTATTCCACGTCAACCCACCATTGACGTCATACACTGACTTCCAAATTCACTATTTCACATAAATATAATTATAATGTCTCGTTGCGTTAATTCTAAATAGCTAATTCTTTAATATTGTGGAAATGATGAAATCAATTGTTCCTTTGCTGAAAATGGATATTTACATTTATTACCAGAAATGTATCTCTACCAGAGTCTGTGTCCATCACATTATTAATTCTTATACCAATTCATGTGTGGGTGTCAAGTGATATATTTATTTATGTCTTTCGGTTTTGTCCACTCGATTTCATGTGTTTTTTTTTAGTTGCTTACCTTTCCATTAATATATGTATCTTTCTCATTTTATAATCATCCATCTCCTTCCTTAGGTGCACATCAATCGATAGAGCATAGTATCGATAAATATGTTAGAAAAGAAAGTATACGGTTACTGTTGTCAATTTTCTGTTTCTTTGGTTACTTTTTTTAATGACATCAAACTTTGTGGGATATCAAATGCCGAAGACATGCATTCAGAAGAAGAGTTGTGGTACTATTTAACCCATATCTCCGGAATAAATAGGTTATACTTTTTCTCATTGGTAAGTGAAGGTAATGGCGCGGCTGTAGTTCGAACTCACTTTATACGATGTTGCAAGTCCAGCAACAACACATCGGGGATTCCCAATTTCTGATTCTTTTACATTTTTCTCTGATATTTTAATTTTCCACTAGCCTTGTGTATACACATACATACACGCACATACAGAGTTCACTAATCCATTGTGAATTATCTATACCTAACTATTCTTCTCTATCTGTTCACTCTACGCCAATCTATGATTTGCATTGTTCGTGTCGATCTATTTGGTCTGTATTTTTATCCATCGATCTATCAATTTTAGCCTGTGTCGATTTATCTAATTATTTCAACTTATCTATCTCTACACTCGAACAGGCTGACAGATTAGAAGATAGAGACTATCACTTATTTTACTTAATTGCATTTCATCCACATATCCTGTGCGGATCCTTGAAACTAACAAAATAAATAGATTAAACCTAGGACATTCCACGGTTTAATAAGTATATAAAGATAACATTATGTAAGATATATATATATATATATATATATAATATATATATGTGTGTGTGTGTGTGTGTGTGTGTGTGTGTGTGTGTATAGTATGAACAAAAAGTGATAAGACAAACAGGAATATTTTTTTATATGTTATTTATTCTAAACTAGTTTCGAACATAGGTCATCGTCAGGAGAAAATTTCTTGTTTGAAGAAATTGTTTTAGAGAGTTTTTGGGAAAGGCAGCATTATTAACAAATTATTAAAATCAAAAGATTTTTTGAGGGTTTGACATGCTATTAAAATCCGGGTAGAGGAGTGTATTAGAAGTAGCGAGTCCATTTGTTCAGTGAAAAAAACCTCTTTGAGTTGAGTTCTTTTTTTAATACTATTGTATATGCGAGGAAGAGTTTTTGGGAGTTGTGTGTATGACCATATATGTACACATATAAATGTATGCGTGTGCATATATATATGTGTTTGTGTGTGAGTGTGTGTGCATTTCGGTACATTGTGCGTGACTTTTAGATTTTCAAATGGGTCAAGGAGTGGTTTGTTTGATGTGGGACGGTCGGTGTTTGTTTATTTATGTGTTATTGACCCCCACATTTTTGTCACCTCGACTTTTAATGCCAGCGTAATGAGTCTGTTTTTCGGTTAAGGCCAAATAGGTGAAAGCTTCTTATTTTTTCATCCATCTGTACACGTGGATTTCGATTACAGATTTAATGTCAGTATCGTTTTGAATTCTTTCGATAAGAGTAAATGTGGCGTCTCTGTCGAAGTCATGGTCATGTAAGCGGAAGTGTTGCTCGACTGGGATGAACTTGCTATGATCCATAATTTTTATACAATGCCTGTAGTTGTTAAACCTAAAGTAAAAGGACCATTCAGATTTCCAAACGTACTGCTTTTTTGCGTTTAGTGCAATCGAGTAAGTAAATTACGTTTTTGCTTTTGTAGTTCGGTTCGTGGCAGAATTTGAATGTCTGATTGGTTGTTGAGCTTGTAAATGTGTTTGTTGTTTTTATTTGTTTGCAGCATAAGTTGTTTTTTGTACAAAAGGGTCGGCAGAATTTAGTGGAGGTAATTGTGGGCCTCATGTTGACGACTCTATTGTTTAATATATCATTACTTCTTCTCATTTCTCTGAGATTATGAGGTCGACGATAGGTTATCATACCGGGTTCTTGGAAAACATCTCTTAGTTCCGTGTTTATTTTTAAGATGCTCCAGTGGGTTTTGATTATTTGACTTATTGATGGAAGCACGTGGTGTAATGGCTAAAGTCATGGGAAATGGACTCGTCGCCCCGAGTTCAAATCCTGGAAATGGGAATTGCATTTCACTTAGCGCTAATCCTCTTGGGAAAGGTATGAATCCTACTCTCCGGCTATGGGTAAATAGTAGGGCAGACTAGGCTCTTTAACCTTGGTTAGGCAACCGGTCTAGGAGAAGGAAAACTCTGAATTCAAACCTGTTGAACCCCGCTTAAGAAATTGACCTTGTATCTCATCCGGCTCGTGCAGAGGGATTGGTAAATATATATTGGTGGGAGAGTGTTACGGAATGTCGTTATTAGGGGGATGCGATGTATCTTCTTTTTATGTTTAATTTTAGGGTTTCCTGTCAAGGGATGGAGATAGCTTTAGCTATCTGGTTTTCTATTAGTGTGTGGGAGTATCCCCGTGTGGAGAACTGTTGTCTTAGTTTATTTATTTGTTGTCTAAGTTCATTGTTATCAGTGCAGATTCTTTTTAGTCTAATTGCTAGTGAATAGGGGAGACTGTCTTTGAGATGTTTTGGGTGAGATTATTTATAGTGAATATAGTTGTGTGTGTGGGGGGGGGGTAGTGTGTAGTGGGGTTTGAAGTTGTCTGTTTTCGTCAATATATATTATAATATCTACAAATTCTATTGCTTGCTTTGATTTTTCATGGTCAAATTTGATGGAGTCGTGTGTCATGTTTAGATTGTTTAGGAAGTTTTTGAATTTAGCTTCTCCGCCTGCGTATATCATGAATATATCATCAATATACCTTTCGTAAAAGAGGCAGTCATTTTTAATTTTCGGTTAGATGCATGTGCTTTCAAATTTGTCCATGTAGATGGGTGCGTATGAGGGAGCTGCAATTGTCTGCATAGCACATCCTTTTGTTTGTATGTAGTGTTGACCGTTGAAGTTAAAGTTGTTTAGTGTTAGGATGTGAATCATTAGTGTTAATATTACTTCCGTGGGTGGGGTTTTTTTTGTTCTCCTATTGAGATTTTCATCTAAGGCTGAGAGTCCCTCGTTGTGTTTACTGATAGAGTACAGCGATTTAACATCCATTGTGACTAAATCGCTTACTGTGGTATTGTTGTGATGTTGTTGATTTCATTTAGGAAGTCCGTTGTGTCTCATATATAGGATTTTATTTCCTTTGTTAGTGGTTGTATGTAGTAGTCTACGTATTTGGATATCTTTGTTGTGTGACAGTTGATCGAGGAAATCACAGGTCTTCCAGGGTTGTTTTTTCTTGTGAATTTTTGGAAGTAGATAGAAGCCGGCAGGTTTTTTATAACTGGAGTTTAGTCTTTCTGCTGTTTCTTTGTCGATTAGATATTTTTCGACCATATATTTTAAAGAATTTATGATGATGGTTTTCGAAGGGGTCAGCTGGAAGTGCAATGTATAATTCCTCGTTATTTAGCTGGTTTTCGGTTTCTCTGAGGTATTCTTCGATGCCCCAGATGCGTAATAATTTGGTCCTCTCTGGCGGACAGTTCTATTAGAGCTTCACGTTTTTTATTAGGTTGTCGTGTGGTAGGTGTTGTTGTTGTTGTATTTAATGTCTTCTTGTACTGCCATTTTGAATGTTTGGATGGTTTTATCTATGTTGTTTTTCTTTCAGTAGGTCTAGAATGGTTGGTTCGTAGTCTGATAATCCGAAATGGGGGATATGAAAAAAATGAATATTCCGAGGATGTGATTATTATTAATTAATATTCTGACAACATTCGGGAGTTTGGGATTTTATATATATATCTTGGATATATTAACCATGATCAGAACAATATTAAGGAGCATTATCATGAAGACCCTTCAAAAATGTTATTTTGAAATGATATGAAACTAAAATGTGACTAATATACTTAGTCTTATCTGGAGAAATTATTCAGAATTATAAATGCTTAAAGCAAACTTTACATATATATATATGAAGTGATCAAACAATGTGTTTGAAATGGCGAAGGCCGACAATGTCAGCCTGACAGGTAGGGTTCGAATCACGCACAAAGCATTGTCCTGTCTATATCTCTGCTGATGAGGCCTAAAGGCTGAAATGTACATACAGAGATGGACTTTTTCTCGATTTGTTTACGCTTTACATTTAGACCGATATGCACGCCTAATTCATTTGATTATAATTAATTAATTAACAAATTAGGTATGACTTTAATTAAGCACATAATCTCCCATATATATATATATATATATATATATATATATATATATATATATATATATATCTTATTATAATGGAGATTGTGGGTTTGTCTGTCTGTAACCGAAACTATATTACTAAACAAGTCACAATTCCTTTTGTTATTTACATCACATTCTCAATGATTTTATTTTTATTTAAACCTCAGTTATTAATAAAATTGTTTTACATTATTAATACTGTTCACCATATCTACATACTAATAACATGCACTTGTATTTATATATACAACAAAATAGCGGTTTACAGTGTGAATGGGAAGGCTAATTTGCATATTGGTCTTAAAAATTTGATTTCAATAAATATATGCTTAGTATTATTGATTTCTAATTGTTTGGTTTTATCTTATTGAATATGAGCAAAAATCTTGGGGATAAATCTAAAAAGAAATCCATTAACAAGAAGAAATAACTGTAATATTAATCTTTACTTCTTATTTTAACTAAATAGTTAAATTAGGAAAATTTACAAATGAAAGACGGGAGTAAGGGAAAATGATGGAAGAGTTAGTTTCAAAGTTGTTCTATTTTTCAATCATACCCCCTCTGTTCCAAATCTTTTTTATCTGTATTCTTATTCAGTTTCATTTGCCTTTCTAATTTAATATGATATTTTATTATATTAAAACTTAAATACTTGCACCTGGAGGGTGCATATATTTGCTAGTATATATAAAGATAGAATAAAAGTAGTGGTTAGGAAATGAGAATAAGAAAGTATTGTATTGGGAATTATACTAAAAAATATAGAAAGTATAAATGATATATCATATAATTGATATATATATATATATATATATGTGTGTGTGTGTGTGTGTGTGCGTGTGTGTTTCGGTCTGTCTGTCTGACTGTCTGTGTGCTTGTCTGTCTGTCTGTGTGAGAGAGAGAAAGAGAAAGGAAAAGTAGACAGAGACAGAGACAGAGAGACAGAGAGAAGGAATTAAGACAATATAGAAAATCAAATTCCCATTCTTCACTATAATGATAGCATATGAATGAAATCTACAGGTACCTCGAGTGGAGAAGCATGCTCTCTCTCTCTCTCTCTCTCTCTCTCTATATATATATATATATATATATATATATATATATATATATATATATAGTTGTTACACTTCATGTCAGTTACGATAGCGTAGATATAGAATAAATGGTGTTAGGTAACTGTCATTTTTTGTGACCATCCATTTATATACTTACCTTTATATGTCTGTTCTTAGGACACTTGCACTGAACTCTCCATTTTGGAGGTATATGTTATGGGGGTTTCAAATTAGCCGTGTCTGCTTGGTTTGTTCATTTGTATATTAAGTTGTTTATGATTCACCCCAAAAAGTTCCATCCTATTTCAAAGCAGCGCCGTTCAGTTTGATGTTAGATCTATTTGGGAGAATTCACATAGCGCAGTAGTTAACGTGATAGACTGTGACATCGGAGTAACAGAGTTGGTACTATAGTCGCGGTATTAAGTTCACTTTCTGACTAATACCGTTGGGAAATGTATGATCCTCCTTATCCCCCAGGTATGTGTTAAATATTTAAATAGTACTACTACTTTACTTATTTTACATAATTGATAGGTAGCATATTAATTATGTACGGTAAGTTAGATTAAAATAACGGTTTAGTGGAAAAACGTAGGAGATTATTGACACATCTTAACCCCGTGTTGACCACTCTTCCAGTTCGCAAGTGAAAGTAGCTAGATTTTACTTATTGCTGGGACGGATAAGAGGTATAATGTCTCTTGTCCCAATAGCCACAAATTTCCGCGCGTTTAACTAGATATTGGATATATATACAATATGATATGAGCGTAAAAAAAAGCTATGTGTCGTTAATTAAAAACAAAGTAACAACCAGGGACGTCCCAGTATCAAGCCAGGAAGAATCTTCGAACCAGCAAAGCTCCAAGATAGAAGATGACAGAAAATCGACAGATAGCAGAGACTTTGAGGATATATGATGAGTATACAACCACGAGTATACTCACTACAATCAATAATATACGAAGATATAAAGTAGTGTATACAATACTTAATCAAGCATTGCTTTGGTATTGAATAACCCACGAAGGTTGATACATCATTAACCAAAGAAAACAAGCCAACCTAGATCTACTTAGTGCCATCGTTCAGAGAACTTCTATCCATTTATCTTCGTGTGCTTCTACTATCGCGTTAAGATTTCCTCGATTATGGAGTGCCACTGAATAAATGGAATTAATTTGGCTAAAAATGTTTACAGCATATCAATTCTTTTCGGGTCCTTTATTACAAAATTATTTCATTTTGATATCAGGTTGCTGTTGTTACTTAACTGGTCACCCATCTTAGTATAGGACAGGCTCTTCGGTGGTCTGGTGGAAACCGGGTCTTTCAACGGGACTTAAGCAAAGGAAATTAGATATTTGATTCACTCATAATTTTATGGTTAATGTCTCTTTAAGTGTTCTGACTCTTTTGCAATGTTGTATTGTTCAATTTTTAATCTAACATTAAAAAGTATATGAAAAATAGCAGGACCTGTGGATATATCACCGTATCACAGTATGATAATTTAATTATTACAACGTTTGATATGTTTACTTAAGAACTATTGCTAAATAGTCCAATGTGTAAAAAGTATGATAAACTTGACTTAACTTTCTCTCACTCTTTTTTAAATTCTTTCCTTCTTTTCCCTCTTTCATTATGTTCGATTGAAACATATTTGCATTATCGCTTCCGCACACTCACCCCCTTTCGTCTACTCTCTTTCGTCTACTCTCTTTTTTTCTTATTATATTTTTCTGTGTATCATGTCCTTTTCCTTTCCTTTCTTTCTTTATAATAAAAAACGGAATGGTACATTATTTAGCTGAGGTAACGACGTTCATAAAAATAAGAATTAGGCAGATACGCAATACCATATAATCAAGATTTAAATTTTTGCATTTCATCTTTTTTTCTCATTTTTAACCCGAGTGTGTTCCAAGAGGATAACAGTTGTACAATTAAGGAACATGAGTATCAATATACAAAATGCGTCAAAAAGTATCGAGATTTTTTACTTTGTGACACACCTTGTATTCTAAAAAAATAACGTTCCATTCTTTATTTTTTTCGGAATACATAGTGTGTCAAGAAAGTACCAAGTTTAAAGCTGTATGAAGAATGAATGGAACTTTTATTCAGAATACAAGGTGTTTCAAAAAGTACAAAAAATCTCGATACCTTTGGGCGCACCTTGTATAAAATATATATTTTTTTAAATTTTAGCCATATAAAAAAGCTAACTACATTTTATAGGCGATGCTATTGGCTATGACTGCATTCCAACATCTTTAACTGCGCTAAAATTTATAAGACCGAGGAAATTTGATGTATGCATATTTGATTTTTGATTAAAGTTATAATTAAAGGTAGAATAAAGTAAAATGTCGGTATGAGCCAGACAGCAAGTGTGTCTATCCCCATTTTACTAACGCAAAACTAAGGAAATTATTTTAGCTTCTGAGGTAGAGCGCCACGCCTACCATCTACTCCTCACTTTACCGCACAGATCTCTGTACTACTTATACGCTCAGTTGGCGAGGGCCGGTATTGAACCTTGAACCTTGTGATTGCTAGGTAGACTCTCTACCGACTGAGTTAAATCGGCAGAGATTGCTAAATTCAATTCCACTAATTCCAGTCGTAATTCAAGAAAGCTAGGGAGCGTAGCGAAGAGCAGTTGTCGCGTTGATTTCGTGTGTGGATATAGAAGAGGAGTTAGTGATCATTTATGTTAATCTACTCATCCATTCCACCCGAAACACGACGCTTGCAAATGCTCAAGGGACAGGGAGAGGTATTTACCCAACCCGTTTGTCACGGACAGGAAATTACTCAAGGTTACAAGTATATATATTTATCAACCCCTCCGCACGGGCAGGATGTGACACAAGGTCAATTTCTTAAGCGGAGTTTACCAGGTTTTAGTTCAGAGTTTTCTATCTCCTTGTGTGGTTACCAATCCAAGTTAAAAGATCCCAGTCTGCCCTACTATTTACCCATAGCTGGAGGGAGAATATATGGATTGATACCTTTCCCAAGGGTATTAGGGCTACGTGGAATGCAAACAGCTCGTCCAAGATTGGAACTCGGGTCGAAGAATCCATTTCATACGGCTCTAATCCTTACACCACTTACCTCCATATAT
This sequence comes from Doryteuthis pealeii, assembly GCA_023376005.1. Taxonomy (NCBI): domain Eukaryota; kingdom Metazoa; phylum Mollusca; class Cephalopoda; order Myopsida; family Loliginidae; genus Doryteuthis; species Doryteuthis pealeii. Next base: position 84,440,338 of record CM042161.1, on the reverse strand, counting down.
CAAGGTCACAAGTACAGGGCATGGAACAAGACTGGTGTGTAGTAACAACGAATGTCCTCTAATTTCTCTTGGAAGAATCATGGTATCTATCAATTACTTGTTAGTGTTATATTTTCATTTCTTTTATTGATTATTCGTTGGGGTTTATCATATTTTCAAGTTCTTCTATTGTTCGTTTATGACCTACAAACGGTTATGTCTACAACGATTGTGTTAGTGCTTACATACAATAGTGAATTTTAAAAGTAGCCGGCAGAGCTCTTGAAGAGAGATAAAAAGGCAAAATGTTTATTATAAATACTTTTTATATATATTTAATAAGATTCTATGGCTACAAAAATATGATCATAAAAACAAAGAAATGGTTCAGACATAAAGAAAAGTTTCTGTTCTGAGGGTCCCTTTGGACATGATATATATATATATATATATATATATATATATATATATATATATATATCTTTCACATGTCGCCGGTTTAGCCTGGGAATAGCAAGGTTCCTGGTTCAATACCGGTCCTCGCTAACTCAGCTTTGAAAATCTGATCAGTAAAGTGGGGATCTGACAGAAGGTGTGGTACTCCCCTTCAGCAAACCAATCTCTCTCTTGAGGAATGACTGTGGTGACTGGTTCGATCTCTGTCGGGCGGAGATCACGGTATACACTGATGATGAGAACTAATAGACGAAAGAGCTGCCCAGTATTCCGCATGTCGTAAGTGTTGTTCACCGAATTTGCTGGTCGTGGTCAATCATATCAGACACATAAATTGCTTCCATTTTTCTGATTTAATATTTTAGGGATTTCAAAAAGCTTATTTTTCATTGCTAGTCGGACAGTCTGAGCTCTGTCTTTGTTAGAACAACTGGCCCAAGAGAAGGAAAATTCTGAAGAACACAAAAACAAGAGCTGAAGACGTTGGTTCTGTGGCGATACGAATGCTAAGTTATAAGTATTTGTATAAAACATCTATGGGATTGTATGGTTTTGTATGGTATGAAGGTTTTAGTTTATTTTTGGCCCGTGATTATTTGTTGTTTCTTTTAAACCTGTTTATATGTGGCTATTCTTTCTTGTGGATTGACAGGCTGAAAATGAATTAAAGGAAGAGAATTGAAGAAACGAAAACAAAAAGTACTTTAGGTTTCAGATTTTATTTTAGGTTTTTAGCTATTTCGTGGAGAGGATATTTTTCTTATCTTATCTATAAATCGTAGTGTTGTTTCCAGTCAATGTCTGCGTCACTGATAGGTCTGCGTCCGAATGACTGAGGTTTCCTTTTGGCGCTAGGAAGAAGGTCTGCGTCCGAATGACTGGGTTCCTTTTGGCGCTAGGAAGAAGGTCTGCGTCCGAATGACTGAGGTTTCCTTTTAGCGCCAGGAAGAGGTCTGTGTCCGAAAAATGAAGTTTCCTTTTGGCGCTAGGAAGAAGGTCTGCGTCCGAATGCTGAGGTTTCCTTTTGCGCAGGAGAAGGTCTGCGTCCGAATGACTGAGGTTTCCTTTTGGCGCTAGGAAGAAGGTCCTGCGTCCGAATGACTGAGGTTTCCTTTTGGCGCTAGGAAGAAGGTTGTTGCGTCCGAATGACTGAGGTTTCCTTTTGGCGCTAGGAAGAAGGTCTGCGTCCGAATGACTGAGGTTTCTTTTGGCGCTAGGAAAGAAGGTCTGCCCGAATGACTGAGGTTTCCTTTTGGCGCTAGGAGAACGAATGACTGAAGTTTCGTCCGAATGACTGAGGTTTCCTTTTGGCCCAGGAAGAAGGTCTGCGTCGAATGACTGAGGTTTCCTTTTGGCGCCAGGAAGAAGGTCTGTGTCCGAATGACTGAGGTTTCCTTTTGGCGCTAGGAAGAAGGTCTGCGTCCGAATGACTGAGGTTTCCTTTTTGGCGCTAGGAAGAAGGTCTTCGAATGACTGAGGTTTCCTTTTAGCGTCAGGAAGAAGGTCTGTGTCCGAATTACTGAAGTTCCTTTTGGCGGTAGAAGAATGTCTGCGTCCGAATGATGAGATTTCTTTTTGGCGCCAGGAAGAAGGTCCGAATGACTGAGGTTTCCTTTTGGCGCTAGGAAGAAGTCTGCGTCCGAATGACTGAGGTTCCTTTTGGCGCTAGGAAAGAAGTCTGTGTCCGAATGACTGAGGTTTTTTTTTGGCGCTAGGAAGAAGGTCTGCGTCCGAATGACTGAGTTTCTTTTGGCGCTAGGAAGAAGGTCTGCGTCGAATGACTGAGGTTTCCTTTTGGCGCTAGGAAGAAAGTCTGCGTCCGAATGACTGAGGTTTCCTTTTTGGCGCTAGGAAGAAGGTCTGCGTCCGAATGACTGAGGTTTCTTTTGGCTAGGAAGAAGTCTTTGAGGTTCCTTTGGCCAGGAAGAAGGTCTGTGTCCGAATGACTGAGGTTCCTTTTGGCGCTAGGAAGAAGGTCTGCGTCCGAATGACTGAGGTTTCCTTTTGGCGCTAGGAGAAAGTCTGCGTCCGAATGACTGAGGGGTCTGTGTCGAATGACAGAGGTTTCTTTTGGCGCTAGGAAGAAGTCTGCGTCCGAATGACTGAGGTTTCATTTTGGCGCTAGGAAGAAGTCTGCGTCCGAATGACTGAGGTTTCCTTTTGGCGCCAGGAAGAAGGTCTGCGTCCGAATGACTGAGGTTTCCTTTTGGCGCTAGGAAGAAGGTCTGCGTCCGAATGACTGAGTTTCTTTTGGCGCTAGAAGAAGTCTGCGTCGAATGACTGAGGTTTTCCTTTTTGGTGCTAGGAAGAAAGTCTGCGCCCGAATGACTGAGGTTTCCTTTTGGCGCTAGGAAGAAGGTCTGCGCCCGAATGACTGAGGTTTCCTTTTGAGGTTTCCTTTTGGCGCTAGAAGAAGGTCTGCGCCCGAATGACTGAGGTTTCCTTTTAGCGCAGGAAGAAAGTCTGCGCCCGAATGACTGAGGTTTCCTTTGCGCTAGGAAAGAAGTCTGCGCCCGAATGACTGAGGTTTCCTTTTGGCGCTAGGAAGAAGGTCTGCGTACTGAGAAGGGAAGAAGGTCTGCGTCCGAATGACTGAGGTTTCCTTTTGGCGCAGGAAGAAGGTCTGCGTCCAAATGACTGAGGTTTCCTTTTGGCGCCAGGAAGAAGGTCTGCGTCCGAATGACGTTTCCTTTTGGTGCTAGGAATTTGATTTGATTTAACTTTCGTTTTTATTTTGATCACCATACCTCTTCCATCGGAATGATGAGACACATGATCAATTTTGTAGTAGTTTCAGGCTGGCTTTAATTCAGTTTTTCTTCTGCTAGACTAGCCACCAAAACGAGTCTAAAATATAGTATGCACTATTATTTACCTATGGCTGAGAAAGAGAACAGATGGATCCATTCTTTTCCCAAGGGCATAAGCGGAAAGGGAAACCGAAACAGCCTCGTTCCGGATTTAAACTCGGGTGACTGATACCACTTCATACGACGATAACCATTAACTCTAAGACCCTTCTCTTCTCTTTGACTGTGTCGTAAAAAGAGGAAACCTGCTACCCGGGAATCTCCCAGTGTTCTTAACAACATCACACAGATGTGTGCCAATATCTGGAACTGACAGATGTCATAACATAACGATGTTAGGTTAATGTAATTCTAACCTCAGGTGAAATTCTTCTTTGTATTGATTGTATTAAGCTCAGTTACATACTTAAATGCATCGACTTATTATATATTGAATATACCCAAAAGAAAAAAAATCACTCGAAATCGTCCAGCACTGTATCTTACTTAAGAAAATGTAATTATGAGATTGTTATGCAATTTCCCCAAAGCTCGACAAATAACATTGTGATCGTGTGCTAAAATATAAATGAACGATTCTTACTTGTTTGACTGATAAATATCATTTGTTCACAGCTGGACATTTAAAGTGGTATTGGCTTATATTCGTCATCGTTTGACAGCTACCGACGTAAACATATATGTTTTGGTCTCTTATCTGCTAAAGGTATTCACTAAGTGATGCCAGGACCTCCCGAAAATCAAGCACACATTGCTGCTGACAATGATCTTCCTTTTGCTAATACGATTGAATTCACAATTGAAGTGTGAAAGCTAATGGGTCTCCAGGCGCGTAAGGGTCCTGTTGTTTTTGTTGTTGTTGGGTTGGTCTTAGATTAAAAGAAGAACAGGGGATTGGTGTCTCCATCTAATGCAAAAGTCTCTGCTTGTGTCTGTAGGTTGTTTGAAGCGGATATCAGCTCGCACACAAGGAATATATTTTTAGGCTTGGAGCTCTTCCTAGAAACTTCAAGGAGGGCTAGACCTCCGATTAAGTGATTGATTGATTTTAACTATCTCAACACATCTACGGTTGTTTTATGCATTCATTATACACACACACACACACACACACACACACACACATATATATATATATATATATATATATATATATATACACATTTTTGTGTAGTTGTTTCTTAAGATTTTTTCACGAAGTTATATGATATCAAGTATTCCTGTCTAATACAAATAATTTGTACACAGTTGTATGGTTTTAAGTATACTTATCTAACGTTATAAGTATTACTATGTTTATATTAATACTCGTGTATACTCCTTATTTGGTGGAATCTGGATTAACCCATTCAAATTTACAAACTGCAACTTGATCTTAGCGCCCACCAAAACCACCCTCCCCCATAAAATATAATCACGATTTAAAGATGCATTTGCATTAATAGTTTACTGATTCTTTTCTCGTGTAAGTAAAGTAAAGTCGTTGGGGTAGCGTACGGTCGGTATTAGCCAGACAGCGAGGGGGTCTATCCCCTTTTCACTGGCGCTAGACCAAGGAGATTGTTTTAGAAGTCTGCGGTGGAGCGCCAAACATACCATCAGCTCCTCATTTTATCGCACAGATCCCTGTGCTACTCATACGCGAGTTGGCGAGGGCCGGTATTGAACTAGGAACCTTGTGACTCCTAGCCGGACGCTCTACCGACTGGGCTAAACCAAATTATCTCTTGTAATCTCATGTAACATAATATCAAATTATTTTATTTGGGGGTGAACGGAAATAAATTTGGTTACAAGAGTAGCATCAATTGATAATTTGAAGGTAAACTTTGAATTAAAACCAGGTCTAGCTCGCTTTAAAAAATGATCCTGTGTTGACTCCTGTCAGCGGGGAAGGGCTATGTAAGAGCACACAAAGATAAAAATTAGTTTTACTCAAGGCCGGTAGTCTGAGGCACTCAGTGGTAATTAAATTCAATAGCATTGGTCTGGCTAAGCTCACAACGCAAGGATCGCAAGTTATTATCTACGCTTAGCTTGGTTGCGGCAAACGTCCAGCTCTTCTACTTGAAGAAGTTGACCTTGTGTCACATTCGTCCTCTGAAGGAAAGGTTAGCTAAATACATACAACACGCTGAAGTCCCACGGTGAGATTTAGCAACGAGTATATGAAAAATACTTTTGAATATTTATATGAATCTGCGTGAGTGTATTTGTATCAGGGTGACCTCACGCTTCTTGTTCTCCCCCCTCTCCTCTCTCTCCCCCTCTCCTCTCTCTCCCCCTCTCTCTCTATATATATATATTTTTTATAGAGAGAGAGACAGAGGGAGAGAGAGACAGAGGGAGAGAGAGAGGGGGAGGGGGGAGAGAGAGAGGGAGAGAGAGAAAGAAGCGTGAGATCCTCTTGATTTAAATACACACACACGTTCACTCACTGTTTCTATTGTCCGTTCTGACATCTGATTGGCCAAGCCATCTATTGAGCTGTTTGTTGCGGATAGGGATGTCCACTGTCAGACCCTCCACCGCCACCCTAATGACCTTCGTCAAACAAACATGAGACCCCACCCCATCGCAGATTATTTTCAGTGGTCAATCAAATAGATCTATGATTCTTTTCAACTTGTCTTGTACTTTTCTTTTTATTACTTCTATTTTCTTCTCCCCACAAATCCAAAAATATTATTTGTTTACTATTCTATTTATTTATGTATTTTTAAAAATCTTTGCTTTTAACTGACAACTATGACAGGCTTTAACTCTGTTGCGCTGACAATGTCACCGTGTTTGGCTCGGATCACACTATTCTGCTCTATTCGATTATTATTATTATTATTATTATTATTATTATTATTATTATATATCAATAATCGTGTTCCTTAAAAGTACGACCGTTGTCATCTTGCAACACCCTCTAGTTAAAATGAGACCGTCCAATTAATTCAAGATGGAATGCAAAGATGTAAATCCTCATTATTTTTGTTACTTATCCGCCGAATTCTAATTTCTTATCAATGTCGTCATCTCAGCTAGATAATATACTATTCTGTTTTTATTATCTAAAAAACGAAAGGGAAGAAAAAGGACATGCGACACAGAAAAATATAAGAAGAAAGAGAGTATGGAAAAGATAGAGATAGGGGAGCACGTGGAAGCTATAACGCTAATCTGTTTCAATCGAACATATTGAACAGATGAAAAGGTAGAAGGAAAGAAAAAAAAAGAGCGAATGGGAGTTCAATCAAGAATATTATACTTTTTACGTATAGAACTATTTTTCAATGGCTGTTAAGTAAACATATCAAATGTTGTAATAACTAGAATATTTCATACATGTCCTGCTAGTATCTGTAAATACTCCATTTGAATGAATATTGCTTTACTGTACACGTTGACCTCAACGATTGTACGTACTTCAGTACAGTTCAATGTTGGTAAAAGTCGAGACGTACCGAAATAGTTGAAAATGCACAGTTAGTAAGACTGTCCGACGCATGCGTATAATGTTACTTCCGACACTTTACAACAGAAATCCATTTCACAGAAGTCATATTCGCGGTGCCACTTCTCAAAACTCCCACCCTCTCAACAATCGACGGTGCGTCAGTTTCAACTCTAGAAATCGCTATTTACGCCACCTCTTTCCCCCCTTCTCCTATAGACCATCTCTACACTCCGCCGCCATTTTGAGACCGTTGTACGTCGTTCTCTTCTGCATCCTTCGTCATCGTCGTCCTCAACGTTTCCACTTGTCACTTGTTCCTTCCGGTCGCACTTAATCACTTAGAACACGCCATTTTTGACAGCGGGTCAAGGGTCCCAGCTTCGTCTGTTGTGACGTCATAGCATTGATGAGTCGGCTTTAAATCTCCTATAAAGAAAGAAAGATAAATCAGTTAGAGAAAAGCAAATTTGATTATTTAAAATTGTAATCAGCTCCTCTTGCATGCAATTAATCGAGAACGTTTTGGCTGCAGTCTTTTCTTTAAAACAAAAAACTTAATCAAGTTAATGTTTTAACGTTGTATAATGATACGGACTGAATTAAATCGTCGAAATTTATCATTTTGACTGTTCGATTTTCAAACGTACATTAATTCGATCCGAATTTTGTTTTTCGGTGCAAAATCAATTGCCGTTTTTGCTATTTTAAAATCTAATCCTTTTTTTAAATCAATTATCATTAAAATACATTACTGTTAGACTCATCTACATATCAATACTCGTTTTCCTTAAAAGTACGACCGTTATCACCTTGCAACACCCTCTGGTTAAAAATGAGACCATCCAAATCATCCAAGATGAAATGAAAAATAATATGATTTAATTTCGTTTTGAAAACAGTAAATTTTAGATTTGTGGTGCTCTACTAAATAATTGACAATTGCATTATAAAATTTAAAATTCAATCTAAAATCATTTTCATTGCATTGTCCTCGGCATATTGAACTGCCTCCAAGGATGAGGTTCTAGTTCTGAAGCTTTGGGAAGTATGGTACCTCGCTTTCATTGGTACTACTCAGGTTCACTCTGACCTGATAGAGTCACATGTATAGGTCAAACACATTTGTTGAAAAAGAATTAGTATCTATAAACCAATACTCATGTTCTTAAATTGGACGACGAAATGAGACCGTCCAAATCGTCCAAGATAAAATGCAAAAATCTAAATCCTGATTATCTCGTGTTGCTTATCCGTTGAATTCTTATTCCTTATGAGTGTCGTCACTTCAACTAAGTAATGGACGAATTATTTTTTATTCTAAAGTAATAAAGGGAAGAAAACGGACATGCTAAACATAAAATATAATACCAAAGAAAGAGAGTAGAGGAAAGATAGAGAGCATAATGAAAAGATGCAAAGAAGAAAAGAAAAGAAGTCAGAAAATGTCAAATAAAATTTATTATACATTTTACGTATTGAAGAATTTTACAATAGCTCTTAAATAAACATATCAAACCGTGTAATAATTGAATTATCATACTGTGGCATATTCACAGAACCTGTGCAATTTTAAAGCGCGAATTTGCTTCTACTGATTTATATTAAGTGTTTTGTCTTTGCTGTCTATACTTCTTTAGCCCTGTCGACTGGACCTGTAGAATACACCAACTGCACCTCTGTAGAGGAGTAAGACTGCTCAAAGGGACCACCTGTTGGATGTGAGTGACAACCCGTCATACATAAGAACGGAATTCTATTGGCTGAGCATTCCATGACATGCAACATTCCACTTATCCCTTACTTGGGCTAAACGGTCGGTCGGAGAGGCTCCTTTCAATTAATTGGCTGATCATGTCAAGCCATAGCACCTATATGATTGTCTCGACCGTATTGTTCTAATGAGAAACCTCAATCCTTTTTATGATATATGTGCTAGAAGGCGGTGATCTCCCGGGAACCGGTGCTTTCAGCCTATCTTTATGGGTTAAACATATATGAAGATGAGTTTAAAATGTGCTTAAAATGAGTTTAAAAACAATTTGAATGCCCAAACAATGAATAAAACCATCTTGTCTGGCATAAAATTATTTAAGGGTTGAAATGCGCTAAAATCCAACCAACGAACAAATTGTCCTTCTTTATTTTAGATTTTCAAGTTAAAGACATGAGAAATATGCGTGGATTATTTAATGCCGAAGCCGCCATTGTATGAGAACAGTATCGGTACTATTTAATCCATAGCTGGGGGAATTTGAGCGTCCATACCTTTTCCAAGGGTATTAGTACTAAAGTGAACGCAATAACGCGACTAGAGTTTAAACTCGTTTAATAGAAGGTCACAGTCCAGGACGTTAGTCACTCCGCCACGTAAACTTCCTTCGTTCGTTTTACGGCATATCAATCCGTCTCGGAATATTTTATGCTAATTCATTCTTTCTGCAAACAGATATATTTGACCCATATACATATAATCCTAAAAATACCAGTTGTTACAACCAGACTGAGTTGGAATGGAACGGTGTGTAATGGCAACGAAACGACGACTCCATATTCCCCAGAGCTTTGAAACAGGAGCCTCACCACCGGGTGCAGTTTATTATATATTTGCTTATCTACATTGACTATTATTATTAAAACCGAATTCAAATATTTTCATCTAATACAAATTATTTTCAAACAGAATCATTTGGGAGCCTAACAAGTACTGCTATTCCGGCACAGCGTGGGCTTGGGTGTAATGACAATGAAGGGGTAATCCACATTCCTTAGATCTGGAGTTTAGTATCATATCAAGCAAACACATTTTTAAGGGGGGGGGGGTATCTTGCCCCTCTGCTGAGAATATAGTCAGTGTCCAATATCTAACATTTTTAATATCCCAACCAAAATATTTGATTTCTATTTTTGTGATCTATTTTTTTTAATTTTAAAGTTGATCAATTTTTTTCTTTTTCTTTTTTTTTCTTTTGATTGTTTGTTGTTTTATTTATATTTTTATTTTTTTCTACTAGCCAAGGTATTAATAAGAGAAAAGGGTCATGACATGAAAATTATTTTTCTTTGTCCTATAAAGTTATTCTTATTCCTTTTTCTTCTTCTCTCTATGTGTATCCCCCTCTCCTTTTCATATTTGGGTAGCGTCTCTGAGTCTAGCTACCAATGCGATTTTCAGCGAGTCTCTTTTTCTATTCATGTGCACCAAAAAGCCGTCGATTAAAACGATTCAATCAATAAAGTTTTGTCATGTAATGGTCATATTTTTGGGTGGGCTGATGCTTTATTTGATGATCATTGATCGAATGCTCACCCCACACCCATTTCAGTGAATGCACTAAATGTCTCGAGTGGATGACGTAGTGACAACTAGAATCAGCAGGTTTTTCCTACTGCTTCCAACTGACACACTTGATATTATCAGATGTGTTCAAAAAGTATCGATACACAAGTTCTTGGTTGGTTGGTTGGTTGGTTGGTTGGTTGGTTTTACACCATACCAGCCATCGTTGGATAATTTATGCCGAAGACGTTTTTCATTCATTATTATTGGGTATTCATTTTTTCAACGTCAATTTAAAAAACAAACATTTTAATACTCATTTTTAATCTATCTAAACTATTAGATGGGACCCTAGCAGGTACTACCACTCTGAGTAAGGGTGGACCTGGGAGTAATGGTGATAAATTGGTACTCCCCATTATCCAGAATTTCAGAATTAGAACTTCACCTCTAGATGATGTTTAACGTCATACCCAGACAAAAAAGGTGTACGTCCCAATGCAATGTGACCAAGAAACAGCGGGTCATACCTATCTCTGGCGGATGGAAATTGCTACAATTTCTTCTTGATTTCTTTCCTTTTTGAAAAAAATTAGTTTAAGATTTGAAGCGTGATGGGGGAGAATATAATTCTGGTAAAAACTCCATTAAAAAAAACTTTGTCCAGTAACTATAGGCCAATAACATGTCTACTCTTCGTGTAAAAAATTATAACCACACAGACAAAGGAAAAATATAAATACCGCGTACTATTTCCGGAAGAACAGAAAGAAAGCCGTCAGGGAACCGGTACTATATAAGTCAACTTATTGTCAAGGATGTTGAGACAAGGTAAAAAGAGTTGAAGTGAGTTCGGGTCAATTTACAATGAATGTATAATGTTAAACTGGACACGGATATATTATATATATATATATATATATATATATATATCCGTGTCCAGTTTAACATTATATATAATATATATATATATATATATATATATATATATATATCCACTAGTTAATAAAAGACTGAAATAGGAACAACACAAGGATGCTGCGAATAGTTTTCAAGAAATCTTGGAAGCTGCATCTTTCAAAACATCAGGTGTACAACCTCTTACCCCCCCCCCATCTTACAAATCCTTCAAGTAAGACGAGAATACATAGTTGATACCAGAGGTAAAAATAAGGATGAACTCGTAAATGACGTTTTCATACGGAATCCTGCACATGGACACACAAGTGTTGCACAACCAGCAAAAACTGAAGTAAATCTGGTCTAAGCGGACAATAGGTGCCGTCTACGTGACTTACAAAGAGTGATAGACGATAGGGATGGATGTTGAGAGAGAGCCAAAGGAATGGGTCATGTCGGCACGGTTTGATGATGATATTTAGTTTCAAAGACAACGTATTAGGAAAAATTGATTGATTTATACGCAATATTGTAAATTACTGAACATTGTAAAATCTATGCCTGTCATTTTTTTTTTGGTTTTTTTGAATAGATCTGTACCTGTTTTTTCTACTATTTTACAGCATTGTATGAATCAGAATATTTTACAAGTTGTACGATTAAACATTTGAAATTTTTAATGCAAAAATGATCAAATGAAAACCGAAAAAATATATTTCTGAGGAATAGTCTTTTTTTTCTAATTCCTTAATTAATTCTGATGATTCGTTTGTTCTGTTTTTATCCCTCGTTAAAGTTCTATTGTTTAAAGCAACACATTAGCCACGCTGATTTATGCTGTCCTTTTTTTTATTAAGATCAATCCATACAAACATCATAAAAAGCGTAATTACCGTTTATAATCATTCATGGCTCAAGAAGAAGAAGAAAATATTGAAGTTGATAGATCACGTCGTGCAAATAGACAGTCCGCGGTATGTTAAATATTCAAAGAAGAATAGCTTTACTTAGATTTAACTCAGAGGACGACAATCAAAATGAGGGAGCGCTAATAAGAGATGACACAAAATTACCTCTGCAAACAGACATTGAAGACTGTTATCCTCATCTTTATTGTGGTATGTATAAACACAATAGTCAGGCCGCTGAATCCTAGGATCTTGTTCAGGTTTTTCTTATTCACCTCAGAATAAATTGGTCATCAGACGATAACCCTGAGGTCAAGTGTGGTTTCGGGGCATTATTATCGTCACTACTTGTTCAAGGCGACCCAAGCTGTATGAAATGCCACCAGACTTATTGATGCCTGGTGCCCGGTTGTGTGACAGAAAATTAAGGATCAACCACCAGAACTCTCACGGTATGTGCGAGAACGGGTCCTGCGAGTGTTTGGAATTTTTGAGCTACTACTAGAACAATTAGCAACGATGTTTAATATCATACCCAGGAAACACGCTTCTGGGGGTTTTTCAACCCTTTACAAGGATATAGCCAGCGTATTTTAAGCCCTAATGAAATGGTGTATACCTATTAAATGTTACCTATTGACGAATATAACGTTCCCGATAGTTATGGTAGATTGGATTCAAAACAATATTGAAGCAAACATTTATTGTCAGTAAAATAATAACTCTGAAAAAAATGATGTTTTCTTTTGTGGCTGAAAAACTTGTTTGATTAAGCCATTTACAGGTAAATAAATAGGGAGTCCTTATTTTCTGAGCGTCCTGAGTATTTGCAAAAAGGATTCTTAATATGTTCTTTATGGCTGGGCATGTTACTTTCGAAATATCTTATTAAAATTAATGTAATTCTGGAGCTTTGGAAGAGAGGAAAATAACACCATTTTCATGATGGAAATCATTCTCTTGCTTGTCATCTTAGAAACATCCAAAATTATGGCACATTGAAGATTATATAAAGCTTATTGAGATAATATATATATATATATATATATGTGTGTGTGTGTGTGTGTGTGTGTGTGTGTGTGTGTGTAAAGAAAATAGCAGATTAGGAAAAATCCGACAAAATGTGAGGAAAAATTATAGTAAAAAGTGAATAACGAATACAAACAGTTACATTCAATTGATATTTAGCTTTTGTTAGTCTTACAGGCTTCATCAGAATTGATGAAGCATCGCTCATCTGATGAAGCTTCTAAGAACAACAGAGGCGATATATTAATTGAATGCAACTGTCTCTGTTCATTATTCACTTTTCCATAACTTTTATCTCACACACACACACACACACACACACACACACACACACACACACACATATATATATATATATATATATATATATATATATATATATATATATATATATATATATATAATAAGGATATCTACTGAGTCAGACGAATAGATTATTTTTTTGTTGGTACGAATATCTTGGTCTTTTCTTTTTTTCAAAAATTTTTTTCTTCCTGGTTGATGTTTGGTAGTATATTTTTACAATCAAACTCTCTGCCGGTTTTTTCTCTCCGCAAGGATCTACCAACATGCTTGGTATATTAATATATATATATATATATATATATATATATATATATATATATATATATATATACCATTGGTTACCAAGGAGCATGTTAGCCACTTTTTTCTCAAGACAACGCGCATGTTAAGAAGTCTTACGCTCAAGGAATGTCAATTCATTCATATATGTGTGTATTTTTGTTAGCCAGATCTTTGTATTTCTCCGCGTAATGGTAAAAATAGTGCGTATATGTTCACATATGCCTACACAACTGAAGTGAGATTTAGCAACGAGTATATGAAAAATACTTTTGAATATTTATATGAATCTGCGTGAGTGTATTTGTATCAGGGTGACCTCACGCTTCTTTCTCTCACCTCTCTCTCTCTCTCTCTCTCTCTATATATATATATATATATATATATATATATTATATATATATATATATATATATATATCCGAATATCCTTATATACAGTGAGGAGTAAGAAGCATTTAGAGAGTAACATGTCATTGTTTAACGTATTTCTGATTATTACATTTTCATTATGTAAGGCCCTTTCGGTGCTAGGCTGGTATTTAACCTAACAATTCGCAACAGATAGAATGTTACAAAATGTCGCTATTATGAGGCAACCAGCGTGAATTGAAGTTATAATTCTTTTGTAATGAATCTGCACACTCAACTCGTATATTACTATAGCACTAACCATTGATTTTATTGTTTCTTCGTCATATAGTGAAAATGCCAGATCAAAATACAACTTCCTGCAATCCTTTGTTGTCCTGACAACTTTTCATAAAATGAAAGTGGTGTAAAATTGGAATTAACTGACTCGATGATGTCAAGACATTGAACGAGAATAACATTTCTGTGAAATCCACGTTTCATGTCACTGCACAATAAAAGCTAAAACGGCTTTATTCTATGTTAATCATTTGGATTATATGAGACTGGAATTGGACTGGAATCGAGTGAAAACCTTCCAATAATTTCAAGTTTAAACGACTTAAATAAACATACTATCTTGTGCGATACATATATATATATATATATATATATATATATATGTGTGTGTGTGTGTGTGTGTGTGTGTGTGTGTGTGTGTGTGTATTTGTGCAGCATTCTTTCATTTATACATGTAGAATTAAACAAAAGGCACGTCTACTGTTTAACAATTTTATTGATGATCTTTTCAAGCTTTCTGGTCAACTTTTCTATATTTGGATGAAATCTGTGGATTAGTCCACCGAAGTTCGTATCCTGAGTACTTCGGCACTTCGATGTGCCATCATCAAGGGTGATGTGTTCCAGTCTTTTTGTGTTTTTTGTGTTTTTTTTGTTTCTTTTTTCAAGTTAGTATATTAATGGATGTGGAGGCTGGAAAGAGAAGAATTGGTAAGAAAAGTGTTATAGGCATTTTAAAATGTGAATACTGTATTAGAAATTAATTTTATTTAAGGATGGTTTGTATTGTTTGATGTATAAAGCTTCTAGTATTTGAAGTTTTTGTTTATTTTTTCTTTGTGCAGAATGTGCGTATTTTCCGTTGGGATATTTCAGTAATTAGAGTGGGGACATGCATGTAATTTTAGATTTATGTGAAATGGAGCTATTATGTGTCATATGAAGAGTTAGACGGCGTGACAAAGTCGTTGAGGTATGACCGATGTACGTATTTTCATTTTTTGGACACAACAATCTCCTAAGGGACATTTAAATTTGTATACTACATTGGTCTCATTAAGCCGACTTGTCTGGGGAGAGGAATTGTTATGGATAACAAGGTTAGTTGTTTTAAATTTTGTGTAATAAATAATCAATTTTACCTAATTATCAGGCGTGGTTGCAGTAACGTTGTCCCAAATTAATTTTTTAGTGCTATTTCATCAAGTTTGTAATTCCTGTGCATCTGGTTGCGATAATAAATGTTATTTGAAGAAGTATTTGCTGTAGTATGTTTTTCCTTGTGGTTAGCGTCTATTTTTTAGATGATTTGTTTGTCAATGACGTGATTAGGAAATCCGTTTAGAACCAGAATCTATTTGATGTTTTTAAGTTCGGAGTAGAATATCCGCTTTGAGGAAGAAATGAGTTTTGCGCAATATATTAGGTTTTTTTATTATAGCTTTTTTGGTACATTTCAGGACACTCACTATTACAATTAAGAGAAGTGGAGTTTACAGTTAAAGGCTTTTTATATGGGTATGTTGTAAAAGTGTTATTGTTAATGTCGATCAATACATCAAAGAACGGGAGTTGATTATTATTATTTAGTTCATATGTAAAATTGAGGACAGTTTTTTTCCCCTGTTGGAAATCGATTAGTTCGTTTGTGTTGTTGACAATAATCACCAATGATTTTGGAAAGTTTTAAGCTGTCTTATTGGGCATTATTTGCCGTGATGAAGGGTTACATTTTGAGTCTGACTTTCAGTAATTTCTATATGGCCCACCTTGAAAATAAAATATTTAATATTATAAAAAAAGCCCTCTCTCTACGTTCGTTATATTGATGATATTCTCGTCCTTGTCGATAAAAAAAGTTCTGGGCACAACAATCAATAAAGAAGGTCATGCTGACATTTCTGGGACTTAAAAGGACATCAAATATTCACTATTGATTTAATTGAAAAAGTTGCAATTATAAACAGTGATTACTAATATTCGACTTATTTATTAAATGACCCTTGTAAATCTATATATTAATATTCGTGTTCCTAGATTGTACGACAGTTTTCATCTTGCAAGAACATCTGGTTAAAAATGAAACCGTGACCTGAGCTAAATAATGGACCATTTTGTTTTTATCATAAAGAAAGAAAGAAAAAAGACATGCTCCACCGAAAAAATATAGTAAGAAAGAAAGAAAGAAAGAAAGGAAGTAGGGGGAGTAGGAGAAAGTGAGTGAGCATGTGAAAGCGATAATGCTAATCGGTTTCAATAGAACATAATGAAAAGATGAAAAAAGAAAGAAAGAAAGAAAAAGAATGAGAGGGAGTTAAATCAAGTTTTTACTTATTGAACTATTTTGCGATAGCTCTAAAGTAAACATATCAAAGGTTGTAATAATCAAATCACCATCATACTGTCGTATATCCACAGGCCCTGCTAGTTAATTAATAATGCAGTTTGCTTTATTCAAAAATACTTCCTTTCTCAATGTTTTTCATCAAATTACAAAAAAGATATTGTTTTTATAGCATTAAACCAAATTCTGTATGTTCATGTATCTAATTTCCTCTTGTTTTATTTCTTTACTGTAAGGGGCTCTGATGATCGATTTGGTGAGAAACTGACAGTTACTACAGGCCGTTATCTCTCTGTCTAACCTAAATCTTATATTATATTTTGTAATATCAAAAGGTTTTATTTTTACTTTATTTTTCGTGCGTCTTGGTTTAAAATCACTTTCATACAATTCCTTATAGCACTATGTCCCTCCATTATTATAAAAGGACTTGTCTTCTTGCTGAGTTTTTTCTTTGAAAAAATTCCATCACTGCTGCCATTCTTCTACTCTAATGCAGCAATTTAGTGCAGTTAGTAGATTCTACTTACTACCATCAGACCAATTTCATACTATTTTTGTATATATTGCTTTGTAATAGTTGAAGTTTTTTTTTTTACGGAGAAGGGGTGACTTCCTTTTCCTACTTCCGTTCCTACGCCATGCAATCATTTTTGCATGGTGTGAGAAATGTTCAGTGCCTATTCATTGTTTCGTTTCTTTCACTCACGTGTTTCATCGGACGATTGCATTTTTAATCCATATAACTTTAAGTACTTAAACAGACATGAAAGGGTGTGATGACAGTTTCTTTTTGGTTTTATCCTGCTTTACTGACCGGTATTTGAGCCCTTTCTTGATTTAGGAAAAAAGTTTGAAAATGATTTGTTTATTCACACAAATGCACACTGATACTTACACACACACACACACACACACACACACACACACACACACACACACATTAGTTACCATACTTTCTAAACCGGAAGCCAGTTATTATGTAAATCTCTTTAAACAAATACAAAATAAATACAATCGAAACCGGTAAGTCAACTGTATTTCATTTAGATTCTTAGGTTCAATATTCTTTTATGCTAAAAAAACAACAAAAAATCATATAATTATTTTTATAACGTTGTCATACGCGAAACACTTAGAATAAATAGATAATCAGGTTAGTTGGTGTTGGTAATTCTAAGCTGGGCCTATTCAACAATAGAAATTTTAACTTGGTAAAGTCTGATTTGAGAGCTCAATGTATAATTGTTCGGGAATTATATACATAGCAAGATATTTGGCAAATAAAAAAGCTTAAATACCGATCTTATTAGCAGAAAAACACACACACACATACACACAACAAATATAATATATATATATATATATATATATATATATATATATATATATATATATATATTATACTAAAACTGAGATTTGGAGCGTTCAATCCCTAAAGGCTTTTTTGTTCGTGACCTTGATCACCCGAAATCTGTCTTTAATTATTCCTTAGTTTTAGCTCTACCTAATGTTTAAAAAATCCACTTTAATTGCTTTAATTAGTCGTAATTTGCAATTAAGTCAAATTTTGACTCATCCCTGTCTTATTTTTACTCTCTATAGGGCATGTCAGTCCCCTTCACTTAGGAACTGAGAGGGTGTAATCTGTATAGACATCAGCCAACTGTCAGGCACACAACACGACCCTTTTCGCTTATTGACTGAATGTAAAATCAGTCAATTTCTCTTTATCTCTTTTCTTTCTCTCTCTCTCTCTCTCTCTCTCTCTCTCTCTCTCTCTCTCTCTCTCTCTCTCTCTCTCTCTCTCTCTCTCTTTCAATGTATTATTTTACGTTTAATATAAACAATCCCAAATTTATGTTTTATAAAAAAATCTCTCTTACATAAAACCTAAATGTTTGCATTTAAAAGTAAATTTACGTAAAATAGCGTAATTTCTTAATCTTTGTTGACAAAATTATTGCATCTTGTGTGCACTATTTTTTCGTATAATGTTTCGTACGTTTTCAAACAAATAAAATAATAAATTTCATCAAACACTGTTTGTTTGAGTTCTAAAGCAAAAAATAACAACCACAACAATACCCAAAAAACAGATTAAAAAAAACTAAGGTAGTTATTATTAATAACTACCTTAGATATTTGTTTTTAGAATCTAAAAATAGGAAATTTGAAACTTGAAATTAGGCGTTTCATATTATAAATGAATTCTAAATATTAATTTAACATAGCAGAAATACCTAATTAAGTAAGAAAGTTTTGAAATAAAATAACTGATGCATTATAAAATTCATTAATAAAAATGACGACAATTTGTAATTCAAACATTATTTTCAATTTAAAAAAAATAAAAACCGAAGTATGTTATGTCATTATTTTTAGCTAGATATTTTTTATACAATATTTTCTTTGGTCAATAAATACGATTTTGATATCCGCTAAACAAAAGTATTTATTTTACATTTTATAAATTTTAAAAAAATAAACAAGTAGACAATAGGAACTTTTAATATAAAATTCTTTAGAAAATAACCTAACAATTTAGAAAAAAAAAAAAAAAGATACATATTTTTCTTATTTACGAGATTTAAGTTTCAATGTTAAATATTCCCTATTACCAAAACCAAATTAGTAGCGAGTTAGTTTTCTTTAAATATCTTCTGACATTAAATTATTTTTCCAAAAATGTAAAAATCATTTATAGAGGATCTTTGTACGGGGGATCAATGCGCGAAACAAAAACTAACGAAAAAAATTATTAGCCTTTTTAATTTATTAAACATTTATTTGCAATAAAAGTTTGTTTTTTATTACTTCATATACCAAAAGTTTTATTAAATCGGACAGTTTATTTTATATGATTTTTAAAAGAATTTCCTGTGATCACCCTTTTTTAAAGCCAGCGATAATTTGCACAGCTAATCTAGGGAGGCCCAAAATTGACGTAAAATGCGTTTTTGAAAAAATGAATTTAGCCCCCCTAAAGAAAATAATTTACCAAATATCCGGAAATTATAGAATTTTAATGATATTTATGAAGCATTATTTATTGTATTTCAAAACTTTCTCATTTTTTTAGGTCATTTAATTTTGACCCCCCCCCCCTTATGTTGTGGGCGTAACATTTTTTTTAAACAAAAGATCTGTTGTGAGCAGACAAATTATGGGCCATCCTACTATTATCTTATAAAAGAAAAAAATATACATCGATATTTGTTCTGTTTAAAAGGAAGAGGTCCTAAGTTTTCAATATAGTGTTTCTAAAAAAATTATTAGATAAAAACTAAAGTAGTTATTTATAACTAGATATTTGTTTTTAGAATCTAAAATTTGAAACTTGAAATTAGGCGTTTCATATTATAAATGAATTCTAAATATTTATTTAACATAGCAGAAATACCTAATTAAGTCAGAAAGTTTTGAAATAAAATAACTGATGCATTATAAAATTCATTTATTGCTAAATCTACACTGAAAAATCTTTTTCAATCGGGCTCGGGGTAAATTTATTCTGTAAAATACAGATTTTACATCATCTTAGACAGCATTAACGGTCATGTTTACAATAAATTTGCGCAAAATGGACCGAAAAATTATTTAAAATGTCTTAAAAATAAATTACATTATTGTGATTTTTTAACAATAATCTATAACCCGATCACAGTGGGTGACCCAACGGGTCACGTCTTTTCTAGTATATATATATATATATATATATATATATATATATAGTGTGTGTGTGTGTGTGTGTGTGTGTGTGTAAGTTGAAAATGGAAATGAATCCGACGATATGTTGAAAGGAAAAATAAATAAAGGAACAAAAATGTTGAATGGTTAAAACAGATTTACTAACACGTGTTTTGGCCAGAAGTTTGTTCATGTACACATGTATTCTATTTATTATTATTTTAAATATATAATAATAATAATAATAATAATAATAATAATAATAATAATATAAAATTATAAAATCTTTACGTATACAAAGAATTACGGACTTCATCAGAATAAAATGTTTGATATTTGAAGTTATGGTGGTCAAAATACAGAGGATTTTGAAGTGTTCGAAAAAAGAATTATTTGAAATTATTTGAGAGACGCTCCACAGCAAGAGAAAATAGTAATGTTTGTATGCGGTTACGGTTAGAGCATATTTTTGTAGTAATGTTAGGTGGAATTATAATTTTTATTGTTTGGGGGAATTCAACAAATTTTAATTTGTTATTTAATTTGTGAGTATGTGTATTGTGTTTCAATAAAATAAAGTGTGTTATAAAATATGTAATTCGATTATAAATTCAATCTAAGTTTAAATTTGATAATTAGTATGTTGTTTAGTATATGCTTAAAATTGTTTATTAAAAAAATTGATACGTGTATTAGTATTGGTAATTTAATTGTTTATTTGTTATTGATATAATTTTAGTAATCAATGTTGACAATTTGTGTCAATATAAAGTGTGTTGGTATTTATCATTGGTGGTAAAAGGATCAGGAAATATAAAGAGACTTGCTGTCACATGTTTTTAGAGAGTAAATAGAAAATATTTTTAGTGTTGCAAAGCCGACGACAACGGCAAGACAAATAAAATAAAATAAATGGTCAAATTTAATTTATGTAAGTAGGAGAAAATGTTTAGCCTTAGATGAGAGGAGACAGGAGGTCTATAGGCATGTTGAAATGATTTATATTAATATAGTACATAGGTGATTTGGAATTTAGATTTTAGTTTAAATTTAGAAATTTAGTGTTGTATATTGAAGTCTTTTAATACAATTTTAGCCAGGAAATGTGATATTTTATAAAAGCCAGGTCTTTGGGGTAAAGTGAGAGAGACGGCGGAAGATTCTACGATACGATGTACGTTTTGATTATGGATAAAAGCCATCATTGAAGATTTTTGCAAATTGAAATTGTGATTTGTTAATAAGTTGTGTGTCAGTAACGAATTATATGTATTTCGAAATTGTAGGTCTTTAAAATGTTCATGATACGTTTTTTAAATTTCTGGAAGTTTCACCGATATAGACCTTATGGTTGACAACATATTTTGTAAACACCGGCGTTGGAAATGAATTCGCATTTAGTTGTGGAGTGTTTTAATGAATGTCTAATTGTTTGGCTTGTTCGGGTGACAGAGTTAATTCCTAGATGATTTAGATGTGTTTTCACTTAGGGAAGTTATAGGGCTTTGAGGTAGCGTGATGTACTTAGTTGCGGGGATGTTATTAGGGTTTGTTGAGTTTGTAGAATATTGTTTGTTTTTGTAGATTTTGATAGCTTTTAACTTGGCACAATGTATGAAGGAAGTTGGGTAATGTAAATTAATGAAAGATTTGATGTTGTATTCGTATTCCTCATTTAGAAAATTAGGAGAGCAGATTCTAAGGAAAATCATATGAGAATACCATTTTTTGTCTTATTAGTATGGTTAGAATAAAAATGTATGTAGTCATTTTTACTGTTTGTTTTGTGATGGACTTTGAATGTTAGTTTGTTATTATTATTTATTAATAAGATGTCATGGAAAGGTAGGGAGTTGTTTTTTCTAGTTCAATCGTGAAGTTAATGGTGGGTTCAACTTGGTTTAATTTTTGAATAATGTGGTGTATATTGTGTTTGTTGGGGTAAATTATTAGAACGTCATCAATGTATCTAAAATAATTAGGTAAAATATATTTAAATGGTTTAGATTCTAGAAGTTCAAAATGCCGCTTAATGGTGACCCCATGGGGAGCCCAAGATTTTGTTGGTAGAAGTTGTTATTATACTTAAAGAAATAATGGTTTATGCATAGTTCAAATATCTTGATTATTTTAGGGATGGGTAAGGGGAGGCTGATCTTGATTTTATGTAAGTACTGCTTTAAACGTTCAATACATTTCTTAACAGGGATATTTGTGTATAGAGATTGAATATCAAGGCTAGATAGGAGTTTATTTGTCATGTTTATGTTACGTATTTGGTTTAGTAGTTCACCAGAGTATTTCATGTGAGAGGAGCTAATAGAAAAGGGGGTTAGTATTTTGGCTATAGATTTTGCGATGTTGTGGGGTGTCGTACGAAAAGCGGAGATGATCGGGCGTAGAGGGATGTTAGTTTTGTGGGTTTTGGGTTGGCCATATATTGTGGGAATAATGGGAGGGTAATTAATGAGTGTGTGCCAGAATTTGTCTTCGTTAGATATTATTTTTTGTAAGTTTTGTTCTTATTGATAGTATTTATAGAGATAGGGTGATAGGCGTGTGTGTCACTGAGTAATTTCATCAGTTTGTCATGGTAATCTGTTTAATGTAATGATTCCTCCATATTTGTCAGAGGATGTTAAAGTGATGTTATAATAAATATATAAACATATATGTATCGACTTCATCAGACAGTGAATTTTATCAAATATTCGCACTTATAAAGTCGATATATATATATATTATATATTATATATATATATATATAATGTGTGTGTGTGTGTGTGTGTGTATGTGTGTTTTCGTCGGTGGAAATAAATTTATAATTGCTAATATGACCGGTATTTAAACTTTTTCTTTGCTAGATATTTTTCTTGGCAATGAGGACCATTCCATGTGTACTTTGACATTAGTGGTACAGGTAAACCAAAGTGAGAACTTGATGTGCCTAGTGCCAGTAAGTGGACGGACAGAGCAATATATTGAGTAAATGAAGGAAAAAACTTTAATCTTGCTTCATTGTAATAATTTATTTCAATTGCATCAATGCGGCATCATTAAACATGAACAAAAACACGGTTAGTATTGAAGCTTCAGTAATAACCATGTTTTTGCTCATGTATGTTGCTGCTGCATTGATGCAGTTGAAATAAATTATTACAATGAAGCAAAATTAAAGTGTTGCCTTCATTTATTCAATATATATATATATATATATATATATTATATATATATATATATATATATATAATCGTTTTTCCTTTTACGACAATGGGCTGCTAATACTGATTCCTCGTCTAACGCCATATTTACTGCAATATCAAATAAGATGATATCTCTTATATGCCATCAAATACGGTTACTGTATTCATTATAAAAATGCAAGGGAAATAAACATTTAATTTATTCATTAATCTCTCATACCCCAGGAACATAGCAATTTTCATATATCTAAAGGGAACATATTGTCGGCCAATACGAATATAGAATGTGCCCGCTTCAGAATTCACCGTAATTGAAAATACCATTATCCCCATGAATAACACCATACATAAAATAAAGAAGTAACCCGTTTTTGGCTAGCTCGATTGGACCCATCAGAAATACCTCTATGATCATGTTCCTCGGTGATATATATTGAAAAGTTTATCCAAATCTTATTATAATGGAGATTATATAACTGACGTCTCGATTTCCTTAGTTATTTAACTTATATTCTCAACGATTATGAAATAGTAATTATTTAATCTTAATTATCCTCTTATTTAGTAATGATGTATCTATTTAAGTCTAGTCAAGTTAGATTTGCCGCAAAACTGCTCATATTAATAATGCATTTAAAATGCCAAAATATGTGTCATATATCTCTAAGAAATAAATGTTTACATAGTATATAGTGAGAATAATTTGCATTATGATGTTAAAACTGGGTTTAATACATAATTATTCGCTATTACTGATTTTTAATATTATCATGTTATTCTGAAACTGAAATAATCTTGGATATAATTCATATAAAAACCAATTAAAATAACATTCAAATAATTGTAATATTTCATATTCTTTGTTATTTAGATTCGTTACTCTTTCTAATTTGGTGTAATACTTTATTACATTAAAACTTAAATACTTGCGCTTAGGGGGCGCATCCTTTTGCTAGTTAAGATGAACAATGTCAACAGTCAATTTGAATGATATAGATTATTATATCATATATTGTGGTAGAGCAGCCACTCAAAAAAACACTTCTTACAACGCTAAGCAATCAACAGATAAATATATGGGTAAATATGGTAGATATGTTATCATAGTTTATACAAACTGACGTTGATCAGGTAAGTCCCCATTTATTAAATTCTCGAACCGTAAAATGTTCTTGCCATCTACTAGGTTGTATACATCTACTATGTTAAATAGATCAAACATGAGTTTAAATAATGTTTTTAAAACATTGAATATCCAAAATGATGAATAAAACATAACATCTTCGGCATAAAATAACCCAATGTTTGACATGCCGTAAAATCCAACAAACCATCCAATCTATAGCATCGAGATCGTAAACCTGGGTATTACCATCTTACATTTCCGTGCTGTCGGCTGTGTTTGTAGAATATACTAAGTGTACCTCTATAGAGGGGTAAAAACCCCTGTTGGATATGGGTGGCGTCCCGTGATGCTTAAGAATGGAATCCTGGTGGATGAGACACCATTACATAAAGCACTCCACTTTTTCTCTTAATCAATTTTTAGTTTTTGCTTTGTCATTTTTCCGACTATAGTATATACTATAATGTTTTGCAATATTTTGGTAACGTGAAGCATAATTTGGCCGTTCCGAATACTTTTGCTATGTTCATGAACTTTAAGAAATACACTGGACTGTGAGATGTCAAGCTTGCCTGATACTCACCGAGTGTTTCTCACCGGAGTTTTCTCTATGGCGAAGAGTACGGCATTGGAATCTACGGTTTTTAGGACTTGCCCGATCGTCGATGTTCTTGCAACCGGATTGAAATTTCTTGAAAAATCAGGTTACTATAAGTTGATCAACTGCGCCATCCCCTTTCTCATGGCAAGTGTTTCAGGTTATTTCCGTGATTTTCTGGTCCATTTTCATGTTCATCTGTGTATCTTTCAAAGTGAAGTAAGGCACAACATGTCAGCGCAACAAATACCACGATACCACAGTGCGTACCCAATCTGTGCTACTCATGCACTGAGTTGGGGGAGACCGGTATCGAACCCGAAACCTTTCGATTCCTAGGTGGAGGCTCTACCGTCTGAGGAAAACCTAATTTTGATAAACTGCGAGATTAAACAAAGTTGCAATTTGCGTAATATAATGATTATCATACCAGGTTAGAAGTAAGTTCGATTCTGGTAGGGAGCTCCATTCTTCTAGTCTTGTGCTAAATTAAGCTAGACTTACTATAGTTATATAGTAAGTCTAGCTTAATTTAGCAGGATCTGTGGATGTGCCACATTATGATAATTTAATTATTATTACTTTTGATATGTTTACTTAAGAGTAATTGCTATTAGTTCAATATGTAAAAGGTATAACAATCTGGTTTTAATTCTCTATGAATATTTTTCCATCTTCTTTTCATTACGTTTGATCGAAACATATTAGCATCATCGCTGCTGGGTGTTCACATCATCTTTCAATCTTTCCCCTACTCTCTTTCTTTCTTTCTTTCTTATTATATTTTTCTGCGTATCATGCCCTTTTTCTTCCCATTCTTTCTTTATAATAAAAACGGAATGGTACATTATTTAGCTGAGGTGACGAGAAATAAGAATTAGGATAATCAAGACCAGATAATCAAGATTTACATTTGGATCATTTGGACGGTTTCATTATAAACCAGTGGGTGTTGCAAGATGATAACGGTTGTGCAATTAAGTAACACAAGTATTAATATATAGGCAGTATACCGGAAATGGGAAATAGTAATTGTGCCATTTGCAATCCATTTACACTTCTACTTTGTTACACAAAAAAGAAAGATATTCAATTATCTTATTAATATTATCCAACGTATTTCAGTGTATAACAAAGCTGCATTTACGAACTACACAGAGAGTATCACATTATATCTAACTACAACTGAATGAGCATGAACTAGAATATTCTACTCGACATTTACAAAAGTTAAAGCAACTACACTGCGTTCAAATTGGGTTGGTTGGCTAATTGATGTCAACCCATGTTGGTTTTTTATTATACCGAAGACGTTTTGTTTTATTCATTTTTTAGGGTTATTCAATTTTTTACCTCTCCGAAATTAACATTGGCGGCCTGGAAGTTTTGTTTTTTACAGTTTTACATCATCATAGCGTGTTAATAGTCTCTCTCTCTCTCTCTCTCTCTCTCTCTCTCTCTCTCTCTCTCTCTCTCTCTCTCTCGTCATCCATTCCTACAGGCCATCAGTCTTGTTAAGTCATCTAGACGGCACACAGAACTGATTATATGTTTTTGCTGGTCGATTAGCACTGGTGTGTCTATGAATCGTAGTCCATACGACAAGAGTTTCGTTAAAGTATAAGTAATGCAGCCATAAACAATTCACAAAGACAGCACCCTACAAAACAGCTGCTATACGGCCACTTGCCTCCTATCACACTGACCATATAAGTAATGCAAACAAGACATGATGGACACTGCTGACGAACTAAGAACGAACATCCGTGAGGTCCTCTGGACAAAAATTTACAGTAGGCTGAATTGGCTATTTACCTTTAGACTGAAAACCGGTCTGGGGGAAGGAATATTCTGAATTCACACCTGTTAACCTCCGCTTAAAAATAGACCTTGCTTCCTGCTCGAGTTTAGGGGTTAGTAAATGTGCAGACACTACTAGGTGCAATGACTAACATGGACGGGTGACGGAAGAGAGTCAAGGAAATCCGGGATGTTAGCATGACTTATTGAGAATGTGCATGTGTGTATTAAGGGGGGGGTTGCGTTCGTGTGTGTGTGTGTGCGTGTGCGCGTGTGTGTGTGTGTGTGTGTGTGAGAGAGAGAGAGAGAGAGAGAGAGAGTTGTATGTAATCACTTTTCAATTATTCACATCTACTTTTGACGTTAGGTCATCCCAAGAAGAATTTTTTTATATAAAGAAAATATACTTAAGTAGATTTTTACACA
>CM042161.1:84340609-84410609 GCA_023376005.1 Doryteuthis pealeii | reverse complement strand
AGTAAGACAAACAAGACATGCTGGAAACTGCTGGAAAAGTAAGAACGAAATTGTAAGTGACGTCCTACTGTGGACACCTAATCATTCCTACACAACTGTTGACTGACAGCAAAAAATTAAGTCAGCCAAAAAAATGCATACCACAGCTATAAGCGGACCTTTGATGCCATCAGGATCAATGCGGGTGGTGGTGGTGGTGGTGGTGGGGATGTGTGTATGTGTGTGTGTGTGTGTGCGTGTGTGTGTGTGTGTGTGTAAGAGAGAGTGAGAGAGATAGATAGAGAGAGAGAGAGAGTTATGTGAATCAGTTATGTCAGAACGCCTTGATGATGATGATGTTGTTGATATATTATAATATATGTCTATTTTAAGACATATAGATAGATACAGAAGAGAGAGAGGTGGGGAAGAAAGAGAGAGAGGTGGAAGAAAGAGAGAAGGAAAGAAAGGAATATATTTAAATAGTTGATAAAACGATGAACTTGAGATTTAATTTCTGGGATTTCAAATTAAAATAATATATGAAGACAAGTACAATTTTTAGCAAATTGAATACGATAAGATAATATTGTTTAAAAGTCTAAACTACTGTCTAGTTTTCGTCTACATGAGGCAGTACCGATTTCTAAATAAATCCAGAAAACTTCTCAATGGATTTTAACGAAATTTTGTCGAAACGCAGGATTGTGTAAGTGTATCATACTTCATGATCAGTAGACCGATCTCCATAAAATGTATGCTTATTTCCTAAATTGAAAATTGATTTGAAGAAGTATTTATTGACGAGGTTTCTATGAAAATCTACGTTAGATTTGCCTCAAAACGACCAATGTTATTAGCGCGTTTAAATTTATATATCATTAAGAAAAAGTGTTATATAATATATGGTGCGGTTAATTTGCATGCTGGTTTTAACTATATCGGCTTAAGAAATAATTGATTATAATATTATTGTTTTAGTCTCCATAGTATTACAATCAATCATATGAATGATTTTACATATAAGCCAATCTAAATATAAATAAAATGACTGTAATCTTTTTATATTCGTTCTAAATTAATTTCGTTAGTCTTTCTAATTCAGTGTATTTCATTACATTAAAATGTAAATGATCGACACGTTTTTCTTCAAGATAACACAATTGTGTGATAGGATTCATGCATATAAACCTTCTTATATATATATATATATATATATATATATATATATATATATATATATATATATATATATATATATATATATATATATATGAACCTATTCAGTACTTTATTAATATCTTGCTAAATATGGCTTCACTCTTGATAATTTTCTGGATACGTCTCTTACATTGACAAATTAGCCTTACGGATGCGTAGAAACTATGATAAATGAGACCATTATAATATCTTAGTTTTCTTTATTTTATCCTATCTATATAAAGCAAACATTAGTTCATACTCTAAAGTCTTTCCGGCATATCATTTCTCTGTAGGAAATAATAAATGAATTATTTTTTTAATTTACTTATATGTTTCAATAAATCAATGATTTTTAGTTGCAAGAGACGCGGGAAATATCAAAAGGAGAACTCTTGTAATTACACCTCAAAGATGTCAGATCCCATCCAAAATTTTAACTTGGCCATATGCCATTGATTTAAAGAAACTTTCTATTTTCTTTTTTTTAAACTGTTGTCGATTCATTCAAAAGGTGCAGTAACTTGGGGTTAAAAGTAAGCAACACCATTTAAAATAATTATCAATTTTTTCTTTGAGACATTAACGAAATTGAAGCGAATTAAGTAATTAAGATGAGATCGGCCATTGAACTTGTCTTTAATAAAAAATTAAAAAAAACAATTTTCTTTCTTTCACGACCCGTGCTTTGACCGTGGAGGATTTTGTATACGTCGTATGTCCGGTAAATATTCAGTTATTTTAAATATCTTCAGAACAAGTCGCGTGGCCCTGATGGAGCTTTGAAAATTCGCGGGAAAATTTTGCACATTTGTGTACGTGAGCTTCCCGTAGTTAAATG
This sequence comes from Doryteuthis pealeii, assembly GCA_023376005.1. NCBI lineage: Eukaryota > Metazoa > Mollusca > Cephalopoda > Myopsida > Loliginidae > Doryteuthis > Doryteuthis pealeii. The sequence goes on along the minus strand of CM042161.1, from coordinate 84,408,589 downwards.
GTTATTCTCGTTGAAAATTGACATGGTGAACCGATTTCAAATTCCTGACGAGGCTGATTGCATCTCACATATCTCTAAATCCAATGGAAAAATGTATAAATCGAATTATTCTTCCTCCAGATATGGGTAAATAGTAAGGCCCCCAAATGCAAAAGTGTTCATTTAATTTATCCAGATTTGAATTAAGTGAAATAATACGTATAGAGCACTCCCAAATGGCCTAGTATTTTTATAAAAGTAAAATTCCATTTCTAAAATGTGGGTGGGTAAAAGGCGCGGTGGTAAGATGCCTCACTGATGGCAATTTGGTCGGGTTTCGAAGCAGCCTGCATTGTCTAGTCACACCGATGTACCAGGAAATGTCGAAAAAAATTATTTTACAACATGCATATGCTTTTATGCGTCCTTTTTAAATTCAGTACTGCCAATAAACTATTCATATATATATATATACAGGATGTTCGGAATAAATTTGACATGCTTATATTTGGTTATTTCTCTCCGTAGGTTTGAGGTATTGATGCACACTACGCATCATTTAAAAGCCTCTTCATTCATATACGTGATGACAGATAGAATGGATGACTGGAAGCCAGCTAAATCATGGAAGAGAATAACTTGTATCATGATTATTTGCGCCGGCCATCAGAATAAGGAGATTATGGTTGCTGCCCAATGCTTCCTAAACACTATAAAAACAATCAGGCATGAACTGTAGAATTGCAATGCAGACTACAAGGCTGTGGCTAGAAGAAAGTAAGATAACAGACGATCTGATTGCAGTTGTACAGCAGAATTCCTCGAAAATATGCAGAAAAAAGTGTTGGAGGACCCTGGCATTGGGATTCGGGCTTTGTCACGTGAATTGAATGTTTCAGCCTCTACCATGAAGCTTGCACTCAATGAAGACCTTCGCTACTACTCATACAAGCGTCGCAGAGGTCCCACAAAAGGCCCATGAATATTGTCTGACAAAGGCGAAGAATCTTCTGGAAAAAGTGAAACATCCTGCTAAACCATAAACAATCTGGTTCTTTTCCGATGAAAAAAGTTTTGTCAAGATCAAAAGCACAACACGCAGAATAACAGATGGGTTGCATACAGTCCAAAGGACATTCCTCGTGTCATGCAGACTAAATTTTTTCAAAACTGTGATGGTTTTCGGATGTATGTACTCTGAGGGTGATGTGATGCCTCCGCATTTATCAGAGAGAGTATCAGGTTGAATTCAGCTGCCTACGTGGCGTTGCTAAACACTGTAGTCATGCCCTGGATAACGCCCTGGGAAAAGTCAAAAATGGTTGTCGTCGAATTTTTACAACTACACCAGTCCAAATTATTGGCCTCTGGACTTCCCAGTACCTTAACTCCCTGGATAATTATGTATGAAGCGCTGTTGAGAAAGATACCAAGAATTAAGTTAGTTTTTGAGACTCTTCTCAGGAAAACTGTAACATCAGCTTTCTCCAGGTTCCGGAGCAGGATTGAGGCTCTGATCGACGCTAATGGCGGTTATTTTGAGTGAAACTTGATGACACTAGTGTAATTTCCGTGCCTGTTGAATGTTTTTACAATCAATCAAATTTTGCAGTTACTAATCACTTTTTCTTTTTTCTTAAAAAACTGTCAAATTTATCCCGAACACTCTCTCTCTCTCTCTCTCTCTCTCTCTCTATATATATATATATATATATATATAATATATATATATATATATATATATATACTAGTTGACATAAGCGTCTTCGCCAGATAATATATTACGGTTTGGATCACCAACCAGTTTTAATTGATAGAGAGTTTTCAAAAATTCCATCCATTTATCTTCTTTATCTAGAGGACAGTAAGAAACATATTTGAAAGAGTTTCTCTAGCTTCAATGGTTTTAATTACTCTGAGATGCCGACCCATTAGTAAGAGGCCTAAATTCAGTGGGTCTTTTTCTCTTAGATCGGTTTTGTCCCCCTACAATACTAGTGCCCCACCGATCTTAGTAATTTTTACCAAGCTAAAGAATATATTGATTTATGGTTTTCAAATAAAGTGTTGGAAAAAGGAAAACAGTTGTGTCCAGAATGTTGACTCGGTTCGTCGAATTGATTTCCATGGTATCACTCTCACCTTACAGTTGATTTACTAGACATTTAACAAACTTGCAGGACCTGTGGATATACCACATTATGATTATTTTATTATTACAATGTTCGATATGTTTAATTAAGAGCTATTGTAAATAGTTCAACACGTAAAAATATAATAATCTTGATTTAACTCTCCCGCTCTTTTTTTCTTCCTTTCCTTCTTTTCATTTTTTCATTATGTGTGATTCAAACAGATTAGCGTTATTGCGCACTCATCCCCTCTACTTTATTTGCTTCTTCCTTATTATATTTTTTCTCTGAGACATGTCCTTTTCTCCCCTTTTTTGCTTTACAATAAAAACAGAATGTCCTATTATTTCGCTGAGTGGACCTTACTCATAAGAAATAAGAATTCAGTGGATAAGCAACACCAGATAATCAGTATTTAGATTTTTGCATTTTATCTTGGACGATTTGGACACTCATTTTTAACTAGAGTGTGTTGCAAGATGATAACAGTCGTACAATTAAGGAACACGAGTATTAATATATAGATAGATTAAATATGCGACTATGACTAGTGTTTAAAAGAAAAGAAATTACAGAAATTAGAAAACCCAGGACATCATTAATTGAAAGACTGCCCTTGTGTTATTTCATCTTAATTGTTAGGACGCAACACATGGTTATTTTTAAGCGGAGGAAAATTAATTTGAATTCAAAGTGTTTCTTTCCCTTGACCGGGTGCCAAGAACAAAAAAGTCAAACTACCCAAATATTTACTCATAATCTAAGACGAAGAAACGATGTAATAATCCATTTCCCAAGCGTAAAGTGAAATACAAACAGCTTTGTCCGGGATTTGAACTCGGGTTGCTGATTCATCATCCCAATGCCGATAACCGTTGCGCTAATATATTGTTGATTTTTCGTTTGTTTTTTGTTTTTGTTTTTTTTTCCTTTTTTTTTAACCGCAACTCATTCGGGATTTATATGAGTCCATATTAATCTAATTTGTTTATGATTTTTACCTTTTTAAATGTTGCTTTTATTGGAAGTTCGCCCAGCGAAGCGCTTAAGTTTATTGCATCTGTAATCCAGGCGAATATATTAATATTTTAACGATTGACACAAAGTGAAATCAAATAAAAATACGAAACACAAAACGACAAAAAATAGAATCAAATATAAACAAATAAACAAACAAATAAACAAACAAATAAACAAACAAGTATCCGAATGAGGGAATGCGTTACAGGTTTTGCCATCCCGAAAGCATTCTCAGCTTCAAGTGATAAATCCTCGTTATCAATCAATATCATCCGGCGTTTCTTACAAAACCATTTTATTGTTGTTGTTGTTGTTGTTGTTGTTGTTGTTCTTCTTCTTCTTCTTCTTCTTCTTCTTCTTCTTCTTTCTTTCTTTCTTTCTTTTTTCTTTTTGTTTGTTTCTCTATTTCTTTCCTTTCTATCCTTTCTTCTTCTATCTTTCTTTCCTTCCTTTCTACTCTTCTTCTTCTTTCTTTCTTTCTTTTTCTTCTTCTTCTTCTTGCTGTTGTTGTTGTTGTTGTTGTTGTTGTTGTTCTTCTTCTTCTTTCTTCTTCTTCTTCTTCTTCTTCTTTCTTTCTTTCTTTCTTCTTCTTCTTCTTCTTCTTCTTCTTCTTCTTCTTCTTCTTCTTCTTCCTTTATTTGCCTTTCTTATTCTTCTTTCTTCCATTTTTTCTTCTTCTTCATCTTTCCTTCTTTCTTCTTCTTCTTCTTCTTCTTCTTCTTCTTCTTCTTCTTCTTCTTCTTCTAAGCCATTTTGGATTGTAGCGGTCAGAAAAGTGGTCGTTTCATTGAGTGAACACTTTCCAGTTTCTTCAGCTCAATTCAGTGAGACAGGCACTTCAGTTCAGAATGACAAGACTCTCGAAGGCGAGGAACGTTTGGCACAACCACGTGACCTAGACTGTGAACAATGGGTCATCATAAGGGGAGGAGGAATGCATTAGAACCCCCTCGCTTCGTTTCGATTGCCGTTTATTGTGCAGTGGTTCATCGCAAATCTCTCAGTCGTAAGAATAGGCTGTAGAAGAGCTCTACTAAAATATGTGTCAGTATGTCTGGCGTAAATATGTCACGTGTCTTGCAGAACAACCGCTAGTGCAGATGGTTCGAGAGACACTTTTCTTCGATTGAGAAACAGTGTAACAATATACTACAGTAAGTAAATACTAGTCGGGGTAAGTCTGAATAATAGGGAAAGAATGACAAGAGTCAATTAGTTAATTAAATATATATATGTATATATGTATATATATATGTATATAATATATATATATATATATATATATATATATATATATGAAAAATGAATGGAAGTGAATCCGACAGTGTGAAATAATATTTTAGAAAAAACAAACACATGATGTAAAATTCGCTGACAGAATTCTGTTTCGACCCTTTATTGAAGTGGTCTTCCTCAAGAGCGAGTTGTGTATGATAGAGAGAACGGCGAAAGTGGACCGTTATGAGACGAAAGTGGTGCAGATGAAACGTTCAATATTATAGCCGGAATTTTTTAAATTTAAATTTTTTTTTTTTTTTTTCAAAACAGAATACGCATTTTTTAAATTAAGAAAAAAAAAAATTTAAATTTAAAAAATTCCGGCTATAATATTGAACGTTTCATCTGCACCACTTTCGTCTCATAACGGTCCACTTTCGCCGTTCTCTCTATCATACACAACTCGCTCTTGAGGAAGACCACTTCAATAAATGGTCGAAACAGAATTCTGTCAGCGAATTTTACATCATGTGTTTGTTTTTTCTAAATATTTATTTCACATATATATATATATGTGTGTGTGTGTGTGTGTGTGTGTGTGTGTGTGTGTGTGTATGTGTGTGTGTGTGTTAAAAAAAGATCCGCTAAATCATTTGAATTTTGTTTTTCCAAAAGCTTTATTTATTTCACTTCAGCGAAACCTGTTTCTGATTTTAATATCTTCTTCAGGCTTGGTTGATATATATATATATATATATATATATATATATATATATATATATATATATATATATATATATATATATATTTAGTTTACAAAAAAGATATTCAGTACTTATATTGATTAACTGATGGATTTTAACGTCACGACAACCCGTCTAGAGTTATAATATACATATGTTCCTTATGAGTTACTATTTGTATTTTTTGTGTCGTTGTTTCTTAAGTATATTTTCCAGACGCTCCTATCGAATACGAATATTTTTAACAGATCCATTTGACCCATAGATAAGATCCTAACAGATCCTACCACTCCGATTCAGAGTAGACTTCGGAGTAATAGTACTACATACTCTCTAGATCGCCATAAATGGAGCCTTATCTAATACACTTTATCTAATGCAATTAAGTCACCCCTTAGTATAGATCTCCCCCACCCCCTCTATTTGGCATGAAATCACATTCTCATGCTTGTATTTCATTCTCTTTAGTTTTGATGCGACAATAAAATTGTTATTGTTAATTCATCGAGAATTGTTCTTGTATATATATATATATATATATATATATATATATATATATATATATATGTGTGTGTGTGTGTGTGTGTGTGTGTGTGTGTGTGTGTGTGTGTGTGCATACGAAGATATATCTTACGGTTACATAATTAACAAATAGTCTGTTAATTGTATACAGTAAGAGTAGCATATATTTTAAAATAACGGTTAGTGGAAAAGCATAGGAGGGATTATGGACACTTCATAACCTTATTTTTACCTATTCTTCCGGTTTACCAACATGAGCAGTGTGAAAAAAAGTTTAGAAAATCAGCCTATGGCGTGCCCCCTGAAAGAGACGGACCGTAATGGCCATGGTCTGTTCAATTTGCCAAATTCTCACACGCGTGTTGTTGATCTAGAATCGTAAATAAATAAAATGAGATCAAAACAAAGTCTTGCGTCATTAATCAAGAACAAAATAACAACACAAGACGTCGCAGAAAATAACCAAAGATCCAGCCAAGAAGATAGCAGCCCAAACCAGCCAGATAGCAGAGGATCAACCGATAGAGACAGCCAGTCCAAGCTAAGATGAAAGATAGCAAAATAGAAGAAGCAGAAGCTATGTGTACAACCACGGGTATACAGGTGTACTATATGTTAATAAAGTAGATGAGATAACAACTATAACAGAGCTAGCTAGAACTATCGAAGAAATAGAAGATAAGTACACGTCAAATTTTAGAATGGCTATGCAACAATAATACTCGCATGATTACGCTACAAAGCCTTAAATATTAATGTTAGCAGGGAATTGTGGTATGGTATTCAAAACGAAAAACTTATGAAGACCAACCTTCAGTTGTAGCTCATCCGATACAGGTGCTTAAAACTCGTATTGCATAGCTATTCTCATATCTATACGTATAATGTAGAGTATTGTATTATTTTAGAATATACCTGTATAGCGGTGGTTGTACAAAGATATAATGGATTTGGCTATCTTCTCTGGATTGGTAGATGTTATTCTCAGTTGGGCTGTATTTTCTGTACTTGATACGGGGACTTCTTGTGTTGTTTGTTTTTTAGTTAACTAACACAAGACTTTGCTTTAATTAGAACGATTCATTATTTTATAAGATCAAGATCAAATCAAATACGCGTTTGAGAATTTACTTTCAACGGACGGATCACCATTGTGACCATCCTGTTCAACACACAGAAAAAATCTGACTTTCCTAAACTCTTTCTCCTGGCAGGTCAATATATGGTTAAAAATCTCTATGATTTTTCCAGTGTTTATTTTTTTTGTTTGTTTGTTTCACAGCGGTTAGTTTTGGATTAAGCTTGTACATAACCGATTAATTATGTAACACTAGTAGGGAGCAATTGTTTGATTTTCATTTATTGCTCATTCCTTTCTTTGTAAATTCAGTTCTTCTTCTTCTTCTTCTTCTTCTTCTTCTTCTTCTTCTTCTTCTTCTTCTCTTCTTCTTCTTCTTCTTCTCCTTCTTTGTAGTCCATTCGCAGACTACGATGACCTCACTCAACATGGAGTGAAACTTGTGTGCGAGATATCTTAAGTGTAAAGAGGGTGAAGCGACCACAGTCCAATGCCTTAGTAGACCAGCAGTTGGACCTGTGACAGAAGAAATTTCGAGATGACTCGACTGCTAAGCGATGACAGGGTACTGCCTCGGGTAGAATCGAGTCATTTCCTGAGTGGCAAGACTCCCCGGAAGCCCCAAAGGTTGTACCCTAACACCAGAGTATTTATGTGGGTTGTATTACCCCAATCCTACTATTGCCTGTGTACATGGCTGTTGGCTCCTCTGTAAATTCAGTATCGATTATTTTTTAATACACACCGTATTATGAATGTTTGATAGTCTGTTATTATAATAGACTTTATAGTTTATGTGTTTAAGGTCCTAATATTTTATTAAAAGCCAGGCTTAAAGCAGCTGAAATCAATTTATATTTTTGTTTACTAAACTTTTAATCTTTAATCAAACATTTATTGTAATTTTTCTTTTGTCTCTTTTTCGTTTATAGAATTTTGTTTTTCAGAAAATTTTATCGAATTACTTTATAATAAAAGTTTTAACAATAAAGTAATCTATTCATAGTTTAAAAACGATTTTCGCAAAATTTCGCTATCAATCAGGACGAGACGTCATTTTTACAAAAGCCAAGTTATATGAATCAGAATATCAACTCAAGCTAAATTATTTTTGTTTTGTTTTGGCTTTTTTTTTTCAGGAGGGAGGGGATGGTCTGTTGAATAATGAAGAGACTGGACAAAATAAAATGGCTCTTGAAAATTGAACAAGAAAGAATTTCAACAAAGTAATTCGTCACAGACAGGTTATCAAAAGATAAAATGTCTATGATTTATTTTCTATTAGATCGCTGCGTTAAATAGGATAGAGTTTGAGTGGAAGATTGTGTAACATTTCAACCTTTAATTCAGGGAGAAATTTATTACTTATTATGGTTATGAGCGTATGAATAAGGGGGGGGGTAAAAATAATCAAATTTCAATATAAACTAAAAATAATAGAATATCAATTGCAATGAGAATCTATTCGTCTGATTTTTAGAGATAGGGTTTGCTAATTTGTATTATTTGGATTTTTCGGACTATTGTCCCCATCTTTATTGTTATATACACAACATTTCTGCAGATGTGCCCTCCAGACCTCTTCAGATGTTTCTTGTCAAATTCAGGAACCTTCATGGAATTTCCAACCGAACCCTTTATTCAATCCACTTAACAAAGCTTAACACTTGTATCCGTTCATACTTAACACCATCGTGTCAATAACCTTTGGAAACGTATTAATTTAAATATTCTCCCTTTAACTGTGTAAATAGTAGGTCAGGCTGGACTCTTTAACTATGGTATGGCAACCGCTCAAGAGGGAAAACAATGCATTCAAACCGGTTAAACGCTTAAGTAATAGACCCTGTGTCACATCCTGCTTGTTCAGGGGGTTGGGTAAATACACATGACCACGCTAGTTAGCAGACGCCCAAAAGAACTAGAGACTACATACTGCCTACGGGCTGATGTCGAGAAAGAGACAAGGGAATATTTGCTGTCCTCAGAAGTTTAAGTTTAAGAAATATAATTGGATATTTTATTGAAATAGAAATACTAATGAAATTAGATACGAACACTAACAAGATTACCCTTATTTTTACTTTTTTTTCTAATTGATTTCAATATAAAACTATACATAGGATTGCTTTTAATACGTTTGAGAATGAAACCATAATATTAGAAATCAATAACACCAAATAATCATTTATAAAACCCGGCTTTGTTAAAACCGGTATGCAAATTATTCACACCATATACTATGTAAACTTCTTCTATTTCTTAATGATATATAATACATATTGCAAGATTTTAAACACATTAGTAATATGAGTTGTTTTAAGGAAAATCTATCTCAACTTCAGTAGCTAATAAAATGCTAATTAAGATTAAACAATGATTTATTTAATAACAGCTGTGATTATAACGTAAATATCTAAGGGAATCGTGACGTTGATGGTAACGTAGTTTCCGTCATAATCTCCATTATGATAAGCTATATAGCTTTCGTTTTGTTTTTTTTATTTCTTTATTCCGTACCAATAATAGTAGGAACAATACCAAATGCCTTCACTCTATGTGACTTCATTCAATGCAATGTTCTCTTCCAATCGCCGAAGAAAGAAATAGTACGAATTCGGAAGAATTTTGATATTATAGCTGAATGCTTCGTCTAACAATTATGTGTTATCGAAGAAACTACATTTTTTATTCTTCCCAGAGCGTCTGTCGTCACTATTTCAACAAAAAATAAATGTAAGTCATATTTGTATTTGTTTACTCCCCTCAGCTTCTTTGGGTGTCTATACAAGTTATAAGCCTGAATCAGGATATATATATATATATATATATAATATATATATACATATATAATATATATATATATATATATATATATATATATATATATATATATATATATATATATATATATATATATATATATATATATATATATATATATATATATAAGAGAGAGAGAGGGGGCGGAGATAAAAAAAATTACACATCAGTAGAATGTATATTGTCTATTGTTTGACAATAGCCGATAGCATGACACGATAGGTTAAAAAAAAGTTTATTACTATCGAGACAAAAAAGAAGGATTTCACGAAGAAGTGTCAATATATGATATTATTTATTCATTTTCCTCATCACCGCAAACACATACTAACATTTAAACACACATGCATACACTCACATTCCACACAAAGATACACACACACTCTTACATACATGCACACAGCCACATAGTTGCAGAGCCACAAAATCACATATTTACACTATATCTAGAGTTTGATTTATGCAACACAAGACCAAGATTAGAAACTTTTAAGAAGGTGATTGTGTAGCGTGAAAGTTTCTAGTGGGGAGGGCTTGCTTGTCAACGTTTTCAATTATCTGCTCTTTTAGCTGGGCTCGAAAAAACAAATTTTACTCATCTATTTACTCATCTAATCAAGCTTGCCCTGTCGGTGGGATTTAGACCATGCAGACTACATCACCTGTAGAGGGAGTTATCCCCTCACAAAAAAGGGAGTGTCCTGAATATGATACTGAACTGCATCGATATTTTTTCAACGATCGTCTAAATCACAATATATGTATTTACCCAACCCCTCTGGACGTGCAGGATGCGACATAAAGTCAATTTTAACTTGTTTGAATTCGGAATTTTCCTTCTCCTAGACCGGTTGTCATACCAAGGTTAAAGGACCCAACTTACCCACTATTTATGCATAGTTGGATTAATACCTTTCCTTAGGGTATTAGCGCTATGCAAAGTGCAAACAACTCGTCCACATTTGAACTTGGGTCGCCTATGACGGTAACAATTGCAATTATAATATTTTATAAAGCACCCGTAAAGACAATGGAATTTTCTCTGTTTTAAAGTTTATAGTTATAATATATTACACTGTGTAGACTTTACTTAATTTTGGCTAGTAATTTATTTTTTTTAAATATGCAAAATTTATTTTGTTATTTTTATGTAAACAAAATTGTCCAATTCAGTGATATGCAAATGGATCACCCATCCCGCCCAGAAGACAGAACATAGTATTAATTAACAAGAATAAAAGAACTAGTCATCTAGTGAATGATACTATTTCAGTTGACTAGAGATGGAAAAGATCCAAGTATTTGTTTATACTTGGATCTTGACAAAAAGCCAGAAAAATCTATGGTAGCTGAAGGTGACGATGATACCAATTGTAGTTTTAGCTCTTAGAACATTCCTCAATCAACTAGAAAAAGAAACTGGCGGAATTGGAGATCAGAGGAAAGTCAAAACGACTGTTACATAATTCATGGATAGCCTATGAATTATGTAAGTAAGCTAAATTTTGATCGAAGTTCGTTGAAGATTCAAATAACGAGGTTAAATAGAAAGTTAGCCGGCAAACTTATTGACAGCATTTAACGTCGCGCTGACCTGTACGCCACTTCTGATTGGCTGAGGGAAGGCGTAAGAAAAGATACTTAGGCAGTTGCTGGTCATTAGTCAAGAAGAGCGGACGCAGGTGTCCCTCGCTCTAAGATGCCGACACTCACAGCGCGGTTAAAATATTTTCGGTTGGGGTTTACTCAAATAATAAAGTCTACAAAAAGCCTTGCTTCGTTATTAACAAACAAGACAGGCCAGCCCGGAGAAATCGACCGTGAGGAAAATGGGCACTGAACAAGTAAGAAGCAGAAAGGTAATAACCCATCATCCTCTCATATCTCTCCTCTCGCCATTTATATATCCAGTATGGAAAGGGGTATATTACACGACCAATTGGCTGCTCACGTAAATCCCTAACATCTATATGATTTTCCCGACTCTCCCTATTGTTCCGATGGCAATCCCGCCCAACCTTTTTCTAGAAGGTAGTGGGGGAGGGTTATGATTTTTGGGATATGACGTTCATCTGGTGGCGTGGTTCAAATTATGGAGCACTTGGTAGTACCCCTTCACAGATAAAAAAAAAAGTTTTTAAAAATGTGTTTAAATATAAGTTTTAAAAAATTGAATATGCAACAACTTCTGCTTGAAATAACCCGATGGTTGATATGCCATAAAATGTAACTAACTAACCAACCAACCAAAAGTTTATCAGCTTATATAAATGAAGTAGCATATATGTACAGCCAAATGTTATTTATTAATCTTTATAACTACAAAATGGTAATTAAGATATGTTGCCCCTTCCTAAAAAGAAGCACTGATATAACCATGGATCACAGTTACTACGGGAACCTCATGGCTCATCTTGTATTAAAGTAAAGCATTCTAAAAAAAGAAAACCTTAAAATAATGCTCAGTAATTGCTCTGAGAAAGACACCCGGTGTAGTTGTTACCGAGCTAGATTAGTAGACCATTGTTAGTGAGCTTGATTCTCACTGGGTATTCCATACTTCAGGTCTTGTGCTAAATCAAAGCTAAGCTTAGTAAATCCAGGATGCATCAAGTAGAATAATGGTAAGTGAGTTAGATTTGGAGATCATTGTTAGTGAGTTCGATTCTCACTGCGTCTCGTTTACTTCCAGCCTTCTGCCAAAACTAAGTGTTGTGTGTAAGTTATCAAATAACAACATTGAAATCCGGAAGAAAGTATTACCTTTAATACAAATATATGATAAAATAGAGTACAGCACGCAGTTTTTCCATAACAGTAATTAAATCTCTGTAGCAATTATCTACTTCTCGACTACTCGACTATGTAGTCCGTATTATTTATGTTTCATTGGATGTGTGCAACTTATTTTAGGGGAAATATATTCCCTTACAACACTAAGATAAACTTATTAAATAACTAAAAGTAATTGCACTATTTTCGAGCAAAATATTCTTATTTTCTTATAATTAAAGTTAACGTAACTTCAAAGAAAATATTTAAATTATTTCATTTCAACTTTTTTCTTAAGAAGCCGTAAGGAAGTCTAATTTTTGACAGTGGCATATAGCCATATTGTCACCGGAAGATCATTTAATTAAAAATGACAATATAGTAAAATTGTTCATATTCTCAAATTTAATATGGCTGCTAAATATGTAGGTAGAGAAACGCCCAGAGAATTTAAAGTGTATTTCAAGGTTTTCTCTGAGTTAACGTACCCTCTACCAATTTCATTTTAAAATAAATTTCAATAAAATCGATCATAGAATTTGAATAAATTTTAAAGCAATTTTTGTGTCATATTTTTATAGCTGTGAATTCGGAAATTTTTTATCTGTTTTTGTACGTGACATTCACATTTTAAAAGCTCAATAATAACGTAACCGGTCGAATGATACTGAGCCGTTCTGTTTTTCAACTAATTGCTGATTGCTATTGTCACAAGGAAACAAAGAAACGAATCTAATTGCTAAGGGCTGACTTGGTCGCTTCCTCTGTGTTCTTCCAGTTTTTTATGTTCTCGTATTGTTCACTCTTCACAGAGAACATTTTTCAAATTACACATTATTTAATGGATTTCCTTCCTACCAAAAAAAAAATACTATGAAGAAAAGTTCCCGCAAAAAGCATGTTTCATTTCTTCATAGTGTAAGAAGGATGAAAAGCAAAACGAAACAAAAAGAAGAAAACCAACAAAAAAGAAAGATAAAACAAGCGGGTTCCTAAATTTTTCCATTTTGAAAGCGAGGCTAATTAATTGTGGGGGAAATGAGGGGATATCTCTGACAGTTTAAAAATGGATGCGCTTTTTATATAAACAGGTGTATGGATTCTGTTAAAAAGCTGGGGGAAGTAACCAAGTCAGGAATATGTCTCTTTAAAATGGAATTATTGGGTTCCTTGGTACTAGTGTCCCCACTTACAAATGTTCGATAATAGCATTAGTATATCCGTGATATACTAACATGAATAAACTGAAGGAAAGAAAAGATAAGCTTATTTATTTAGAGAGAACCGGCTCAGTCGCCAGAGGATCCGCTTCAGAATTGAAAGGGACCGGGTTTGATACTGGTCCCTACCAACTCAGCGTATGAGTAGCACAGATTGCGTAATCCGTTCTGAGCGGTAAAGTGGGGAGCTAACGGTAAGTGTGGTGCTCCTTCTCAGAAAAAAAACAGTCTTCTTAGCGCTACTAACAAAAAAGAGGATAGACTCCCTCGCTTTCCGATTGATACCAAAAATAGATCACTCAATCAACTATACAAAGATACCTTTTATATATCCATAATACATATCGTATTGAAAAAAACGTATTCCAACAGATGATATCTGCATATATTGTTCTAAGAAAAACAGTATGTGAAAGGGGTACAAAAACATAAAATGTCTTACTTAAAATAGATGTGGGAGTGGCAATGATCAAAATTATGCTGCTTTTACGTTTCAATAATGAGGAAAGGGACAACGTCTTTACTGAACAAAGAACACATGTAAAAGAGAATTATTATTATTATCCGCACATTGCGGACTGTTATACTTATCTTGGTTGTTATACTCACAATCTTTCAGCCGCTGTAAGTTTTAATATAATGAAATATATTAAATTAGAAAGACTAAACAAATTAGAAAAGAACAAATCTAAAAAGATTACATTTATTTTAATCTTATTTTACTTAGTTTCTATACAAAATCATACATTGGGGTGATTTTAATACGTTTTAGAATACAATAATAATATCAGAGATAAATAACACCAAGTAATTATTTATTAATCCCAGTTTTGTTAAAACCCGTGAGCAAATTAACCACACCATATATTATGTAAACTTTTATTTTATAGACACTTTGGAGGATTTTAAACTTATTAATAATGTGGGCTGTTCAGAGGCAAATCTAACTGAGATTTTCATAGAGACATCGTTAATAAATAAGATTTGTTCTGTGTATTAATGATTTGGATTATGTTAGATACTCATTGATAAACTTACGCAATTCTTGGGGGTATTGTGACGTAGTTTCGGTAACAGACAGACACCGAATCTTAATTATAATTAGATTTGTTTGCCAATTTTTAAACATAACCAATGTAGGTAACACCTGCAATCTAGAGTAAACAAGACAACATGTAGGAATCTCACAAGAAAATAATCTGACGTGTTGATAGAGAAAGAGCGTATTTGTTTGGTTCCTTCGTATATTACAGTGGCGGCCAAGCCGCGGCTTGCAAGACTCATGCCGTTCTTTGAAATTTAAGATGCGGCTCGTGAAAGTCTCTTGAGATTGCGATTTGAATTCAGATGAAGAGACGTGTGGCTTGTTAAAATAAGAACTCGGGAAAACCAAGAAGCCATTCCAAAAAGCTGCTCATTCTGTAGTGATCTATTGAGTAGACAAATTATATAGACGAATAAAATATGGGAACCAATAATTAAAACGGCTAAATCAAATTGTTTTTTTAAGTAAATTACTTTAAAAATGAAACTGATGTCATTGATTTTTACGCCTCAAGTTGTACAGGAAACGCCAATAAACATAAATGATCTTGATTCTTATTGTGAGACATGTCCAAAACCGATGGTAGCCCATCAATTTGTAATATTACTTCCAGGTCCACTCTGACTCGAAGTGGTAATGTCTGTTAGAGTCCTGTCTATATTTTATACCAGCATATATCTAAAAATCTAACTTATAGTTATTCATATACATGAATCCAGTAGTAGTAGTAAATCATTGCTGGATGTGTGTTAGGTTTCAGTGGTCAACCTGTTTGAGTTGCTATTTTTGTAGGAATGAGAGGTGATGAAAACGTATCTGGTTTTGCAGGAAAACTCAGAAGAAAAAAGAACTTGTCATCTGATGAAAAAAAAAAAAACGCTAAAAGACAAACTAATATTTGAACATTGCCAGAGAATTAAAATACTGAAAAACATTACGGTTACTGTGGTGCTAATTGTAGTCGGTGCCATCGGAGCCGTCATTAATAGTTTTGAAAAATATGTCTAATAATAATAATATATTTGCACTCAATTGCATGATTTCACGTATTCTTATAAAATAAAAAGTATGTTCTGGTTTATACATAGATGGGACTCTAACAGACATTACCACAACGAGTCAGAGTGGACCTGGAAGTAATGTTCATATTGAAGGGTTACTATCGGTTTGGGATGATTAGTGTAAAAAATAGATTTGAATTCAAATGTTATTTAAATTCAGACCTCGACCGTTATAGATTTGATTGACATTTAATAACTTCAGTCTGTAGCAAGGCGAACTGTGAGAAAAGAAAGAGGGGGGTTTTATTTAGTCAGTTGGCTGCTAGACGTGATAATGTAAAGATGTACCCAGCCGGGTTCACCATGCGTGGTTAATTTCCGGTGATTAGAATTAAATAAAAAATGTGATTCACAAAATAGAAAATCTTGACTTTCTCACTAAAACCACAACTATGGCATCAATTAAGAAGTCAGAACCAAAAGTTGGAAGAAGCCGACTGAAACAAGAGACTAGACCAGGCCCTGAAGAACTAAGAAGAAATACTAGTCAACTTACAGGTGAAGATAGCTACTCATATGCTCACCAGTAAGAGTACACATGAAGATAACTACTCCAGACCACAGAAAAAGTAAGTTCAGAAGAAGATAAGATTAAATATGAGAAACACAACCACGAGTATCTCCCACATAATATAGATATACCGTCAACATGACGGTCTACGTAATAAGATGGTATACAACAGTAATATCAATGAATGGATACTCCATATTCTCTAATTCTCCAGAATTGTAGCCTCACCATCAGATGCATTTTAATGTCATGCACAGGACATCCGCTTTTGACAGTGGGTCTTAACTACTCTGCAAGGGATAAAGTCAAATTCTAAACAAGGGAATTAAAACACTTATGTGGTCATAGGCTGAAGATTTTAAAAATGAACATATCTATTTGTGATTTTTCAATGTGGTTTAACTTCTTCCTTATTATATGACTCATCCTTATCTTGATGTGCCACACCGTCATATAACCGTTTCTTTGTTTGTTGGCTCGTATATCTATCACTTCCAATTCGACTTCAAAAGTGTTATACATTTTTGCCTCGCAAATTCTGTCTGTGTCTGTATTTTTAATCGAAAGTTCCTGTTTGTGCTCAGCTAAATATGATTGTCTCAGAAAAAATCGATGGATGGATTTGAAGGCGTCTGACCTCTGGCTTCCAACGGGTATATTTAGAAACCTATTTGCTCAACTGCCTCAGCCATATCTATTACATTTCCTTTAATCCACTTGAACCGTGAAATTGTTCGTTTCCGGTCTACGCATTAATCCAGTCGGGAAAAACACTCACACTGAATATATAACATCTGAAACAACCCCCTAGTTCTGTTTTGTTTCTTTGCTTTCAGTTTCTATGTGTCTCTACGCGCTTTTGGTCTCCTCTTGTAGGTTTCACCTCAAAATCGGAGGCACCACTCTCTGCAATCAAAAGTAAAACAAAAATATTTTTAAAAAACACAAAGAAAAAACAGAAAAAAAGCTTTTTCGTTCTGATGTTATAAATGCGTATATTGCATCTGATAAAAATGTTTGCTATTAAACATTATCAAAGACAAGAAAATAGACGTGGTCTTTTTTGTTTAAATCATAGACCAATATTTTTCCCTGCCCACGCATAAAATATCTCGCAAATTCTCGCATTTAGACAGTGGTATAATATTTGCAAGCAACGAAGAATTATAGGGTGATTCTTACAGGAATATTTAGGGTAGCACACGGCATCCATGCGTAGTTCCCATCTTCCTTTTTCTTCAAGATTTTCTTCTTTTATTTATTTTTTTTTTTGTTTAAATCCTACACCAATATTTTGTCCTACCCACGCATAAAATATCTAGAAAATTCTCACAATTAAATATTGGCACAACATTTGCGATAAATGAAATTATAGGGTACTGCTTAAGAGGATTTAATAGGATTAATAGGATTGTTTAGGATAGCATACTGCATCCTTGTGTAGTTCTTATCTAGCCTTTTTCTTCAAGCTTTTCTTTAAAGTCCTAGTGGTGCAGCCATACAGTAGCAAAAACACGTCTACGGCTCAGCAGATTTCTTAATTTATCTTGTACGAGGTTTCCATATGATCTTTTAATAACAGACCATGTGTTTCCTGCGATTATATTGACATCGCTTTCTGCAGTGTGAAGTGTGAAGTGTGAAGTGTGTGTGTGTGTGTGTGTGTGTGTGTGTGTGTGTGTGTGTGTGTGTGCAATAGTATGTATATATATATAAATATCAACACTAATATCTCTCTATCTTCTATTATTATACTAAAGCTGAGATTTTCAACTTTTGATCCTTAAAGGCTTTTTTACTGGTGACCTTACTGACACGAAATTTATACCATAGTATACCTTAGTTTTAGTATTACTAAATGTTTGAAAAAAGTTCCACTTTCATTAGTTCTAATTAGTCGTAATTTGCAATTAAATAAAAAAACTGACCCATCTCTGTCTTTACATTATACATAACTTTCTTTTCCCCTCTATATGCGACTGAAGGGGGGATGAGCGTGATTAACAGAGACACTCTTAACACCCAACCGCAATAAAATTCTAATGTCCATTTCAATTTAAAGTATTCAAATTCGTTGAAAAATCCGTGTTCTTTTAAATACAATTCAGACCACCAAAACTCAGGGAAATATCCGATTTTAATTAAATTTTCAGTGTTGATTTAGCAATGAATTAATTTATTTTATTTTAAAACTTTCTGATTTTTTTCCGGTAACTTAACTTTGACCTCCCTGTTTTTATGGTGCAAAATATGGGTGTGTATGTGATTGATACTATTTTCTGCATAAATAAAAAGACTAAAGACAGAAGGTGTGATAGAAGTTTTTTTTGTACTCTTCGCGGAGAACCGTCCCGGCCACCTGCCTCAAAAAATGCTTGCCGGTGGCTGCTAAAAAAGAAAACACCAGCTACGATTGAAGTCTGTAGCTGAAGCGGTGTTACTTGAATAAAAAAACTCGGGTTAGAGTTTGGGTTTAGGGTTGGGGTTGGTGTTTAGGGTTAGTTTAATGGGAAAATAAATAATTTGGGCTCTGTTTTTTCTAACCCAGAAAAACAGAACCCAGAAATTTTGTAATAAAACTGTTAATTTTAACTAGGGGTAGGATTAGGGTTAGGGTTTAGGGTTGGGGTTGGGGTTGGGTTTTCGGGAAAAACGCCCTTAAGCTGGTTGTTTTTTGTTTTTTTGTTTGTTTTTTGTTTTTTGCAAGTGACACCGCTTCGTCTACGGACTTCAATTGTAGCGGGGGGGGGTTCAGCAGCAACCGGCTAGCATTTTTTGAGGCAGGAGGTGGGATGGTTATCCGCGGAGAGTACCGTTTTTTAAAAGAATCTGCTCGAGTAGTAAATAAGTACCGAAAATCGAAAAATAAAATGAAAATAAAAACTAAAAAAATCATTTTTGGAGTATTATTTGGGTAATCTTTGCGGAGTTCTGTCCTGGAATCCTGCCTCAAAAACTGCTAGCCAGTGACTGCTGAGAAAAAACACCAGCTACGACTGAAGTCCGTAGCCGAAGCGGTGTAAAAAACTGGGGTTAGGGTTTAGGGTTAGGGTTGGGGTTGGGGTTTAGGGTTATTTTAATGGAAAATAAATAAATAATTTGGGTGACCCAGGAAAAACAGAACCACAAATTTTGTAATAAAACTTAATTTTAACTAGGAGGGGTTTAGGGTTGGGGTTGGGTTTTCGGGAAAAACGCCCTAAGTTGGGTTCTTTTTTTTTCTTCTTTTTTTCAAGTGATACGGCTTCGGCTACGTAATTCAATCGTAGCTGGTGTTGTTTTTTCAGCAGTCTGCGGCTAGCAGTTTTTTTAGGTAGAAGCCCAGGACGGAACTCTGCAAAGATTACCATTATTTGTATTATTCAGACTATTGTCCTCATCTTCATTGTTATCTGTACAACGTTTCGGCCGATGTGCCCTCCGGCATTCTTCAGGTATTTCTTGTCGGAACCTTCTTGTAATAGGGAGCCATCACGGAACTTTGAACTTAACCCTTTATTCAGCCCACGGGTGTATCCTGTTCTCATTCCACTAACCATAGCTGGGGTACAGGTGTTAAGCTATGTTAATTATTATTCTATGTTACTGCTGTCCCTGACCAAGATTGAACATGCAGTCAAGAGGTAACTGTCATTTAGAACTGTCTTAACCTAACTCCTTTATCTACTAGGTTATGTGTCTAATTGGACAATCCAGTGTGATTTTTTTTCACTCGCAAAAGTTACAATTTATTTTGTAAAAACGGATTTTAAGCAGCGTCTTGGCAGGTATTTTGATCGAAATTGACCGAAAACATCGTTTTAAATGTATCAAAAATAAATTACATGTGTAATATTATTTTGCTTTTTTACTGATGCTCATTATGTTACTTTTTCGACTGAATCGTTTTAATGAATTTTAATTCGTTTTTAAAATGAAAAGCAGGCGATATTTTGGCAGATCCTACTCTTTTTCCTAATCCCAATCATATAGCGAGAGCTTAATGGGTGACTTTTTGTCTAGTATATATATATATATATATATATATATATATATATATATATATATAATATTAATATATTATATATATATATAATATATATATATATATATATATATATATATATATATATATATATATATATATATATATATAGTCATCCAGAGACAGTCCAGTTTCGATGTATCACGCCTCTTCAATGCAGCTAGGCTTAGCCGGCTACCTCCAGCCGGGATCAAAACCTGACCGATTTTTCATCAGTCAGTCCCTAACCACTAGGCTATCGGTTCACCCGCTAGCGGAAGGGACAATTTTACAGATAAATACATGTATACGTATATGTGTAAAGGCCGCCAGAGAATTTGATCCGTTTTTATTTTGGTAGGGGGAGCCTTGCAATTTGTGTGTAATCGGCACCCCACCCACTCTCTCTCTCTCTCTCTCTCTCTCTCTCTCTCTCTCTCTCTCTCTCTCTCTCTCTCTCTCTCTTTAAACATTTTTGACAAACTGACGGTCCCTGGAAGCAGTGTTTTAAGATACCAAAACACTTATGCAACCTTTCTCCGTTTCTTCGCTCTTAGTTACCTAAAATGAATTCCCAAAATGTAATACAATTTGTTTTACTTAATAACGGTCATCATCATCGTATAGCAAGAATTCCATTGACTTTGGCACATAATATCCATCTTTAGATGCCATCGTTGTTGGTAAGACCCCATGACAGCACCCAGTGTCCATACAGTACTGGCGAACATAAGTTTTGGTTTGTCTGTATACATTTCTATCTCCATATGAGAACGTCCTTACTTCTCCAGCAGTGTCTATCAGGTCTTGTTTGTCTTGTTTGTATGGGTTGTGTGATGGGTAACGAGTAGTCATATGGCTGCAGTTATGTAATATGCTTTTACCAGGATTTGTTCAAAACAGTATGTAACATCCTTGTGTAGTAACCATCTAGCTTTGTCCCCAAGCTTTTCATTCAAGTCCGAGTGGAATTGGTTATATTTCAAAATAAAGAGTGCTCAATATCGGTGATGGAGCATATGTAGATCTAAGTTAGAACAACAAGCGCCATTGACTCTGTGTCTACACTATTCTAACTTAGATCTGCATATGCTCTATCACCGATATTGAGCACTATCTATTTATAAACATAGCAACCATACGATAAAATGCAAAAGCAGTGCTTCTCGAAATTTGGTTATTCAAGGGAGAAACGATCAATTGTTTTGTTAAGGAAAATGTTGGAAGTTCTTTTTTATTTGATATGGATTTTTAAAAATGCTCTATTTAACGGAACATCAGAAATCAGTCTCCTATTTTTTAGACATTCATGGTGAAGATTATTCTGACTTTGTAGATGATTAAAGTTTTTTTGTTACAGAACTCTCATTTTTTGTTGTTGTTGTATTCTATTGTATTTTTTGTTTGTTTGGTTTGATTCTAGTGATAATCTGTTTTTTATCAAATGTTTTTTTTCTGTTTTCTTTTCTTTTGTTATGTTTTATTACAGTAACAATGTAGGATATTTTCACTATTCTGATTTCGCGCTTTGTATATACAGTAACCTTTTTTCCTATAAAAAATATATAAAATGCCTTTGTAATGTACTCTTATTTTGCTTTTTACACACAATGATTGCTGCTATTGTGAAAGGGATGCCGTGATGTTTTTTTACTACATCTAACGTGCTTTTGCGGTGTTTTGTAATGTATTACTAGACTAATTTTTTATAAACTTTAATATTTTCTGCTATAGCTAAAATTATTTTCTAATTTTTGTACTAACCTTTTGTTAATCATGTTTTAACGGTCATAAAGTGCAAGATTAACGGTGTGAACATATAATTATTCAAAAGAAGAGTCATAATTTAATTTTTCTTAAAGGAAATGTTGAAAGGTTTTGATTTAGTTTAGATAGTGTTGGCTTCAAACAAAGAATCCAATAAAGACAAGTAATTTCTGATTTTTC
This sequence comes from Doryteuthis pealeii, assembly GCA_023376005.1. Lineage (NCBI taxonomy): Eukaryota > Metazoa > Mollusca > Cephalopoda > Myopsida > Loliginidae > Doryteuthis > Doryteuthis pealeii. Next base: position 84,386,515 of record CM042161.1, on the reverse strand, counting down.
AAAAAAATATACCGTATTTGACGCCATATTGAACACACTATATCGTATTAACTTTGGAAGAAAGAAAGCGTTTTTATTATTCAGTTTAAACAAAGCTATATTTTAAACCCATTTAAAGAACTGATTTTTGATTGGGCTAAAAGTTTAACATTTCTTATGCTATTGATATGTTTATGCAAGAAAGCCTGTATTGAAGTCAGTAAGTCTACTGTTGGTTTGAATAACAGCAGCTAACTAAGTACAACTTATATTTGAAGTGAGCACATTCATGTACTCACTCCAAATTCTTTATTAAAAAAATATGAAGTGAATACATGAGTGTGACATCACGACTCGGCATATAGCCGGAAGGTTTAGTTTTTTGTGGGGAGGGTAACAAAGCTGGTCATACCACTACATGGATCTATTTAGCTAGGTTCACTCACTGACCGATCCATTCAAAAATAAACCTGGCATTCTCTCCTTGCACAGCCTACTTGCACCAAAATACCACTTTCGCTCTATGGCTTTATCCTACTTAAAATTTTCCTTTCGAATGATTTAGGATTTTAAGCGTATGTTCGCTTCATATGATTTAAGAGAGATCCTCCATCTCTCTTAAATCATTTGGTTATGGTAACAAAAAACAAAAGATTCCCAAGAAACTGAAAAGTGTAACAAAATAAAATTGTTGGCCATTTTGGTTACCCCCTTTCCCTCTACTATTGTATAGGACCGCCGACTGTCTTTCGGTCTTTTCAAGGTTCAAAAGCAAGCCGATTGGTTCTTCTAAGATGGGAGTGGGTGTCCCTAGAGGGGTGTTGGTGAAAAAATTGGGGTTTCTCTATAGGTGGGGTGTGTTGGATTAACTAGAAAAAACTGACTTTCCAGGAATAAATATGCTAGGGTAAGATGGATGGGTTTATAAAAAACTGGGGTTTGGGGTCCTGGATATGTCCTAAGTGAAAAAATTGGGGTCATGATCATTCAGCCACCTAACTAGAAGGGGCTATGGTGTATGCAGTTTTTAGGCTTTGCCTTTTGATGTCTTTTTTTTTCTTATTTTATAGACTTTGGTTGTCTATCTAGGGGTGGGTCCCGAACAGGTGACACGTCAGTGTTGGCCATGATGAAGGGCAGGGAACAATGTTTCTACTCTTGCCCCCGATCTTACATCATGCTTGCAGCATTTATCCACCTTTCGTTGAATGTCATGGGTTCGAGCATCCTCCTGTCGCACCTAATCTTTACCCCAAGCTGATGCTTGAAATAATAGTTCAGATCCTGGCAGGAGAATTCCCCGTCCCCATGCAATCCCTTGTTTCGCGTTGACCATATCACCATTCTAGCTACGGCTAGTATAGCGAAAAACACCTTTCGTTTTTCTCCGGTAAACGGCGGACTGACATTATCCACGACGTAACCAACATCGAGCGGCACCCACTGATTGGGTGCGATACGGGCCGTCACCTCGTTTACGTACTTCCAAAGCGAACTAACCTTGTCACAGTGGAAAAAGGCGTGCTCAGCCGTTTCTTCTAAAATCAGAAGCGTTCGCTTTGTATTGCACGCTTGCGAGCGGCGGCGCATTCCGAGTCAGTTGCCAGGTGAGGAAGAACTCGGAATTGTTCATAAATCCAGCACCTGGCGCCCAATTCCATTGTGAGCGGACTTCCTCCAACGACGAGCCGTGCCGCTCCACGAGCGGATCCAAAACGGACCCCTCCACTAATGCCTGATATAGTGTCCTTCGAGGCCATGAGACGTCACTAGACTCAGGTAGTCTTCGAAGGGCGTCACGGCATTCGAAAAGAAACCGTTCAATCCGCCGAATTCTGCGGGACCGTGGGTTCATGTCCGGGAAGGTGGCCCGGATCCGTGCCGACCACGCGGTTTCGGTGCGTAACGATCGATTCAGAAACGCCAGCCTCGGCATCCCCAAACCTCCATTACAAGGCCGCCAGAAACAAACCTGCCTACGTACCATTGGCCGGCGCCCCCCAGAAAGCGGAAAAAGGCTCGTTCAAGTGCCAATAACCGAGTCGTAGGGAAGTACAGACAACCAGTAAAGGATCAAGGGGAAGATATAAGTAGCACAAACCTCCGCCCTGCCCTTTAAGGACAACCTCCTTGGAAACCATTTGCGGATCCGAGCTTCCACCTTTGCCTGTACTTCCGACCAAATTTTTCTCGGCCTGGAGATCCGGCCCAAACCACACGCCAAGGATTTTAATGGGACCGTCACTCCAGCGGAAGGGGCCGGCAGGGTATCGGATCTTGCACAGGCTCCCTACCGCAGACATTCGCTCTTTTCTAAATTGATCTTTGCCCCAGTGATTCGTTCGTACCTTGCAAGCGCCTTCTTCACCGCTTCTATGTCCGAAACGCATGACACGAACACGGTGATATCATCGGCGTACGCGGATACCTTGTCTTTCACGGGGCCAGAAACAACAATTCCGCCCAGGACCGGACATGCCTCCCCATCTCTAAGCCTACTGAGCAGGGGCTCCAAAGCGAGGACATAGAGAAGAGGAGACAGGGAAAATCCTGTCGCATAGATCGCTCGATTGGAAAGGCTCCCGAGCGCTTCCCATTCACTTGTACCACTGCCGTAGGGGATTGGTACAGAATCTTAATCTATAAGATATAAGTGGAACACAGGACAATCTAAAATGTCGACGTCGGCTCTTCTAACTAACACTCTAACCAAATATGATTTACTTGGAACAGAGGGCGAGCTATTCGTCCATGTCCACATCTCCCGCCCTGGATGTGATTCGCGAAACCTGTCGACCAGATCGAACTCGGCCATTAGATCGCGCAGGCTGCTTTCACACCCACCCGACCCTCTAGCTCCCCGTCCCGTCCGGTCTAACTTGGGATCAAGGATCGCATTCCAATCACCCACTAAGGCTACCCGTCCCGGATACGCCATGTACGGCCCAAACTGCCGTAAGAAGGATTTCCTCTCAACAGCGGTATTGGGCGCATAAACCGCGATTAACCGGAACTTGTTGCTTGATACGGCAATATCGGCCACTTGCGCCAGCATAAACAATGTCAGTCACCGCTCCCAGACTGCTTTTAACTAGCAGTGACACACCTCGACTGCTTGAATCACTGAATGCTGAGAAGACCTCATAAAAATGATTTCCACCCAGCACCCGGCCATCCACGCTTGAAACAACATCCACTCCAAGAGACTTGAGTTCTTCCCTCAAACGACTAGCGCGTGAGGGGTCCCTCAGGCCCCTCACATTTGTCCAACACCGTGCAACACTGGCAGGAAGTCCTCCCGGGTGAGGATGCCGACGCATTGGCCAAAACTGTCGATACCTAATTCTTTGGTGACAGTAGCCGTCCTGGCAATGCCGCCGACATCATGTGGGAACTTTATTTTTATGGCGCTGTATAACGAAGGGTGAATAAAAATTGGGGCCCTTCCCTTACAGTTAGCTTTTAAGCTTGTTAGAGAGGGATGCACCCTTTTCACTAGTACCACACCCGGGAAAGCGCTTTCGGCCGCTGTAACTATACGCCACACGCCAAGTGCGCGATTTTTTGGCTCCCGGATGAAGGTGGTTACTAGGGGTGCATCCCTAAAGTTTAGCGGATTGTTCACCATTTTCCCATCCACAGAGTTAAGTTTCCAGAGTGGACCCCATGCTCTTTTTTGTTGTGAGCTCAGATACTTGTCAATCTGATTGGGGTCCACTCTGCAGATGTTTTCTGGGAAAATATCTTTTTCTACTCCGTGGATGGGTCTGTTCTTCTGTTGTGTCTTTTATTTCTTCACTTTGAGATTGAGGTTGAGGGGGAGTGATTTCGGAGTCGGGTGTGTGTTCTTTTTCACAGGGCTGGGAAGAAGGTGTAGGGGGTTGGGATGTATTTGTTTCTTCTTCTGTGTGTGTGCGTGTAGTGGGTTTTGCCACAGTATTCGTGTGTGGGTCTTGGGTCTGGGCTTTTTTCTTTTTTCGGCTGAACGCTATTTTGCGACCAGCCTTCTCCCCCTCAATCTCAAGTCGTCTTTTTACCCCAGCAAAACCGATCTCCATCAGATCTAAAGGAATGACCACTTGTGTGGCCGATGAAGTCGACTTGCTGGGGGTTATATTTTATGAGGGAGTGACCTTTGGTGAAGGCTTCTTTGGTGAGGTCTTTGGAGAGGGCCTTTTGGTTGTAGACATTGTTGATGGCATGTTTTCGTTTTTGACGGGAGAGTTAGAAGTGTCTGAGGTGTGGGAGGTTTTCCTCCCCTTCCGTGTTACCTCAGACCACCCCCTCCTGCATCTGGAGGTTGGTTTTTACCCTCCTCATTGGGTGTTGTTACTTCTGTTGCTGCTGCTGCTGCAACGGTTGCTGCTGTGTCAGTTTCTGCTGCTTCTGTTGTTGTTGCTGCTGCATCTGCTGCTGCTACATCTGCTGCCGCTTCTGCTGCTGCATTCGCTGCTGTATCTGTTGCTGGTGCTGCTCTTGGTGGCACCTTTTGGGGGCAGTTCCTGGCCACGTGCCCCTTTTGCCGGCAATTCTACCCATGTACTCGGGTGTCAGCTTGCATCCCTTGTGGTGGAGGTTTTTGGTTGAGCACCTCACTGCCTCGGCCTCACTTGGAAGAAGGGCATCCCACGTGGAAGTATCTGGAAGTCGTCTTCCTGAGGCGGTCTCCAGTTTTTCTTTTTTGCCGGTTCCGGGGCTTTTTCGGATGTTGTCTGTTGTTTTGAGGTGGGCAGCACCTCTCGAAGAGATGCTGACAATGTTGGCCAATCTTGAAAGCTCTTGGATGTACCGGCCGTTGCCGGTTCGTGGAGAAGGGCTTTCTTTTTTGCTTTTCTTTTCCTTTTTCCCTTCGAGGGCTCTGCTTCCGCCGGTGAGATTGCTTCCACCGTGTAGTTTTTTGGGTGAGTGCGACCTCTGCCTGGGCTAGACCAGCATTGCACTCCCCTGTGGTCCAGGAACTGCCTTATTTTCTGGGATGAGTTCAGGATCACACTCCTTAAATTCTTCTTTGGTCCCTTCTGGGACGGACGTCTCAATGGTTTGTGCTGACTTGATATCAGCCATTTCCCTTCAAGAAGGGTAGAGAAAAATTAAAAAATGATGTAAAAATGCCCAACTGGGGCAAAACTAAAAAAAAACGAAAAAGCCCAAGAGGGGCTAAAAAATGGTGATGATCTTCTTCTAATGGTTCTATGGATGGACGGGGTGGACAAAAAGTAAAGAAGGAAGAAGAAGAAGAAAAAAGACTGCCAGTAGACAGGGGGAAGTAAAAATGTTCCTGACCTGTAAAAGGTTGGAAAAGGAATATGTCCTTAGCCAAACACTTTTACAGGCCTAGTAGGGGTGAGAAAAGTACGAACACCAACAGGAACTAAAGGAACAATGATACTCTCCTCTCAGCTAACTAAGTACGACTTAAGCAGTGTCCAAGACAGTTGGTATATATAGAAATCAAGAATGACCCATTCATGAATTTGGGTGATTTGGGTCATTCCATTCCTTGAGTTCTGATTGTCTGCTTGACTGCTTGATTTGAATGATATTGTGGAGTCTTATATATATCCTGTCATTCTGCAGTAGACTACGTGACTATTCGGGTTTGTATTTAAGTTACAACTGTTTGTTGCCTTGTCTTCCCAGTTCGACGGTAATTGGAACTTTAATTATTCTTAATTAATGTAATGGTTATCCTCATAGGTAATGGACACGACGTGACGAGTTCCAATCCTAGATATGGTTATTTGCATTTCATCTTGTTAAAGATAAGAATTCAACTATTTTCAATCCAGATAAAGAATAAGACAGACTGATTTTTTTTAAACTTTGGTATGGCAACCGATTTAGCTGAAGGAAATATCCGAATTCAAACAAAAGGGGCTCTCTTCTCGTTGGTCAAAACTACTTTGAGAGCTCCTCCACTAACTCCTTCTATATTTAGCAGACGCAATGTATGACACAACGCCGTGGGGATTAGGAAGATTATTTTTCTTCCTTGTCTTTCATTATAATAAAAACAGAAAGGCCCATTGCTTAGCTGAGATGACCACACTCATAAAAAATAAGAATTCGGTGGATAAGCAACACCAGATAAGTAGGATTTACATTTTTGGACGGTCTCGTTTCTCTGTTGCAAGATGATAACGGTCGTACAATTGAGGAACACTAGTACTAATATATAGATGATAATATTGTCACTTGACAACACTGTTTTCTAAACAAGTAATACTTGTACCACAATTTTAAACTAATTTGAACATGTTCCCCCTGTGCTTGTTATTTTGTTTATTTGTTTTTTGTTTTTTGTTTTTTGTTTTTGTTTTTTTTTGTTTATGTTCAATAGTAGTGTTAGTTTACTTCTTATCAAATGCTTTCTCCGTTTTTTTTTTCTCTTGCAATGTTTCATTGCTGTACAAATGATGTTTTCACTATTTCTTGTTTAATGTTTGGCTTTACTGATAGCTTGCCTTTTATACACAGTAATGTTTTGTGTTATATTTAAAGTTATTTTAATGCTGTAAAATGTAATGCTAAATTGCTTTTAAAATTACATGATTAATACACTAAAATCTGTTTTACTAAATATTCCGCGCTTAAGTGAAGCTATGAAAAATATGTCCTACTTCAATGATGGATGTGTCTATATATATATATATATATATATATATATATATATATATATATATATATATAAACGCAAACTGCATTGTCCAAAAATTGAACCCAGGTCACCTTGTCGATTACCTAAGAAGATAACCATTGGATAATATTCTATTTTACAAAGCTTTGTCTGGTACATTGTCTCTTATTTCTGGTGATATTTGTTTTCATTGAGAAGATTTAGATGTTTCTCTTGGATAGAAAAGTAAACAATAATGAAAAGAGATTATTGATTTTAGTTATTTTACGTTCTTGAATCGCGATGCTGTGTTTGTAATTACGTCGGTGAAATTTACAGCATTGTATCGAGAGAGAGAGATAGAAAGAGAAGAGAGAGAGAGAGAGAGAAAGAGAGAGAGAGAGAGAGAGAGAGAGAGAGAATGGTCCCTTTGAATCAAATTATCCACTCTATTATGACGTTCATATAGTTAATATCGTCGTTTCTACAAAATGTTATTGATACACTGTGAAAAACAAGAATTGCAATAAACCGTCCTCATAAAATTCTGAAACTTTATACACCAATATACACCAATCTCAGTGTCATAATAGTTGTTAATTTTATAGTATGTATGGGAACTACATATGGATTTCTGCGTGTTGTCTTAAACAAATCTTGGAAGCATCACCTCACAAGAAATTAGCTGTACGACCACTTTCCTATTATCACACAAACTATCCAAGTAAGACATGCTGGAAACTCCTGGAAAAGCAAGAACGAAATTGTAAGTGAAGTTGTCCAATGGACACATACACATGGACACACCAGTGTAGCCTGAACATCAAAGACCTATATCAATCACCTTTGTGCAGATTCTGCACATTGCGCAGTACTGTTTGGGGCGATGACCGATAGGTATGGTTGGTGAGAGTGTCATAGATATCTGTGCTGTCAGTGCAACCTGATGATGATGAGTTACCAACAGAAAAATTTGGCTATATTCAAGGAAGCTCTACAGTAAATGTATTTACCCACTCCCTCCACACGGACATGATGGAATACAAGGTAAAATTTTAAGCAGAGTTTAACCGCTTTGAATTCTGAGTTTTCCTTCTCTTAAATCAGTTGCCATATCAAAGGGAAAGAGCACAGTCTGTCCTATTATTTACCCATAGCTCGGGGGAAATAGTTGATATTAGATCTATGTGAAATGCAAACAGACTCGTTCAGGAATTGAACGTGAGTTTCCGTCTATATCCTAGAACGATAATCATTCCTATACAATGGTGTGGACATTTACCCAACCCATTCAGCTCGGGTACTTGCGACCTTGTGTCACAAGTATGAGGCATCCAGCGAAAATCAAACTCGCTGTTTAATAGTAGACTAACTTGCTAGCCATTACACCACCCTTATTCCACGAGCGTGTATGAACTTTATATCATATGCAACAACTATTTTGAGACAATGTTCTGGTCAGGACACTAAACTGTATCCAATGGTGAGGCTCTAGTTCTGTAGCTTATAGAGTAACCCCAGTCGTTGCTTTTACTCCTGTGTCTACTCTAGTACTCGTAGGAGTCCCATATATGCATTAAATACAACAGATTAGAAGTATCACTTCCGCACGCTACCCCCTCTTTTTGTTATATTTTTCGGTGTAGCATGTCACTTTTCTTCACTTTCTTTCTTTATTATAAATATGGAATGGGCCATTACTTAGATGAGGTGACGACATTCATTAGAAATAAGATAAGCAACACCAGGATTTATATTTTTGCATTTCATCTTTGGCAATTTTACCCTGAAGGTGTTGCAAGGTGATAACAGCTGTACTTTTGTTGCATACTCTATATGGTTGTATAGATTATTGTCAACCTGTTGTACTTTTTCATGTCACGGGCGGCAGCTTTCTATGGAAAGATACAGACTGTTGGAGACCTTTGAAACGAGACGCAGGAAAGCCGAGAATGACTTGAAAGCTAGTGAAATCATCAGTATCAGCTTGAACGTCAGGCAGGAGGCATGTCTTGCCTTAGCTGGAGCTCACTTGCACACGCACGCTGTGTTTACTTAGACACATAAGTTTAGTTAAGAATAAAAGTCTTAAAGAAATAACATTGTGTTGTTGGCTGGTGCATGTCTTGGCAAAAAGACTAACCAAGAAGAAGAAAATGAATCAAAGATGAAGAAACCAACGCAATAGAAAGAAACTAGACATCACACGAACGACCAAATGAGGAGATAGAGAAAGTAAGTAATGCACATATGCATATCATCTCACTGTCTATCTATCTATCTATCTCTCACCCCTCTCTGTTAAAGAACTGTTTATATACCCGCAACATGTGGGTATATAACACTTATATGGAACATGCGAATTATCAACATTCAATGTGACTTACCACTAAGCCACAGTATGTGTTTAATTTTTATTTATTTTAGATAGATGAATTCTGTTGCGAACTTTTAGTGCGTTTTCAATACGAAGGATATCGAGTTGCTGCTGCTACTGCTCTAGAATTTTTGAAATGAAATAACCGAAATGAATTCTAAAGTATAATGAGAATATATTTACATATTGTTTTCAGTTTCCTTACGTTCTTCAATCATGGATCTCTGTTTGAAAAAGAAATTACTTAAATATATGATCATCAATATATATATATATATATATATATATATATACATATATATATATATATATATATATATATATATGATTATTAATATGTATATATGAGTATATATGATATATATATTACATATTTAGAAAATGATTATACATATATATATATATATATTATATATATATATATATATATATATATATTGTAATATAGGATAATTGTAGTGAAATACACGGCATTGTATGGAAAATATGTCGCCCCTTTGATTCAAATTATTCTCTCGATTGTAGAGGTGTCGTTCGAGTAGCAAAAAGAAATTGTTAAAGTAATCAAATTATTTTTATTATTATTATTATTATTATTATTATTATTATTATTATTATTATTATTGTTATTGTTATTATTATTATTCATAACTAATTATTATTCATAATAGGAATGAAAATGTACATAATATTTTTCTCCTGATATTAATACTTTATTATTGTTATATTGACATAATACTAATATCATAAAATTATATTGATGTTATATTAATACTATTAAATATAATAACAGAATAATCCTAAAATAAATATAAATATATATATATATATATATATATATATATATATATATATATATATATATAGAGAGAGAGAGAGAGAGAGAGAGAGAGAGAGAGAGAGAGAGAGAAAGATTACAATTTTGTATATATATATATATATATATATATATATATATATATATATATATATATATATACTGCGTTTCAAATTCTTAACGAGGCGAAACTTTTCCTTCCTATCCAAAAACTACTGCTTGGAATTTAACGAAATTATCATGATGACAACATGTATATACACATACTCTGTAAAAATTGTAAGTTCCTAGAAAAATGGGACAAAAGTTATGGCCATTTGCCTAATTTATTTAAATTATTAGTGTGTCAAATTATTAGCGTTGTATAATAATTAAATATGTAAAAAAGATTACACTTTATTTACTTCAGTTATAGATTTTGTGGATGTAATAACTCATACGAAAATCAAATTGAAATAAAAAGAGTTAAACAATGGAGTTGTTTAATATGAGATTTGCGATCCCTTTTTAAAAATGACTAGGAAAAGGCGCTGATCCATCGAACATGTCAATTTCCGGATTTCCACTGATGTAATCTCATGAGATACGTTGAATATTTCCCGCCACAAGTCATCCTTGGTTCTAAATCGGTGTCCATTCTCATAAACACATCGCTTCAGAATGCTCCACAAGTTTTCAATTAGGTTTAATTCTGGAGAATCGGCTGACCAGTTCATCTTTCGAGGTTCACAAAAGTATAATTTTTGTACGTACTCCGTGGTTTAGTGCGTTGACTATGAAGGGGCATTATCTGGCATAAATATGATGGTTCTCTTCATTCTTTGCTTTTTAGCCAGGATTCTAGGAGCTCTGAGGAAGACTACATAAGCATTTGTGATTAATTTAATAACGTTAGGCATTCTCCATGGACCAATCGTGATACCTCAAGCTCACAAGCGTTGATGACGATCTCGTCATTTTACGACTAAACATTAGCTTCAACCATTAAGAACATCACGTGTTGCACGAGTTTCATCTGTCAACAGAACTTTTGAGAAATCAACCTTCAATATTGATCCAAGATAAATGTCTACAAACAAAAGATTAAAGACTAATAAAAATGTTCATTTTTTCCAAAATGTAATGGATCATTTAAAACTCTGTAATAATTTCAATCAAACATTTACAAATTAATCAAATTTTGAAATCAAATAACCCATTAGGAGTTAGTATGCCGCTAAATAAATAAATCAAACCAAACAAATACTTACTGGAATAAAAAAAATAAGACAACATAGGTAACAAATTGTGTATAACTCGTCATTTTTACTCGGAAGCACTTAGAAACATAGAAATATGCTCAAATTATTTGTATTAAATAGGAATACTTGAAAAACATACAACTGTGTGCAAAAATGATTATCTAATATAAGACTAATAAAAAAGAGAGCGATTTAAGAATCCAATGGATATACTTATGATTTCAATCAAACATTTAGAAATGAATCCAATTTTGGCATTAAATAATCCTTTAGGAATTAATATGCCGTTAAACAAATGAACTACTCATCTATGGGTTAAATAGAAAAAAATGACTCAGGAGCCTTCTCGAACTTGGGAACTTGCTTTTCGAACTCGAGATCCTTCTTGTCAAACCCGGGAATCTTCTTGTCGTAATCGGGAGCTATCACAGAATTTTGAACCTAACCCTTTATTCAATCCACGGGGGTACCTGTTCTTATTCCGCTAACCATAGCTGGGTACAAGTATTTAGCTGTGTTAATGATTATTATATGTTACTGACATCCTTGACCAGGATTGAACCTGCAGCCTAGAGATAACTCTCACTTAGAACTGTTTTAACCCAATACCTTTATCCACTACGCTATGTGTATAATTGTACACATCGCGGACAAGAAGGCCGGAGAGCATATCGGTCGAAACGTTGTACAGATAATAATAAAGATGAGGACAATTGTCCGAATAATCCAAATAATCCAAATTATCAAGCCTCATCTCAAAATTCAGAGAAATAGAAAAAATGAGTCTTTAAAAAAATTTAATACCAATCAAGAATGAATAAATGAAAATGTATTTGGTATAATATAACCCAACGAGGGTTGACATGCCATAGAATCCAACCGAGCAACCAACAAATAAACCAAACCAAAGAAAAGCTACACAGGAATTTTTGACAACTATATTAAAATGGATAATCAAAAATGAAACCAGCAAAAAGATTGATCAATTTAATTAATGAATATTAGGTTAACAACCTGACGTTCTATGATTTCTTCATTTTCTCCATCGTTGAAAAACTTAACTGAAACACCTGTTACCTTCCTACAATGTACAAAGCATCGTCAAAACATATCCATAATCTTATAAACAATAATCTTTACTTACATCCATGTTTCTTTTTAAACAATTTATGATGTTATCACTGACCGTTACTATGGTAAAGATGGCGATGAACTGATTGTTTGGTGGGTAAGAGAAAACACAAAACACCAATTACCTCAAATGTATGTGTTCCCATCCTTTATTCTGTTAACTTTGTTCAGCTACTGAGGCTGAGGAAATATATGGAAAAGAGTGACGGTCACTGCCTATTAAGGACGAGATTTGTGAGTATTTCGTTGATGTATTTAAACTGCCGCTGGACTTTGACAAATAATGAGCGATCACTCTGAACCTCAGTGAAAACTAGATTTTGTATCATGTGGTCATGTGGGAGTTCTAAGACAGAACTCCCACATGACTACACCTCCTTGACCGTGGCACCCACGCAGTTTTCTTGCAGACACACCACTTTGACCACGTACTTGTTTTTTATTGGTTATTGGTTATATCCACGCAATTCCAGTGTTTATCATTGGCCATAGGGAGCACCCACACATTTCCTATATTTGTCCTTGGCCATAGGTTACACCCACGCAATTCCTGTTTTTACGTGTTAGTTATCACACGAGTCATTTTGTTGATTTTATTCACATCCGGGCGTATCTATCAGGGTCACTTCCGCTGAAGGGAATATATTAAAGTTGATGTATGAGCCAAATTGTTTCGAATCTTTGAGGTTCATTTTGTCTCAGTCCTCAATTCGGCCTCTCTTGCTCCTGTCTGAGTTACAATGTCGCCGATTCGGGCAAACCAATAAATTTTAATGGGTGTTCCCATAACAGCAAACTCCTACTTTCGACTCTTTGGGACGCAGACTAGACACGATCTATCAACCAGTTTGTTAACTGACGGAGTTTTAATGATTTATACAACTCTACGTTACGTGCTGTTTTAACGCTAGGATGTCAGATATGCCTATTAGGTGTTACCGCCAATTTTATCACATTAAATATATAACTTTGTCAATTTGCCTCTATTGCGGCTGCTGATTTTTTTTAAATTAATTATGTGCTCATATCCGGTGACCACATTATTTTAGTACTTACAATATTACAAGAGTCATTTATGCCTCACAGTCCGTGTCGAAAAAATGCGTCAGAGCAAAGAGTGTCGACCGAATTTCTTTTTAATAGCTATTAAGTCATACGAGGCTCAATCCTATGGATAGATATCTTAGAAGCAATCTGACGGACAAGGGATTTTGTTTGAGGATTTGGAATTCCATGCATTTCAACCGCAATAAATACCAAAAAGCAATGTCTGTCCGAAAACGATTGATGCCAATCCTGCTTACAATTCTCATTCTTTTAGAAACGACACATGTTATTGTTATTTACCATACGGCGGGTATGGCCAAGATCTTTATAAGAAATTTATCACTTTGGATCATGAATTCATTAAATAGATTTTGTTATTGATTTGAGTGTGCGATTGTTTTAAATTAACAGTTAAAAGGAAAATAAACTTTGATTGATTAATTGGTTGATAAGTTAAATAATTGTTTGATTGATTGATTTTAATTACCTTTCAACTTGTCTAGTATTACTTTCTGTCTTGAGGTGAGGGAATCGTATTCATTGTAAATTTCTATTTACATCTTCATGCAGTTATTATATATATATATATATATATATATATATATATATATATATATATATATATATATAATCGTATATCCACAGTTGGATCATCGGCGACTACAACTGAAGAACTTTGCATTGCCCTTGACAGACTAAACTGTGGCAAATCACCTGGAAGCGACGGAATCACAGCTGAAATCCTAAAGTGTGGGAAGCCTGTTCTCCTAGAAAAACTCCACAAGCTCCTCTGCCTATGCTGGAGTGAAGGGGTTATCCCACAAGACATGAGGGATGCCACCATCGTAACACTGTATAAGAACAAGGGAGACAGGAGCGATTGCAATAATTACCGTGGTATTTCTTTACTCAGCTAATAGACTTCAGATCCTCGCAGAAAAGACTTACCCTGAATCACAGGCCGGTTTCAGAGCAGAAAGGTCCACTACTGACATAATCTTCTCTCTGGGGCAACTTCAGGAGAAATGCAGAGAACAGAGAAGACCACTCTACATAGCATTTATTGACCTCACAAAAGCTTTCGACCTTGTAAGCAGGAGTGGTCTCTTCCAGTTAATAGAAAGAATAGGCTGCCCCCCAAAACTTCTCCGCATTCTTCAGTCCTTTCACATTGACACCGTCCAGTTTGATGGGTCCACCTCAGACCCTTTCAGCATTCGTCGTGGTGTCAAGCAGGGATGCGTGTTAGCACCCACTCTGTTTGGGATCTTATTTTCCCTCCTTCTGCGCCAGGCTTTTGGTAAATCAACAGAAGGAGTCTACCTTCACACAAGGACAGATGGAAATCTGTTGAATCTCAGCCGTTTAAAAGCAAAACAAAGGTCAAACAAATTGTCATTCGGGACATGCTATTTGCTGATGATGCAGCAGTGGTAGTACACTCTCAGGAGCAGCTGCAAACACTCATGGACCAGTTCACCCAAGCCTGCCAGGACTTCCACCTGACCATTAGTATAAAGAAAACTAAGACGATGGGTCAGGGAACTGGAAATCCTCCCTCCATCACCATCAACAGCTACACCCTGGAAGCCGTAAACACCTTCACCTACCTTGGATCCACCATCACTGACAACCTGTCACTTGATGCTGAACTCAGTTGCCGGATCGGAAAAGCTGCCTCAACTTTTGGGAAGCTCACAACAAGAGTGTGGAACAACAGCAAGCTCACTATCCGCACAAAGGTACAAGTGTATAGGGCATGTGTTATCAGCACCCTCATGTATGGAAGTGAAACATGGACCTTATACTCCCACCAAGAACGGCGGTTAAATGCCTTCTACCTTCGCTGCCTTAGACGTGTACTGGGCATCACCTGGAGGGACAGGATCACTAACACAGCAGTCCTAGAGAGAGCTCAACTCACCAGCCTGTACTCTCTACTGAGACAACGTCGTCTCCGATGGTTGGGTCATGTATGTCGGATGGATGATGGACGAATCCCGAAAGACATCCTGTATGGAGAGCTAACATCTGGTAAAAGACAGATTGGTCGCGCCCTACTGCGATTCAAAGATGTCTGCAAAAATGATCTCAAGTGCTTTGGCATTGTCCCTTCCAGCTGGGAAAATTTGGCTCAAGACCGCCCTCGGTGGCGGGAGAATCTCCATAGAGGACTGTACATGTCAGAAGTCACCCTGATACAACATCATGAAGCTAAGAGGTCCATAAGAAAGCAACGGCAACAAAGCATCGGAACATCATCATCTACAGGAAAAACCTACAAATGCAAAATCTGTGGTCGAGAATGTTTCTCAAACATAGGACTTCATAGTCACAGGAGGCGCTGCAACTTCAGGGGCACACAAAAACTTTTATCATAGTCTTTCGAGACTGAATTGCCAATGATGATATATATATATATATATATATATTACAAAGTTTTCACAGATCAATGTTCATTATAAACAGCGACCCAGGTTTCATGCCAAGGGGCAATCATCAGGTTGTTGAGCAAGATCCCATGGTGTTTGTTGAAGATCTTTACTCAATGTCACATTTTGGACCGCAAATAACGTCGGTTAGTTCCGCGGACGCTATTGTAGTTCGGATTTACTAAAAATATTTTTTTCAAAATTTGAATTTTTTATAGTAATGCCAACGAAGTTACCTCCCTTTATTCGTTAAAATAGAAAATATATATATAATCATATTCATTGTAAATTTCTATTTACATCCTTATGCAGTTATTTCTTATATATATATATATATATATATAATATATATATATATATATATATATGAAAATATCATTTGCAATCAAGTGACAAATGATTCCATAATGTATCACAACATCAGAGAGTGTAAATCCCAGTGATATTATACAGAGTTTTTTATAGAAAATATATTGTTACGTAAGTAGCCTACGAATTATGTATGTAAGTGTAGCTAGATTTTTGAATTAAAGTTCGTTGAAGATTCAAAATCGGAGGGGGATAAATGGAAAGTTCCTGTTAGCTAGAATAGTTATGATTGGCATTTAATGACCTTTACTTTGACCCTCCGACTACCACCACCTAGGAAAGGCGTGTGAAAGGAAATTAAGCTAGACAAGTTAGATCTCGACAGTTACTCAGAGGAAGCAGACGCAGGGGTCGGTCGCTTCTAAGATGCCAACTTCTCACCGGCTTGTTAGAAAACCTTTTCGGCTGTGGCTTCTTAATAAAGAATAAAAAACAACAAAATCTTGCGTAATTATTCAACAAGGGATTAGTACAGTCTGCCCACTCAAGAGAAAAAAGAAACCAGCCCACCAAAAGAAGGAATCAGTTCAAATGCAGCGATAAGGAGAACAAGCAGAATAGTAAGAACCCATCTCCTCACCTCACCTCTTTCTCACCTCTACTCTCTGTCCCAATTATATGCCCGATATGTAAAGATATAACAATATCTTTACTAAATAGAAATAAATCAACTCTTCCCTATTTCTACCGCAGATGCTTACGCGTACGATCTACTTTAGTAAAAATTGTCCCGCTACTTTCAATGAAAAATTATCTTGATTTTTAATAGTGTGGCCCGCCTGAGAACCAATCCTGTCTCATGTAGCCTTTCCCGAAGAAAAGGCTACCTCTGCTTATAATAAATGAACTTATTGGTAATATATGCAATTCAATTAGTCCTCAGTGAATGGACCGGACTGGACCTGACTGGACCGGACCGGATCTGACTGGACCGGAACTGCTCTCACTTGCAAAAGGTCAAAAGGTTGATACATTTTTTTAAAGTTGGAATCATAAAAATTCAATGTGTCTTAATATTTATTTTATTATTAAAGATTCAGAGTGTATATTGATTTTTTGGAAGTGAGATATTTAATTTTTCCCTCACGTTTTTGACAGCCCGCTAAAAGTTAATGACCTGAAGGAAATGCAATATCTTTTAGACTAAATCAATAATTCTCCTGACGTACATGCGATCGATTACGTTTTTACACATGTGATTTCATTAATTCATAATAAATAAGATCAAATTTCTACAACACAAAGCCAAGAGAGTAGAGTGTATGAATAGAAAATTGCTTTATGACGGTCTTCTATAGGATATCATAATTACCAACACAATTGAAAAGGGTGTCCTGGTTATCACGTTAAACGGCATCTAATGGTGCAGTTTCAGTACTGGAGCTCTTGGGAGTATGGAGTACTCCTTCATCCACATTACTCCTTGGTCCATTCTGACTCGGAGTGGTAGTACCTGTTAGGGTCCTACCTGTGGGTTAATTAGATAAAAAAAATTGGAGGCGCATTGTTTAATGGTTAGAGTCGTATGAAATGGACTCGTCGCCCCGACTTCAAATCCTGGACGAGGCTGTTCGTATTCCACATATCGCTAATACCCTTGGGAAAGATATGAATCCAACTACTCTCCCTCCAGCTATGGGAAATAGTAGGGTGGATTGGACTCTTTAACCATGAATAGGTAACCAGTCTTGTTGAAGGAAAACTCTGAATTCAAACCTGTTAAACTCCGCTTAAGAAATTGAAGTAGTGCCACATCTTGCTCGCACGGAGGGGTAGGTAAATAAATAGACAAAAAATTAGTTTATAAAACTTGTTTTAAAAAATTGAGTCTTAAAAAATACCCATCAAGAATAAATAAAACAAAACGTCTTTGGCATAGAATAACTCAACAAGGGTTGATATGCCGTAAAATCGAACCAGCCAACCAACCATTGCGTTTCAGTTTAAAAGAATGTGTTTGGGAACTATTAATACCTGTAAACCTACCCATTGCGAATTTACCCATAGGCTTATACACACAAGTACACACCCACACATACAAGTGCTCACGTATACTCATATCCATATCCTTATACCCTCAAACTCATATATATGTATCCGTTTGTGGGAGGTACATATATCAGGTTTGGGCATTTGTATGAAGCATTCAAAAATAAATATCAGAAACTCGGATGTTTTTTAGTAGATTTAGTTGATTTTTTTTTTAATAGTTATCAATTTTGGATAGGATAAATACAAAAAAAGAACAATGAAAAACTATAAATTAGTAATATTCAACCCCTCAAATATAATTAAAATTAAATTTTAACTGCTTTTACTAACTATTATTTAGAACTAGTAGAACATAAAAAACACCCTCCGGGCGATGTAAAAATAGATTTTTGAAACATATTGCCTGAGGGGTGGGAGTAAAAAATTCAATGTCAGCGAGTTTGTACCCTAAGTAAGTAAAATAGTCAAATTCATTAAAGGATTAAAAAATAAACCAATTTGAAATGTAAACTTTAAATATGTATTAAAATAAAACAAACTATTTATAGATAAGATAGATATAGATAAGATAGATATAGATAATGGGCCGGGTTAGCTCAGTCGGTCGAGCGTTCGGCTAGAAACCACAAGGTTCCTAGTTCGATACTGGTCCTCGCCAACTCAGCCTATGAGTAGCACAGGGATCTGGGCGGTAAAGTAAATAACTGATGGTAGGCGTGGCGCTCCACCTCAGATTCTTAAACAATCTCCTTGGTCTAGCGCTATTGAAAAGGGGATAGCCTCCCTCGCTGAATGGCTGATACCTACTTTAGGCCGCCCTAACAAACAATGAGGACTGTCTAATTTTGCATGCTTAAATTTTGATGATGATTTTGGGTAATGTCACTTAAGCAGTGGCGTAATTTTTGTTACAGACAAAAACCGGAAGCGAATCTCCATTATTAATATAGCAAAATAAAAAAACGCCCTCTGGGCGACGTAAAATAAATGTTGCCTGAGTAGATGGGAGTTGAAATATCAGAGAGTTTGTATCATAAGTAAAGTAAAATCATCAAATTTTTTAAAGGAGTAAAAAAATAAAACAAATTATATATAGATAGATAAAACCAGGTATGTATTTATTAAAACTTGTTTAAAAAAACAATGAGGACTGTCTTTACATTGCATGCTCAAATTTTTAATGTATTTATTCTACGTTAAGACGTTTTTTGGTAGTTTGACGTAATCAGTGACGTAGTTTTTGTTACAGACAAAAACCGGAAGCGAATCTCCATTATTAATAGAGATAGATAGATATAGAAGATTAGAATTAAATAAAAAACGACACAGAAATGAGAACTAAGGAATGTATACACGTGTGGAACGCTACGTTATTTTTCTCTCAATTTTTGCGTGCAGTCGGCACGTGAAAATTGAGAGAAAAATAGCGTAGCGTTCAACTGTCCGAAAAATATCTGAGTTTAACTAACGAATTACATCGACTTAGTTAAACTTAGGGTAGTGTCGTGATGAAATCATTTTGATTGAACCATGGTAGACCCTTAATTTTACCTCTACTAATATCATTTTAATTATTTTATTATATATATATATATATATATATATATATATATATATATATATATATAATGGGGATCATAAAACACCCCATTCCAGCTTCTAACAATGGTCGTTGACATCTTACGAAGCAGACTAATTGATGATCGGAGTGCTACATAAGGTGTATCATATGATCACTCGCACACTGAATGAGAGATTGGAATGACGAATTCTTAAACAACGTTATAACAATGACTCATGGGTACACCAGTGTTGACCAACCAGCAAATAACATTGTGATGAATATACGAGGATCACTAGTTCGGTAGAAAAAACTGAAGATACGGTAATGAAGTGTTGAACTGGATATTGCCTCTAAACTTAATGTAATATAACGGTATGGTCACAGTACCAAAGTGTATTTGTGGCAAACTCCGGAACGATATATGTAGTATGGGCCAACTAAGTTTTAGTAGTAGTAGTCGTTAGTAGAGAAACAATGCACGCAGTTGTATAGTCACAAGTATTTATTCCCAGGCTCGTGTGCTCTTCATCGGAGAGAGAAGGAAAGACACAAAGACACAAAGAGAGGGTACTGTTAAATTATTCTACCTTCTAACTTGGTATCAACTTCTATACTGCTGTCCCACATGAGGGACCAGCAGCCCGTCTGACCCCTGCTACGGCCGAAGGGAGAAAAAAAACGATTGTCTTCTTCTTCCGTTACTCGTCCCTACGTCACTTCCGCTTCCTGTCAACACCCGGAACTTCCGTTTTTACTTTCAAATCCCCTTCTGGGGTCATTCCTCTGTCAAATTACTGGCACCCCGTTGTGTGTTTACTCTTCCAAATTTTAACCTTCGTTTACTCTTATTTCTTTTTCCTCTCTTTCTCTAGAAATCAGAACACAGCTCTATTTTTAATCTCAAATTCTGGTAGACCCTAATAATTACGCTACATTAAATTTGGGTTAAAAAAAATCGCAATTTCCTTTCAAAATATGTCTTCTCAAAAGGATAACACGCACGTTATAAAGATTGATTTATAAAATATCAATGTTTAGTCTGGTGGTTGCATTTTGTACTCGACTACTCTAAGAACGGTAAGATTGTTTAAACAATTGTATGAGAACTCATCTTCTATGCTTAATAAATCGAAGTTTTCAATGGATTCTTGGAGGAATCTCCAATAACTTTCGAGTTATGAACTTAGCCACAGCAGATTATTGACACTGATATGCTGTTGATATTAACGGCTAGGATTATTTTATGTCCAGAATTTAGGGAATCCTGTTTATATTTACATTTTTATGTTGTTGTTTCCCAAGAGTTTTATTTGCAAACATTTCTTCTGTATGTCTTCTAGATTTCCTACCAAGATCGATGAAGATGAATAATCACGAGTTGTTGGTCTAAATTTTTGATATGAGGCTTGATAATGCGTATTATTTGGATTTTTCGGACAGTTGTCCTCATCTTTATTGTTATATAAACCACGTTTCGGCCGATGTGACTCCCGAGTTCGACATAAAATACCTAAAGAACGCCGGAGTGCACATCGGATAAAACGTTGTGTATATAACAATAAAGTTACGGACGACATTCCTGAAAAATCCAAAAATAATACAAATTTCGAACTGAATCATATATTTATCTAATTTCTTAAAGATGAGGCTTGATAATTTGTATTATTTGAATTATTATTATTATGAAGGCTCCCGATTACAACAAGAAGGCTACGAGTTCGAAGAGGAGGTTTCCGATTTCGAGACGGATCCAACAAGAAATACCTGAAGAAAGTTGTACAGATAACAATAGAGATGAGGAAAATAGTCCGAATAATTCAAATAATATGTATCATATATATTTTATTTACTTAAAATGACGAGTAGGAATTTCTCGACTTCAAAAAAACTGAAAACATGTTTTTTTTTCCAGAAATCAGTGCATCTCTGTGAGATTTTGTCATGACAACCAAATAATCTTATTCTCTTTACTTTTTACTCTATAGACATTGATATTTTCTTAGGGGACTTTCGGGAATCTGTCAATGCTTTTTTTTCTTTTCTTTTTTTTCCTGGTGAAATGGCGTCTGATGACAGTATTCGTTTAGTGATGACAGCTTCAAAGCGACCAGTCTTCAATGTTTGTGTGTCTATTATGCTAATGGAAATGACGCCTCAAGTAAAGTGTCACCATTTTAATGTTAAGCTACACCAACAGGCGTTTGTGATTGGATGAAGTGGATGAATCAACAAGAAAAGATAAATAAATGGCGGAGAAAAAAACATGTTAAAAAAGTTGAGACAAACGAAAGCGAGAGGATAAATATTAAAAGAAAAAAAGAAAATGGTAATGTAAATCGGGATATATAGAGAGAGAAATAATGAAAGAAACGAAAGAAAATGAGGAAAGAAAAAGAATTATGAGTGCGGTATTTATTGGTGTATAAGACGCACCCGTGACAACAACAAAAAAAGAAAATAGAAATGGAAAGAGGGCTAAATATAAGAATAATGAAAGGAAGGAAAGAAAAAAAGGAGGAAAGAAAAATAATTATGAGTGCGGTAATTATTTGTGTATAATACGCAACCATGGATACGATCAGAAAATAAGAAAAGAACAAAGTAAATAGAAATGCAAAGAGATCAAAATATCAATAATGGAGATTGGTTCTTTATTTATCTGTAACCGAAACTACGTCACTGCTTGCGTCACATTACCCAAAATCGTCATAACATAACAGAATAAATACACACAACATTTGAGCATGCAACCTTAGACAATCCTCATTGTTTTTAAAACAAGTTTTATTAAATACATGCTCGGTATTATATATTTATTTTTTATATATATATTCAAAGATATCAGAATTAAGTTTCCATTTCAAATTGTTTTACTTTTTACTCCTTTAACAAATTTGATGATTTTACTTACTTATGGTACAAACTCTCTGACATTGAATTTTTAAATCCCCCCCCCCCACACACACACGCTCAGGCAATATCTTTCAAAAATTAAATTTTTCACCGCCTGAAGGTCGTTTTTTCCTTGTTAGTAGGAATAATGAAAGGAAGGAAATGAAAAGGGAAAGAAAAAGAATTCTGAGTACGGTAATTATTTGCAACAATGTACCCGATTGGAAAAAGAAAATTGAAATGCAATGAATGCTATATAAAAATAATGAAATGTAGTGAATGAAATGAGGAGGCAATAAAAAGAATTATGAGTACAGTAATTATTTTATATAATACGCACCCGTGTATCCAACTGAATAAAAAGAAAAGAAAATAAGAAAAGAAAATGAAAAAGGCAAAATGTGTTAAATATAAGAATAATGAAAGGAAGGAAATGAAATGAGGAAGATAGTACATTAATTATTTGCGTATAATACGCACTCATGGATACAATCGCCACCCCGTTAAAAAAAGAAAAGAAATAAAAAAGAAATGCAAACAGAGATAAATATAAGAATAAAATGAGAAAGAAAAAGAATTATGAATATAGTAATTATTTGCGTATAATACGCATCCATGGATCAGATTATAAAAAATTGAATAAGAAAAAGAAAATGCAAAGCAAAGAGAGCTAAATATAAGAATAATGAAAGGAACAATGCGAAACGGGGGGGGGGAGAAAATCTAACCAACAATTCAGAACCACAAAACCTAAATGTTGCTGTGAAGACGCGTTGTAAACGATACAATATGACCGCTAAATATTTGCTGGATGTATCACCTAAATAGGAGTAGGAGATAGTTTTACAATAGTTATTATGATGGAATTTAAATATATAATTATATCGACATATACATGGATGTGATTGCAAGACTATCATAATTTGTCCGAAATAACGAATTGATTCATTCTACTGTCTCAATCTTCACAGGATTATGATTTATTAGTAAAAAAAAATGTATTAATCAGGATGACGAGCTTCCAAAAATACAGAAAAATGTTTTTGGCTATTATTTTCTCGTTTGGTATGGAGCCCCTAATTATGGTGGTTGCCTGTGTGATTCTTTCCCACCGGTCCAAGCCCATATCAAAAAATATTTCCGGTGTGGGCGGGCCCTGAATACTTCTGATTTATTGTTTAGGAATGTGTGTCCTGATTTTAATCCTTGATGAATCTGCAATTTCTATGTTGTGCACAGTGAACACTCCTTTGACCCGTTAATGTATGGTTTTAAAAATAACGCACACACACAAACAACCATGTTAGTGCCAACAGATCCACCCAGGAAAACAGCGAAAACAAAAAACACGTGCAGACAATAAAGGATAGCGCCAGGAACCGAATCACAAATCTAAATAAAAAGATCAAAGGAAACACAAGAAGGCATAGACCTATATATACACAAGATACTATAAAAACAACGACCAACATAAACGGAAGTCACGTTCACACACATATATAAAAGAAGGGACAGTCCACGTATTTCTTAACAGGCGCTTTGTCGTGAAGAAGGGTAGCAAACATGCTGCCTGGAAACCAGTGGTAACAATTGCACCTTAAATGTATTGTACACTATAATAAATAAATACAGCTCTTACAAAAATAATCGAACACTCTATTCTCAATTCTCCAATACTACAAAAGGACTAATATAATATATATATATATATATATATATATATATATATATATATATATATATATATATATATATATAAGGAGTTACATGAGTCAGATACTATCAACCTAGGTTTCACTGAAAAGTTTTTTTAGGGTAATTTTGACTGAAGGACGTTATTACAAGAGCCTTTTATTGTGGGCTTGGCTATCTGTGTGGGTAAAAATTAGGATAACAAGTTGAAAATTAAAAATTCGTAAAAAGGTTGTGTTATAACTATTTTTTATTTTTTCTTCTTTTATTTCTTATTTGCTAAGAAGTCATGCCTTTTTAAGTCTACATGATTTTAAAATGTCTGTTCTTTGGTTTAATAAATCGCTTGTGTTTTTGTAATTAGCTTTGGCATGTTTTTCCTCCGTGCAATCTCGGCAGAATTTGTCTCATGCTTTGTATTTATTACATTTCTTCATTATTTCCCATTTTAAGATGGGATATATATATATATATATATATATATATATATATATATATATATATATATATACTAGCAAGACCTGTGGATATACCAAAATATGATAATTTAATTATTACAACGTTTTATATGTTTACTTAAGAGCTATTGGCTTTACTTCAATATGCAAAATGTATAATAATTTTGATTTAACTCTCTCTCTCTCTCTCTCTCTCTCTCTCTCTCTCTCTCTCTCTCTCTCTCTCTGTCTCTGTCTCTGTCTCTGTCTCTCTCTCTCTCTCTCTCTCCCTCTCTTTCTCTCTCTCTCTCTCTCTCTCTTACACACACACACACACACATGTTTGCCTCTTTCCTTCTTTACGTCTTTTTATTATGTTCGATTAAAACAGGGCGTTATCGTTTCCGAGTGTTAACCCCCTGTTTCTATCTTCCCCCTACTCTCTTTCTTTCTTGTATTTCTCTGTGTAGCATATCCATTTTCTTCCCTTTTTTCTTCATACTAAAAACGGAATGGCCAATTATTTAGCTGAGGTGACGAAACTCATAAGATATAAAAATTCGGTGGAATATTGAACCCAGATAAGCAGTATTAATAATTTTGAATTTCATCTGGGACGATTTTGAACGGCCTCAGAGGTTGCTACAAGATGATAACATTGGGAAGATTAAGAAACAAGAGTATATATATATATATATATATATATATATATATATATATATATAGAGAGAGAGAGAGAGAGAGAGAGAGAGAGAGAACGAATGGAGAATGAATGAGAAAAGTATTGGCATATAAAGGTGCTCAATGCTAAAATTGCAGAGCAGTTTTACAATCAAATTTTATATATTATGGATTTAATATTTTTACAACCAAATTTGATATATTATGGATTTAATATTCCGTAACTAAAGTGTCATGCTTACTGCAATTATCAGATGAGACGGTCAAAATGTGAAGAACGGTGGCTTGTTTAGCGTTTATATTGTATAAATAAAGTTGTATTAAAAAAATAAATAAACATGTTTAGGTCTTAATGCACACGGTGTCCAGGTGATATTTTTTTAGATAAATAGAGGGCGAAATTAAGGGATTAATTAGGGTCAGGTGGTAGATGGCATAATACAAATTTGTTCAAATGTCTACATTTGGAAATGAGTTCGCTTCTCTTGTTCAATAAGTTTGTATTTTTATTTTGTAGAATACACAATTTTTCTTCGATGCAAAGTCCACAGTTGCGCTGGCAACCTTTGTAATCCTGTGCCTTTTTGATAATTCCCTATTTATCATAGCTGTTTTACTCGTTGTATCTTCAATGTGCCGTACATATTTGGATAACGTGGTACTGTTTGCATATCTTCTGTTGTTGAAGCTTAGATTGTGGTTGTACCATCTATTTTTCCAATTTTTTTTCAGTTGCACAAATGAATGTTTTTTCATCGTTGTTATTTTCAACTTCCTTGATTGTGACTTTTTAGACGATGCTATTGGTTAAACAATTGCCATTTAAGGGGCATTTTGTTTTATCGAAACAGTTGCATCTATCGTTTGGGTTGTCATTACCATTTAAAATTTTCAAATTGTGTTTGTCGATTATGTTTTTAATACTGTTCATAAAACAATAACTAATTTTAAAATTATTCTTATTGAACATTTTGCTCAATATAGGCGATTTGTCAAAGTGTTTTTTTACTTAATTGGAAAAATATCTTCCCCACATTCGTTTTAACATTTAAGGTGGGTTAAACCAAATTATCTTTTTCTTTCTTGATTTTCATTGTTATTATCATATTTGTATTCTAGTTTGGAATATAATCCACTAGGCGTTTTCATAAATCGTTTTTGATTTATTAAATATGTCGCTATTGGTGGAATTAGTAGCGAGTCTATGATCTATAGACTTATGAATGTGCTTTGTAATGGTAGGAGGATGGTCTGGGCTTATGTTAATATACATTGATATATTGTTTTCTTTCCTTTACGGTTGCCACGTGCCATTGTTTAAATCGAAATTTACATCACAGAAATTAACAGTTTTCAAATTAGACGCTACGTCTAATTTTAAATTGTAGGTTTTGATAATTTGTATCAATTTTTTCCTTGGATAATCTACTTTACGGCTATTATTATCATTCAAATATAATAAACCGTCATCATGCTAAATCCCGAAATTGTCTGTATTGAAATCGTGGGCCATTTTCGATAGTAAGAATATTCCAACAATTTGACAAGTTTCAGCGCCGCAAAAACTCCCCATACTAATATAGAATGAATTATTGGTGATTTTCTTACCCCAAATAGAGTTTTCGTAAAATAGGAAAGAGTGTTAACAAGGTCTGATTATTTTAATATTATATCGTCATCAATATTAATAGATTGTTGAGTAAATTTAAAGCTTTGTTAAGTAGCTTTTCCGTAATAGATGGCTAAAAGTGGTTTATATCAAACTGAATGAATACACACTTACTTTTATCTTTAATCCCACGGAACCAATTGATAGCATGTTATGTGGTTTTCCATTGGTTTAGATTTAAAATCCTCCTCAGTTTATAACAGATATCTGATACGATCGTTTTGCCGATTTTTCATATTTGGTTTTTCGTTGGGTTAAGGAGTTTACAATCTGGATTCGTACGAAAATCCTCCTAATGATCTTTGATGGTGATGAAAGCTGGATTTTTATTACTTTATTAATACGGTTGTCAATTTTTTAATTTAGCTATGATCTTGCTTGCTTCCGTGTTTAAGTGGTTTTTTCAAGTGTTTGGTATTTTTTGTAGAGTTTCGTTATTGATTCTTTCATCAATTTTTCGTATTGTTTTTTATCCACTTCGTAAAAATTGTTGGATTTGTCCACTTTCACGAAAATGTTTTTTGAATTCCTAATTTTCCTTGTGTCTTGTATTTTGTTTTAAAAAGTGTCATTGAGTTTTCTGAATTTCAACCTATTAAACATATCAAACATGTCTTTTTCAAAAGGGACTAAATCAGAATGTTGCGGCGGGCATATTCTTGTTTTAAAACTATTCTTCGATGAAAAAACATTCCGGCACCAGATGAACACTATTGGATAAGATCGAAAGCCTAATTAAACGCATGAGATGGAAATTCGGCTAGGAATCACAAGGTTTTTGGTTCGATACCGATGGAGAAGCCTTTTCTGACTACAATACTCGGATGATGGAGGAATTTATGACCAATATAGATTATAAGAATGGCCAATATTGGGTCAAATTACCTTGGCATGAGGATAAACTGGCTCGGGTTAATTCTAACCATCACGTAGCCCTCAAAGTCTTAGATCGTGTTGAAACAATTTAGAGAAGAAGGGGGTGTATGGAAATTACTTGAAAGTGTTTGCGGAGCAAGAAAGGGAGGGCATCATAGAACCATTCTTTTGTCCACCAAACCAGTACGGGAGACATGTTTGGATTCCTCATCGTCCAATTTTCAAAGTTGAAACTACCACCACCACAAAAATTTAATTGTTCACTCAAGGTTGGGGGAGGAGTGTCCCTAAATGAAGCAGCATACCCTGGTGTCAACTTAACTGGAGACATGCTGAACTTGACGCTTCTGTTCAGAAGAAATTTACCTTACTTGGAGACATCAAAAAGGCCTTTTTGATGATTAGATTGTCCAGAGAGTCTGACAAAAACAAATTTTGCTTCTTTTTGAGGAAGAGATACTTTCTACGTACGATCTGGCCA
The DNA here is from genome assembly GCA_023376005.1 of Doryteuthis pealeii. Taxonomy (NCBI): domain Eukaryota; kingdom Metazoa; phylum Mollusca; class Cephalopoda; order Myopsida; family Loliginidae; genus Doryteuthis; species Doryteuthis pealeii. The sequence continues at coordinate 84,358,222 of CM042161.1, read as the reverse complement.
TCAAGTATAAATATGTACCTTCCAGTCAAAATCCTGCTGACTTAATCACTAGGAGACTAACGACAGCTAAATTGAAAGAGAACATCACTTTTTGGTGTTCTGGACCTAGCTGGTTGTTAGATGATGCCATTTGTTGGCCAGATAGCAATCTTAGTTGTCTTAATTCTAACAACCAACGTGCTGGTTCGTGCTGATCTCTTTTGTACTTCTGCTCAGGTGGACGTGGAACCTATTATTCCCTTTAACAGATTCTGTAAACTGTTGCGCGTGGTTTCCCGAGTGATGGAATTTATACACAAATTGAGGAAAATACAAGTGGACTGTAGACAGGCTGCTTGTAACTATTTGTTCAAGACAATGCAAACACAGGCATTTCCCGTGGAACAGGCGTTTTTACAGGATCCTTCTGGTAAACCAGTACCTAAACTAGTTAATCAACTGGCCCTATTTTTGGACAAATTTGGAGTTATCCGTTCCGGCGGTAGGACCTATGTAAGTACTGGTACCACTTTAGATGTGTGGGGATCCGGGATCCTCCACTTGAAGATGAATGGTTTTGCAATGGTTGCTTGAACCATTAGCAATGCCTTAACATGAAAATTATTTAAAATAAAAAAAATTTTAAAAATTTAAAATAAAAAACAAAAAAAAATCAATAGCTTTTTTTTCCCTTTTTTTTTTTGTGTGCGACGCGGGAATGTGTCGGGAAAAAAATGAAAACTACTCACCTGCAATCTTCTGAGGGAAGAAAGCAGGAATAAAAATTGCGTAGTAATTTATACATGTGGTTGGTGTCTACCTTCCTTTTGATTGGTCGAATTGGTAAATAAATACCTTGTCACCACTCACGAAGGAGGGACTTTTTTCTGGACTAATTCTACTAGACCGAAGGTTACGATTCCTTTTACACACTTGCAAGGTCGCAACAAGGTTTGTTGCAAGCTTTTTTCCTGTTTAAACCTGACCAGGAGGTCTTTATTTGTCTCCTCACTCAAGTGAACTGGCAATTCGCCAAACTCTCTCTCTCATTGCTTTTTGCAGTCCATCCGCACGGCATCAAGTATTCGCACATAGCTGATTCTAATTAATCCCTTAATTTTTCGCCCCCAATTTATCTAAAAAACAAAATGAATGAAATAAAAATGAAAAAAAATCATCTGGACACCGCGTGCATTAAGTATGTTTACCTATTTTTAATATAACTTTAGCGTTATAACATTCCATAGCGGGAACACGTTTCATGTTATATAAATGTCAAACAAGCCACCGTCTTCATATTTTGACCGTCTTGTCTGATGATTTCAGTGAGCATGAAACTTTAGTTACGTAACAATAAATCCATAATCTATTATTATACTAAAGCTGAGATTATCAACTTTCATTTCCTAAGGAATTTTCCCTAAATATCTTAATGATACAAACCATATCCCAGAGTATAATTCAGTATTTAATCTAATCATTGTTTGAAAAAAATTCCATCTAATTTGATTCTAATTATTAGTAATTTGCAATTAAGTAAAAAATTAACCCATCTCTGTCTTTACTATCTGCCTGTTTCTTTTTCTACCCACTCTCAATATATATTTTTTTAATTTCCATCACGACGTTACTGTATCTACTCGTAAGCGAGACAAAAAAGAAAAGAAAAGAGAAAACACAATTTTCTTTCTAACATTTGATTAAATGGAGTAATTAACTGACTGATGCTTGCTTGGTAATGCAGTCTATGTATCTATCGCTTTCACTATCAGCATGGTTGAGAAGAGAAAGAAAGAGTGTTCCCTTCTTAACACTTAAATAAACAGAAGGTGACTGGCTCTCTTTCTCTCAGATCTGGTTGTATACTTTTTTTTAATTTATTCGCTTTGCAAACTATTAATTTGTTCAAGTTTTGAAGAATTCCGTCTGTTCTCCTCTATATTTAAATTGGTTTTGTTTTTTTTACTAAACTTTCAATTCAACTCAAAAATCTACTTAAAATTGTTTAATTTCTAAAAAAAGATGTTAAGATTCGTAATGTGACTTGGTTTTAAAGATAAATAAATAAATAAAATTGATGGGGCTTTCGGAGAAATGCGTCCTTAAAAAAAGGCTAAGCGGTGCTCACTCAAAAAATTTCCTGCTGAAAAAACAATCTTCGCTAAAGGCGTTTTTCCCGAAAAGTTATATTTTACCCCCCCCCCTACACACTCCAGTCTTTTTACCACAAATGAATGTAAATATTTTAACCCTCCCCTTCTTTAAAATATTTTAAGCAGAGGGGGGGGGGTAAATATTTACATTTACTTGTCGATAAAAATATTGCTTACTTTTAACGCCTTCAACCATGAAAAAAGTAATTTGTCAATAAAAACGTCTTCAATCTGCTAAAAAAATTTTCTTTGGTATTTTCATTTTACTTTAACATTTTTATTCTAATATCTTTTTTTTTTTCGGAAATCAATTACAAATAAAAAATTAAAATATATTTTTCGGTATTTTTATTTTATTTTGATACATCTATTTCCAAAAATCAATTGCAATTAAAAAATCAAAATATTCAGAAATTCTTTTCTATTTTAACAAAAAGAATTGTCACAAAAGACAATCAAGACATTAAACAATAGGTACCACCAATTTTACTCTGTGAAATTTACCCCCACCCCACCCTATATTTAACATAATGAAACTTGCAGAAAAATTAATATTTTCTTGAAAATTTTTTTCCATTCGAAAGAAAAAAACATTAAATAAACTCCTGATGATTTAAAAAAAACTTTTCACCTTAGGAAAATAATGAAAACTATGATTGAAAAACAATGTTTTCATTTTTGCACTGTTAAATCAACTGAAATTTAATGTAGCTAAAAACAAGTTACGATAAGGGTTTTTTTTTAATTCTATGAAAAATCAATTAATAATCTGATTTTCACGAAAATTTCCATAAATGTTTACCATTGGATGTAAATACATCTGAAATAGTTTGTTTTTTTCTAAAATATACTAGGGGAAATATTTTTTACGAGGTCTATCCCCCCCCCCATTTTATTTTATGAGATAAAAAAAATGACGCATCAGAAATTTTTTAAAACTTTTTTTTCTATAAAGATAAGTCTGAATAACTATATCAATGAAATTGTATAATGTACAAGGTGTATTTTTTAGGAAAAATTAATGAAATCGGAAATAAAAAGTGCAAAAAATGTCATAATATTAATATTTGAAAACTTTTTTTTTTTTTTGCTTTTGTAATTGGTATGTACTTTTGTAATTGGCATGTATCTATTAAATTGTCAAAACCAAATTTTTTTTTAAAGAAATTAATTTTTAAGATATTTTCAATCTTGTGTGTGCTTAAAACTTTTATTTTCTGCGTGAAATAATTTTTTTTTCTATGTCAAAAAATAGAATTTTTCACGGATATTTAAACATGAATTTTAGAATTCAGGTGAACTAAAAGTTGGTCCGATCCGAGCTCGATTAATATTTTTAAAATAATTTGTAATTTTTATTGTTGAATAGTAATGTGTGATTCTTAGAATATACGGATGAGCAAAACGGACATATTTGTTTTGTTTTTATACAAAGTGACGAGACGCTTCTCAGTAACCAAAGTTTGTTTTTCTTAGCGTAAAAAATATTTTATTTACTTTTTCGACTAATTAGAATAAAAAGTAAATATATATTGATTATTTTATCAGTTTTTCTCTTAGAAAAAATATTCAAATTTTCATTTTATTTTCGATTTTAAGAATTAATACCATAACCGAAGACATCGTTTTTTTTTAACGTCAATTTCACTGTGAAATGTTAATCTTAATTTTTTCAAGTTTTTATTCATTTTAATAGTAAATTTTGGCTAAAAAAAGTATTGTCCCTTACATCCAGCCATATGCAGATAGATCATCGTAAGAGGGTAATAATATGTAATAGGTTTATTTATTTTTTAAGATAACGATGTAATTTTTCCCAATCAGATAATTTGATGTTTGAATTAACTGTTTTTCTTTGTAACAACCCTGTACGATCTTTAGTTGTTTTTTACGAGATTTTTGATAAACAAAGTTCGGAAATATCTATTTCCGTTTTATTCAAGATGGCGTAAACTGATCACGTGACCGATTTGGAGGTGGCTATTAAACAAACATAAATAAAATTTAAAAAATCTGAATATTTTGATATTCTTTTTTATTTTAATAAACAAAATGTCACGTCATTTTTAATTTAAAAACTATCTTATTTTATGGTATCGCAATTGTACAAACATAAATTTAGGTGCATTTTAAAAATGTATAGGGTCCAATACAATTTTGCCAATCCTCCCGCTTGGCAAAATTGTATTGGACCCTATTAATTGTATTGGACCCCCCCCCCCCGTCGTGAAAAAAATTACCTAAAGTCAAGGAATTATCCGATTTTAATGAAATTTTCAATGTTGATTTTTTAAGAATCAGCTTGGGTAGTAAATAATTATGAATAATCTTAAAAATAAAATGAAAATAAAATCTAAAAATACATTTGTGGAGATCTTTGTACTCATTTCGATAATTGTAATTTCGATATAATGTAATTCTATAAAAGAAGAAAAAATATACATCAATATGTGTTCCGTTTAAAATGGGGGTGCTAAATTTCTAATACAGTTTTTGACCAAAAATATCAGTGATTGATACTAAAATAAAGTAGTTATTAAAAATGTTTTTTTACAATGTAATAATATGACATTTTGAACTTATAATTTTGTTGGTCATATTTCAAAGGAATTTTATATATTATTTTATCATAGCAGAAATACTTAAAGTTTTGAAATAAAATAACTGATTCCCTGATTTTTCTATTTTTCTGAATGTTTGAGATGAGGTTTGATGATTAGTATTATCTGCGTTAGTAAGGTTCCCGAGTCCGAAAAGAAGGTTCCCGAGTCCAAAAAGTAATAGCTGAAAAAGGCCTGAGGGCATATCGGCCCAAACATTGTACAGATAACAATGAAGATGAGGACAATAGTCCGACCAACACAGATAATACTAATCCCTGATTTTTGGGGGTTTTTTTTTTGCATTCACGAATGTTACAATTTATTTTGTAAACATGGATTCTAAACATTTTTTTGAAATGCGACAATCTTGATCGAAATTTCGCAAAAAATCGTTAGAATTTATTAAAGATAAATTATGTGTAATTTTTTTTTTTTTTTTTTTTTTTTTTTACTGATGTTTATTATGTTACTACTTTTCGGTTTAATTTTTTAAAAATGAAAAGCAGACGAATCTTTGGGTATACCTAATTTATACTTATTTTACCGGTCCTGTAGATATTTTTATTATGAATGCAAGTAATGTTAAAATAACAGAGCTTTAACACGAAAGGTTATTTATATTTATTTATATTTATATTTTGTGAAGGATAAAGATACAAATGACGGTCATGTTTACGATAAGTTTGAGCAAAATTGACTGAAAAATAATCTAAAATGTATTAAAAATCAATGACATTATTGTGATTTTTTCAACAATTTAACCCGAGATAAATGTGTGACCCAACGGGTCACGTATTTTCTCGTATATATATATATATATATATATATATATATATATATATATATATATATATATATATGCAAATGCAATGGATACTTTAAAAAGACTAAAACAATAAAATATATATCTGAAATTAAAACATAAATGAGATTAGTATTATCTGCGTTATTCGGACTATTGTCCCCATATTCATTGTTATTTGCACAACGTTTCGGCCGATATTCCCTCCGGCCTTCTTCAGGTATTTCTTGTCGGACTCGGGTACCTTCTAGGACTCGGTAACCTTCTTTTTGAGCTAATCTTCAAGCCTCATCTCAAACATTGAGAAAAATAGTATAAATGAGATTGTTTGTAATTGTCTTTGAAATGCTGAGGAGATTGTATAAAATACTCATTTTCTAGAGCAGGGTCGCTGAAACCTTTGTGCGAGTGTGAAGAAATAATAGACAATGAACAGCAGTAGATAATAAGATATTAAGAAGAAGTATCACCGATGCTAACCGGAGTTTTTTCTGAATAGAGAACCAAGCATGGATATTAATATGGTAAAATCAACGAGGAATAAACCTAGTCTGAATCCAAATGAGACACAAAGGTTACAGCGGCTTGTCTTCGAATAATTCAAACCACATCTAAAATCATAAAAAAGAAAAAGACAATTAAAACGACCCTCACAGGCGCATAGGCACAGGTGTGTTCTTAGGGGAAACAATTAATTATCTATGGGAGAAAAGTCAAGCATAATCATTTTACCTTGCACGAATAAACACAGGTGTGGAAGCACTTCAACAGAATTCTGTACAATTACCGATTCGAACCAGTAAAGCATATATATATATATATATATATATATATATATGTGTGTGTGTGTGTGTGTGTGTGTGTGTGTGTGTGTGTGTGTGTGGGCATCTGTGTGCCTGTGTGTGTCTTTGAGGAAAAGTAATGGAAAATTTCATAACGAACACAAACCATTACATTCAAATATTATTTCACCTCTGTTGGTTTTAGAAGCTTTATCAGAATTAATTTTATTATTTAAAAACAGTTTATATAGACGGGGAAAAGGTAAAAAGAGTAGGTGAAGGAAGGAGACAGGAAAGGGGGTAATAAGGGTTGTCACCGAAGTCGGTAATACCTATGTTTGGGAGGGGTAACGATAGAAGTCTCAAATGGTGTAGGGTAAGTAAATGAGGCAGTGAGTGATTAGTGATAGTATTTAGATGGGTGGCTTTAATCGTAGATTCTGAGTCACAACAAGTCTCCTCAGGTCTCCATGATTCTTCTGAGTATTCCAGTCGATTTCCACATTTTTGTTTTCTGGATGGTCTCAATTCTTTCTTTGATATCCAGTTCCTTTAATCTTTTTTCTAAGCGTTTTGGGACCGTTCTAAGAATTCTAACTACAATTGGTATCACTTTCACCCTCATATACCACAGCTTTTTCAATTCTCTAGCAAGTTCCAGGTATTTGTCTATTATTATTATTATTATTATTTATATTATTATATTATTATTATTATTATTGTGAGTTTTAAACTGTATGTCGTCGTTTTTCTTTCTTGTTAATTAACATGATCTCTGATCTTCTGGCTGGAATTAGTGATCGGTTCGTATCTAAAAGAATGTGTATCACAGAGAATATTATGAGTTCTCCATGTTTGTACATATACAATTTGGATACATGGTCAGAATTTAATTTCTTGCACAATTCCCAGTAGATCATCCTTCCCATCCAGTCTTGGCAAGTCTAGAATTACCTTTGTACCAATTAGCAGCATTCCCTAATTATGTATTTAACCGTTTCGTCTCTGTCACCACACATCCAACATATTATTATTATTATTATTATTATTATTATTATTATTATTATTATTATTATTATTATTTACTCCTTTTGAGTTTTCACATCAGTGTTAGCTGATGGTCTTTCACAAGAGTCTGAGTGACAGCAAGTCTCCTCAGGTCTCCAGGACTCTTCTGAGTATTCTGGCAGATTCCAGCAGTGCAGTGTTCTGAATGGTTTCAATCCTTCCTCTGATTTCCAAACTTTCCAAACTCTTTTCCAATCCTTTTGGAACCGTTCCAAATGCACCAACTACAATTGGTATAACTTTGACTTTCATATTCCATAACTTTTTCAGTTCTCTGGCAAGGTCCAGATATTTGTCGATTTTTTATTTTCCTTTAGCTTTACTCTGTGATCTGCTGGAACTGCAAAATCCACCAGTTGACAAGTTCTTTCTTTTTTGAGCAGCCTACATGCATATAAGCTTGATCTTCTACCCCCTGTTTGATATCATGGGTATACTGATTATTTATTCTTTTTCCTGGGGATGATTCATCTTTTGTTGAGTATCTGAAATGAAAATTATCATCATTATTATTTTTTACTTCTTTTGAGTTTTCACATCAGCATTAGCTGATGACCTTTCACTGGAGTCTGAGTGACAGCAAGTCTCCTCAGGTCTCCAGGACTCTTCTGAGTATTCTGGCAGATTGCAGCAGTGCAGTGTTCTGAATGGTTTCAATCCTTCCTCTGATTTCCAATCCTTTTCTAATCCTTTTGGGACTGTTCCAAGTGCACCAACTACAATTGGTATCACTTTGACTTTCATATTCCATAACTTTTTCAGTTCTCTGGCAAGGTCTAGATATTTTTCCATTTTTTCATTTTCCTTTACCTTCACCCTGTGATCTGCTGGCTCTGCAAAATCCACCAGTTGACAAGTTCTTACTTTTTTGTTTATCAATACTAGGTCTGGTCTTCTTGCTGGGATAAGGTGATCCGTTCTTATTTCAAAGTCCCAGAGAATTTTATGCGTTTCGTTCTCAAGAACAGATTCTGGTTTATGCATATACCATTTTGTTGTATGGTCAAAATTTAATTGTTTGCATAATTCCCAGTGGATCACCTTCCCAACCCAGTCATGTCTAGTTTTGTATTCTCGTTGTGCTAGTTTGCTACATTCGAAGAGTATATGGTTTACAGTTTCATCTCTATTCCTGCAAAGTCAACATTTACTATTTGTTGGGTCTTATCGATTTTCGCTTTGATATAATTTGCCTTTATGGTATTATTTTATGCAGCAATTATTAGTGATCCAGTTTCTCTTTTTGAGGTTTCCTCTTCTTAACCATGTCCATGTCTTTCCATGTGCAACCTCTCCGATTTGTCGTTTGAAGTGTCCATATAATTGTTTTTCTTCACATTTTTGATGTTTTTTGTCTTTGCTCTTTTTGTGTATTCTTCAATTTGTTGGATTGTGGCGTCTACGCTGTCTTCTATGTTGGCAATACCTCTTCCAACTTTCTTTCTTGATACATATAGTATATCTATATCGTCTCTAGGATGACCAAGATTGACCAAAGGACTAGAGAATTAATGACCTTGTATTATGCTCATTAATTTTCTAGTCCTTTGGTCAATCCGTTCTTCTTTTGTCCATTTTAAGAATGGTCCAGAGTATCTCATAATGGGAATGGCCCAGGTATTTATTATTTTGATAAGATTTCTACGGTTGAGCTTGGTTTTCTTGTTCTCCTGAGGTTTTCTTTTTTAACTTTTCATTTCATTTCTGTTTGCTTGATATTTTATGCTTCTAAAATTCATAAATATTTGTATTTTTTGTTTTTCTCAAGTGAATATATAGTGTCCTGATTTGGCAGTTGTAATCCGTCCACTATTATTATTATTATTATTATTATTATTATTATTATTATTATTACATAAAAACACACGCACACTCATGCACATATATATGTGTTTGTGTGTAAGTCTGTGTGTCTGAGTCTGTATGTGAGTGTGTCTTTTTTAAGAAAGAAAGTTGCTCAACGGAGAAAGAAAATAAAACGAGTTAAAATATTGAATTTGTTGGGTAAAAGAAAAAAATCCGAATGATTTGCAATAACAATAAATATTTAAAAATTTAGGGAACCGAGTTATTAATAGAAGTTAACTATCCGGGTTTAATCGAGAAGCGATATGTGTATAATGTCACCATTATTTGATCTTTTGTTATATCTTCAGAAATAAACAGAAAATAACAAACTTTATATGAAATTGTTCTTTATCAAACCATGAGTTGCCAACATTTTTTTTTTTTTGGGGGGGGGGGGTGGATATTGCTGAGAGTTGAAATCATGCAACGGTGTACATTATATATTATATATAGTGTATATTAGATAGAAATACTTGATATCATATAACTACACAAAAACACTTAACATACAACTACACAAAAATGTAAATATAAATGTGCTATGAAAGCGATTCCCTGACCTTTAATCAATCAATTAATCAGTACTTTTAAAGCAGTGGTTTTTACACTTTTGTATTTATCAAAAATATTCAATGAAAATCCCATCCAATATTTACACTGAGTAATGATATTTAATGTGAGGGGTATAATGATTGGTACAAATTATGGTACAAATGCACAATAGTACGCAAGATATAATATAATTAGAATCGCATTTTACGTATAAATAGCATTAGATGTTGAAAACCCCAGAAGTAACCTAATATCTCTTGCACGCTATTGTGTATTAGTACCAAAGTTGTCAAGTCACGCAGAAAACACTGATTCCCGCTAGATATCTTATGTACTGACATTTCATGAGTGTCAATAATTTTGACAAGAATTGTATATTTATAAAACTTTTTTATCCCACACCTTCAGTCAAATGATATTCTTCTCGTGTCTATAAATAATTTTGTATAAAACATTTCCCTGTTGTTCCATACAAGTTTTGTTGATTTTGCCCAGTTCTTTCATCAATTCATCTGGCGTTCAGTTTTTCTCCGACGGCGTGTCTCGCAGATGAGTCCAAGATACGTCGCACATGATCTTCTCCTTTTCTCCATTAGATGGGTCAGTCCGGTGCTCACAGCCAATGACCTGCAGTTGTAGGTGCATATGGCAACTGTTTCTTTTGTCCAGTCCATGCTAGCCTACGGGCAACTGAGATTTTTAGCAGCGGCTTGATGCTCTGACATCGTTGCACCGGCGCCAGAGGGCTGTCCTGAAAATCGGCAGTGTACTGAGGCCTATTTTTTTCTTTGCATCATTCTGACGCATACACCGATAGCGAGGCGTACAGGAATGTATATATATATATATATATATATATATATATATATATATATAATATATATAGGAGATTATGTGCTTAATTAAAGTCATACCTACTTTTGTTAATTAATTCATTATAACTAAATGAATTAGGTGTGCATATCGGTTTAAATATAAAGCGTAAACAAATCGAGGAAAAGCCATCTCTGTATGTACATTTCAGCCCATTAGGCCTCATCAGCAGAACTATAGATAGGGCAGTGCTTTGTGCGTGATTCGAACCCTACCTTTCAGGCTGACAGCCGGACATTCTAACCACTACACTAGCTGGCTTTACATTTAAACCGATATGCACACCTAATTCATTTAGTTATGATTAATTAATTAACAAAATTAGGTATTATTTTAATTAAGCACATAATCTCCCACAAATTGTCGGCCTTCGCCATTTTCAAATACACTGTTTGACTACTTCATATATATATATATATATATATATATATATATATATACTATACTATACTATATATATATATATACTATCTATATATATATATATATATATATATATACTATATATATATATATATATATAATATATATACTATATATATATATGTATATACTATACAATATATATACTATACTATACTATACTATATATATATATATATATATATATATGTATGTATGTATATACTATACAATATATATATAGTATAGTATAGTATAGGATTTCCCCCCAAAATAGAAAATAATTTGTTTCTGATACTTCATTTCCAAATCGTAAGTACATTATATTATTTCAACATTAGTTATGTGTATATAGGACATGTAATTTTCATCATAGCATAAAGTAGCATACATGAAATCCACGCTTTAATATATATATATATATATATATATATATATACAAGGTTTGTCAAACAAGTATCGAGTTTTTTTTGTACTTTTTTGACATCTTGGATTATGAAAAAAAATTAATGAATGGAACGTTATTTTTTCAGAATACAAGGTGTGTCAAAAAATACAAAAATCACGATACATTTTTACATACCGTGTATCAATCTATCTATCTATCTAATTATCTATCTATCTATCTATCTATCTATCTATCTATATATATATATATATATATATATATATATATATAAAGATAAAAGTATCCAATAGACTGTTAAGTCATGGATAGGATCATTTATATCCTCTGTGTATCCCCAATGTATGATCACGCTGAAGCACACTTATAGATTTACGCAAGGATTATTCTAAATCCTTAAGAAAACTCAATGTAAGATAATAAATTAATTATATACATATATCGATATGATACTAATGATTAATTATATACTTATATAAATATGATGAAAATTGCATGTCCTATATATATATATATACATATATATATATATTAAATTTTTACTTGAAGGCACTTACAACGCATGTATCGCATAAAATTCGATACTTATAACTGATGTTTGATACATTTACCTCTCCTTCTATCCCTCTCTCCCTCTCTCTCTCTCTCTCTCTCTCTCTCTATATATATATATATATATATATATATATATATATATATATATATACAGGTTAACACACAACACCATTGTTACCTTATTAATTTTTTTTACACCTTCATTGTGATAGCCTTCAAAATCAACGTTCAAACCAATATATATATATATATATATATATATATATATATGTATATATATATAGAGAGAGAGAGAGTGGGGAGAGAGTGAGTAAGAGAGTGAGAAGTAGAGACATATAATAATAAACTGGAATTATGTTTGCTTCTCAAACTGAGGCTGAAGAGATGATAGTCTGAGGCAAATATTATTCCAGTGTCGAAGAAGTAAAATCTTTAGTGAAGAAGTGGCTCAAAGAACAGTCAACAGAATTTTACGGGGCAGGGATACATGTTCTCATTCGAAGGTGGAACATTTTAATTGACAGAAACGGTGACTCTGTGGAGAAGTAGGGATGTGATTCACAGAGGACAAGCTTGATTTTGATTTATGATACATGATCCTGTGTTGGTAATTATAATTGTCCTAAATAAAATGGCATTACTTTTTGACTCATTCGTGTCTCTCCCTCTCTCTCTCTCTCTCTCTCTCTCTCTTTCTCTCTCTCTCTCTCTCTCTCTCTCTCTCTCTATATATATATATATATATATATATATATTATATATATATCATCATTATCATGTCACGCTAGTTGCACATATATCCATGACAATTTTTCACCAACCTTCCCTATCATTAATTGATTGCTCTCGTTCTCTGCGCAGCGTCTAGTATCCGCGCAGAGCTAGTCAATGTAAGTCTGTGCTGAGTGGCTAACACTGGCATGCACATGTGCTGGTTTCCATAGGAGAACGTCACTGATTAGTTCGTTCTTGCTTTTTCAGCAGTGCCCAGCATGTCTTGTTCGTATTACATGGATGATTTGAGTAATAGGTGGCAAGTGGCCGTACAGCTGCATTCTTGTAGGAAGTTGTTTCGACGATTTTTTAAATATCGCGCGCAGCATTCTTGTGCAGCTCCCATCTAGCTTTTACTTTGTTCGAGAATTCTTTAGTACCTGCGGTTTCAAGCACCCAATGGGATGAGCCTTAGATAAATTGCTCCCAGTATAATGTACGATTCCTCTAATCTCAATTGAATGCATGTACTTGCCATTAAACTCTAAATGGCAATCATTACAAGACATATAGGTGCAGATGGTGTTTTCAACCTTTCTAAACGTGAAATTGCGTATCGTAGTTCTACCTGCTGCATGTATGCACACATATACACTGACACTGATAAATACAGAGACACACCTGCACATATACATAGGTGGACATGCACCCTCATCGACTCGCCCACGCATAAACAATGTCTGTTTCATTGTCGGTGTCACTTTCAAATCAACAAAGCCGATAAAATCGTCCGGTGCCTATTGCTGCCCAGTCAACCGAATGACACCGTAAAGCGATCAATCCGCGAAAAGAGTGCTATAAATTAGTGCCGATAATAATTCGTCGTTTGTATTTATGCGCTAAAGTTTTGTATTTAATGCAATCGTTATACAACGTTCGCATGGACGACTTGTTGGTGGGGTCTTTGAAGGTCAAATAAGGTCACTGCACTCGTTCGACCCTTCTCTTTTGTCTCGGGGGCCGATATTGTGATTTCCGGGGGCGATTGCTTTTCTCTATGTTTTAAATGATCGCCGCCTTTTCTTTTTACTGATTGTCAATTGAAATACTTATGTCGTTCATACTTCACCGACGTCCTTTAAACGTTTCATGCTAGTCACGGTTTCGTAAATATTGCTTAATAACAAACTTTTAGAATACATGCTTGAAGTTTACGTTAGTTTTCTTGATTTTATGTAAATGAGATATCTGTGATATTTGCGGGCGAAAAGTTCTAATGGTATCAAAATGAAATAGAGTAGTTGCTATAAACTCATATTTGTTTATGTTATTTAGGAAGATATTTCCTCTACAAGAAAGATGCACTCGTCTAAGAAAACACATACAGACTATACAGACTACACAGACCAAGGGCCGGTTTAGCTCAGTCGGTAGAGCGTCCGACTAGAAACGACATGGTTCCTCGGTCCATACCGGCCCTCGCAAATTCAGCGTATGAGTAGTACAGGAATCTGGGCGGTAAAGTGAGGTGCCTAGTGTAGGTGTGTCGCTCCACCTCAGACGCAAAAACACTTCTTGGTCTAGCACTTGTGATCGCTGTCTGGCTGATACCGACTTTAGGCCATCCCAGCGACTTTTACTTACACAGTTGAGTTAATTGAGTAGTAGTTAGTGGCTATAGAGAAATAATTACTGTTGTGAAAATGTGGTCAAATCCTGGACGGGGTTGTTTGCATTTCAGATAACACTAATACGAAAGTTATGCATCCAATATTCTTCTTTCAGCTATGAGAAAATAGTAGGCTGGGATGGTCTAAACATTGGTTAGGCAACCAGTCTAAGAAAATAAAATCTCTGAATTCGAACCTGCTAAACTCCGTTCAAGAAATTTACTATGCATCGCATCGTGTTGGTATGTATATATATATATATATATATATATATATATATATATATATATATATATATATATCACATGATATGGTTTGAATGAAGTACCATCTTAGCCTGATAAATAATATATATATATATATATATATATATATATATATATATATATATATATATATATATATATATATATATATATATATATATATATATTACTCTGCTTAATATATTTCTTAATATATTACAATAATGAAACTGGTATTAAAATGAAACATTTCAATTATCCATCTAGACCAGGGTTTCCAAAAGTGGTCTACATAAATCTCCTGTGACCTCTACAACAGGGGGGACTGTAAGTATTCGGGGGGTTACAAGGGGTATATGGAAACTATTAAACCTTATTGGTAATTAGAAGAAATTAATTCCATAAGAATTCTGGAGAACATGTCCATGTTGATATATTTTCAAAACTTTAAGCCCAATATTCATGAACTTATCAAAAGTCATCAGCTTCACCCATCATATTAGGAAATGTGTTTCCTTGGTAAGTTATTAAGTTAGTACTAAATATATGCAGCTCTTTTTTACATTCTATGCTTACTTTACTGTATATTTTTTGGGTTCTTTTACAATTGACAGTTTTGCATAAACATTTGTGTAGAATTCATTAATAACATAATTGGTTGCAACAAAACTGGGTGGGCTGGGGTATATAAGGAAGGGGTCCATGATAGGTCAATCAAATTTTTGTAGGGGTCTACGGAGTTAAAAGTTTGAGAACCCCTGATCTACACTGATTGATTGATTGATTCAACCTGTCTGGTGTTTTTTTAAGACTATAAATTATGGAATTGCGTACGTTATACGTTTATATTTCATTATTTCTGTAGTTCCTTTAATTTGTTTTGTTGTTGTTTGTTTTTTTGTTTTCTTTACAAACGCTTATATGATATCATGTACAAAACCCATTAGATGTAAAAAGTAATGCTTATTGAATGTCTTATAAACCTATTAATATAAAAAGAATTATTTGTATAAAATATCGTTTGACATTTTATACTTGAAAATTGCAATTTAAAAAGAAATATTAACCGAAACTTTCAAAACTGAGAACTTACTACAATTTGTGTAATTATAGGTTGACAAACAGGTTGGCCCACTATCATTTTCAAACATATCTTTTTGGCGCATAGATGGGAATTTAACAATACTACCATTCCGGAATAGAGTGAACCTGGGCTTAATGGCAATGAAGAGGTACTTAAATCCTCACAGCTACAGAACTTGTGCTTCACTATCAGATGCTGTTTAGTGTCATACACCGGGAATCGCAACAGGAGATAGATTGAGCATATTCTAAGTTATGTCGTTAGGGCAGTATTAATTTAGAATAAGTGTTTTACTGATAAACCAGGGAGATTGTTGTTTTTTTTTTGTCTGAAGTGGAGTGTCACGCCTACCTAATTTATCGCCCAGGTCTAAGCTGTGCTACTCATGCACTGAAGGCGAAATCCGGTATTGATATGGTCTACTGTACTAAGCCAGTACATAAGTAAACAATTATAGTTTCAGGTAACTATTCCTAATACAAAGCATTTACAGTTATATGGCTATCACCACCTAGGTGTAATGCCAATGAAGAAGTACTCCTCACTCCTCAGATCTCCAGAATTGGAGCCTCACCATCAGATGCAATAAATTTCATATAAAAAACATCTATATTAAGTCGCGTAAGGGTAAAAGAAATCTAGTCTTATTCGATAATATATATACACACACGCACACACACACATATATATATATATATATATAAAGTAAAGTCGTCGGGTAGCCTAAAGTTGGTATCAGGCAGACAACGAGAGAGTATATCCCTCTTTCACTTGCGCTAGACTAAGGAGATTGTTTTGGCATCTGAGACGGTGCGCCACACCTACCATCAGCTCGTCACTTTACCTCACAAATCCCTGTGCTACTCATACACTGCGTTGGTGAGAGCCGGTATCGAACCAGGAAACTTAAGGTTCCCAGCCGAATGCTTTACAGACTGATATATATATATATATATATATATATATATATATATATATATATATATATATATATATATATCAACCCCTTTGTACGAGCAGAATGTGACACAAGGTCAGAGTCTAACATGTTGGAATTCACAGTTTTCTACTGTTGCCTATCCAAGGTTAAAAAGTCTAGCTCTTCTATTTACCGATAGCTGAAGGGAGAATAATTGGATGTATACCTTTCCCAATGGTATCAGCGGTATGTGAAAAGGCAAACAGCCTCGTATAGAATTTAAACTCCAGTCGACGAGTCTATGTCCCACGACATTACACCACGCGCCTCGATTATCAATTAATATATATCAATTAATTACTCAATTAGAATGCTGAGTAATTTCCCGTATAGGATAGTCAGTTTGAATAATGTTACTTGCTAAGGAAATCTCAGTCAAAATATTAATCTATTTATTTCTCTTGGACGAATTCGGCATTGAAGAATCCTTTTGGGGAGAACTTAAACCAGTGGCTAGGGTGGAGCATCGGACCGGAATTTGTGGTTTTCAAGGAAGTCATAGGGCTTATCTGAAATCTTACAGAGGATGACAAATCTCATAAGATGTTTAAGGTGACACATAAACAGGGATTATTTGATTAACAGATTGGCGCACTGACATGCACACACAAAGCCACAAATATACAAACATATACGATATCTCTTACACTCACAGGGTGGCAAACACACAGAGACACAGACACAGACACACACAGACACACACACACACACACGCACACGCACATGTACACACACACACACATATATATATATATATGTGTGTGTGTGTGTGTGTGCGTGTGTGTATATATATGTGAGCGTTTGTGTGTGGGCGTGTGTGTGTGAGCGTGTGTGTGAGAGTGCTCGTATGCATTTATGTCTTTTTGTGTGTGTTTGTATATATATATATATATATATA